>JARHVA010008658.1:117500-445149 GCA_037957365.1 Torreya grandis | reverse complement strand
CCAGGTAGTAACATCACACTCAGATAGTAATTTTGATATTATTATCTTAAGGTTGACATTTACAATCATTCACCTACAAATGACTATTTTTAAAATAAAATCATTCCCAAAGGTCAGCCCATTAACCTAGCATGTCAATGGTATGGTTAAATATCCAATTTAATACATATAAATAATAATCAAGGTCAATCATATTAACCATCTACCATTATAAATTACCTATTAAATACATTATTGAACATCGAGGTAATTTTCCATAATCTTCTAAAATTTCAAATAAATCACTAGGAGTAGTCATCAACCAAGTCTAAAGCATACCAATCTTAGTCAAGTGCCAACATTTATAAAATCTAAAATAAATTTATACGTGTATACATATAGTTAAAGTACACAATTTTAAAATCATACTAGGGGGAATAATCATGTGTGCCTTGACTTATTTCTTTGGATCTATGAATACATATGTAACAATTAATCATCAATAAGGCTAATTGGGGTTAGCTCAACCCAATTACACTTATTCACTTATTATAGGTTTTAATATTTCAAAAATTTACCTAAGATTATAAAGAGAGGGAAGCTAATTCCTTGAGATATGCATACAGTCAAGGGTAAAAGTTCATACATATAGAGACATATTAGGTATGTGATCTATATTATATGGTCAAAATGAATCAAAATATTCTACGATAGTAATGTCATCCTCAAGTCACCTAAATATAATGAATCTACCCTAGGATTGATATTACTTACCTATCATAATCAAATAATTAGTTTTATATTTGGATACACCATAAGCTTGCTTCTAGTTTATGTCAGGATCCACTCCTAAGAGCACACTTGATTACCTTTGTATAAGCAACTAAACACAGAATTAAACCAAAAGTAATATGTAACTAGAATTTAGAAACATCATAGAATATGAGAGACAATACAATCTTGTATTAACATTCTTCCAGAAGGAAATACAATGAAGAAATCACACTCTTCCCACACCTCTTAGGCGTATAGTAATTCTCCCTCAAGAGCTCTCTCTTTCAACCAATTATAACCACAACTCAAACATAGAGTTGTTCCCTCCACCAGTAAGTGACAATCAACTCAACCATTGTTGCCTACTTCTAGTCCACCAAGTACTCCAAGTAATCCAAGTAGATCTCCTTGATCTTGCACACCTACAGATCTAACTGATCTTACTTACCATGTAGATCTCCCTGATCTTGCTACATGCAGATTAATTGATCTTACACTCGAAAGGATCTCTTCCTTGTTCTTGATCCTTACTTACAATACAACCCCATGGGTCTCTTAAATAGATCCCATACAAACAATAATTAGACTTCCCAATTACAATAATTAGAAACACAGACTCGAGACTAAAATTAGTCTTTACATGCAAACAAACTATCCATCTAAAATTAGACCAGTTCTAGAGACACACAGGTTGTCGATGTCAGTTCCTATCTAACTGATGCCGATCGACCCCTAACCGATGCCAGTTGCTCTATACACTGAATATGATCGACGTCGATTGACCTGATCGATGTTAGTTACTGTAACACTCAGCAACCTCCACATTTGCATAATAGTGAAGCTTTTAGCTCCACAACCTAACAATCTCCCACTTGGAGATAAATATCTACAGCTGTACCTATACGTGTACATCCTCTAATTTTGTTTCTTGGCTTGTATCCCATCTTCAAGTTCAATCTTGAATACCAAAAGAAGTTGAATGAAGATTCAACTTCTCCTTTATTCCTGGCTTTGTTAACATACTTGGAGGGTTCCTATCCATATGGATCCATTCCAACTTCAACTCACCATCCTCCAATACCTATCTAATGAAGTGGTACCTAAGTTGTATATATCTAGTTCTTGAATGAAAGGCTGAATCCTTTGCAAAATGAATTGCTCTTTGACTATCACTATATAATCTATAACTCTCTTGCTCCTTTCCCAACTCTTCCATGAACCAAGTCATCCATATCATTTCCTTGCTAGCCTTTGTGACTGCAACAACCTTTTGCATCTCTAAAATCCAACTAACCGCTATTCCACCAATAGTGAACACATATCCTATGGTGCTTCTCCTATCATCCAAGTCACCTGCCATATCTGAATATACATGCCCATGTAGAGAAATGCTTGACCTTGCATAGCATAAATACCTATTGCTGGTCCCTCTCAGATATCTGAGAATCCACTGAACTGCTTTCCAGTACTCCTTTCCTGAATTGGCCATAAACTTGATAACAATTCCCACTACTTGGGTAATATCAGGTCTAGTACATACCATGTATTTAACCTCATCATGTGATTTAGGACATTGTTCTATGAGCTATCCAACCATAGGTGTGCTAACCGGTTTTGCATCCTACATATTGAATCTCTCCACTACCTTATTCACATAATCCTCTGAAGACAAAATCAACCTGTGACTTTCCCTGTCTCTATAAATACTCATGCCAAGGATTTTATTTGCTGCACCTAAATCCTTCATGGCAAACATGTGAGCTAATTTTACCTTTAGCTCAACAATTCCCTGCATGTGTGACCCTACAACAAGCATATACACTACATATAATAATAGGATAATGTAGATAATATTATCCAACCTAGTAAAATAAACACAATGGTCACATTGACATTGACTAAAGCCATGCTTTGTCATACACCTATCAAACCTTAAACACCATTATCCTGTAGCTTGCTCAAGACCATATAACCTAGCCTTCTATATCACCTGTCCATTCTCTCCTTTCTTTAACCTGTAAATCCATTCATCTTTCAGTGATTTCTTTCCATCTGAAAACTCTACCAAATCTCTCATTTGGTTCTTCTTCAAGGAATCAATTTCCTCATTCATGTCATGCTCCCACTATTTTTTGGATTCTACCTGCATTGCCTCTTCAAAACTTCCTAGTTTTCCATCATCAGTGAGCAACAAGTAGTATAAAGAAGGGGAATAACAAATTTGAGGCTTACTTACCCTTTTAGACCTCCACATGGGCATTTGAGACTCCTTGACAGCTTGCTGTCCACCCAAAATTCATTTTAATAGTGACTAATCCCATTCATCTCTCAGTCTGCATCCGATCGATGTCAATTCCATGTGACCGACCTGACTGATGTCAGTTCTCACCTGATCGACATCAATTTCCACCTGCCTGACATCACTAACTTTGGTCTCCACCAGACTGATGTTGGTTCCTACTTAATTGATGTCAGTTCTCACCTGACTAATGTCGGTAACTGTGTTTTCCTGTGAGTGATGAATTTTACCTGTAAGCTCACTTTGGATCGTAACCTTGTCCAAATTTCCCCGTTGAGAATTATTCAACCCCTTGCTGATCTCTGTCCATCATCTTCTCCTTGAAAACTAAGGCTTTCCATGTCTTAAAAGTATCAAGAACATCCATTCCCTTCTCACTGATGTGACCAAGCCTACAGAGCCACATCTTTGCATCTACATCTAAAGTAGATAAAACAAAAGGAGAATCAGTAATACAAGTAGATAGATAAAGTGTACCTACTTTCTTACCTCTTGCTAATACAAGTGCACCCTTAGAAACTTTCCAAGATTCTGCTGTGAGAGTTAATGTGCAACCCTCATCACCCAACTTTCCTACAGAAATTAGACTCTTCTTCAGGATTCGAACATGCATGACATCCTTCAACACCCATATGTTGTCAGTCTACAATTTCAGCTAAATTTTCCCTTTGCCAACAATTTGACAAGGCTTACCATCCCCTAAATAAACTTTTCCAAAGTCTCCATGGACATAATCATGAAAAAATTCTCTATTTGGGGTTGCATGGAAAGAGGCACTAGAATCTAAAACCCAAGATTCTACTTTATCCAAGGAACATATAAGAGCATTCCATGCAACAATACGTGCATCATTTGCTTCTTTATTCCTTCATGCTGATCTTCTACCAACCAACAATCTTTCTTTACATGCCCTTTCTTTCCACAATTCCAACAGGTTATACTGCCATACCTGGATTTGGATCCACTACCTATCTTTGATCTTGATTTCCCTTGCTCAACCTTCTCTCTTTGCTTTCCCCTGATTTCAACACTTAAAGCATTACCTGATGATTCCCCTGTGCTTTTCTTGCAAATTTCTTCATTCAAGATTACACTAACAACATCATCAACTTTTAAGATATTTGAAGTAGATGAAATATTACTTACTACCATTACCAAGCTATCCCAACTTTCAAGTAAAGAGCATAAGATTAAGAGATCCTTAATTTCATCATCAAAAACTATTTTGACTAAATTTAACTGGTTTACCAAACCATGGAAATCACTAAGATGACTATATACAGATCCACCTTCCAGCATTTGCAAATTAAATAATTGCTTCATAAGAAATACCTTATTAGAAGTTGAGGGCTTTTCATATAAATTTTCCAAAGATTCCATTAACTCTACCATTTTCCTTTCCTGAGATAAGTTGGAAACCATAGAAGCTGCTAGGGTCAACCTTATAGCTCCTAGAGCCTTTCTGTCAAGAACCTTCCATTATTCATCTTGCATACATGTGGGCTTACATGAAACCCCACCCAATGGTAAGTACAAATCTTTTTGATATAGATAATCCTCTATCTGCATCTTCCATAATTGATAAGTCTTGCCATTGAGTTTCTCCATTCTTAGTTTACTTTCTTCTACCATTGCTTTACTCCCACTCAAATAGAAACCCCTGTGAGTGACCTGTAATCAATAACCAATTAACACACTCTGAAACCAAGGTGTTAGTGAACCAAGCTCTGATACCAATTGTCAGGATCCACTCCTAAGAGCACACTTGATTACCTTTGTATAAGCAACTAAACACGAAATTAAACCAGAAGTAATATGTAACTAGAATTTAGAAATAACATAGAATATGAGAGACAATACAATCTTGTATTAACAGTCTTCTAGAAGGAAATACAATGAGTAAATTACACTCTTCCCACACCTCTTAGGCGTACAGTAATTCTCCCTCAAGAGTTCTCTCTCTCAACCAATTACAACCACAACTCAAACATAGAGTTGTTCCCTCCACCAGTAAGTGACAATCAACTCAACCGTTGTTTCCTACTTCCAGTCCACCAAGTACTCCAAGTACTCCAAGTAGATCTCCTTGATATTTCACACCTACAGATCTAACTGATCTTACTTACCATGTAGATCTCCCTGATCTTGCTACCTGCAGATCAACTGATCTTACACTTAGAAGGATCTCTTCCTTGTCCTTGATCCTTACTTACAATATAGCCCCATGGGTCTCTTAAATAGATCCCATACAAACAATAATTAGACTTCCCAATTACAATAATTAGAAATGTAGAGTCAAGACTAAAATTATTCTTTACATGCAAACAAACTGTCCGTCTAAAATTAGACTAGTTCTGGAGACACACAAGTTGTCGACGTCGGTTCCTGTTTGACCGATGCCAGCCGACCCCTAATCGATGCCGGTTGCTTTATACACTGAATATGATTGACGTTGGTTGACCTGATTGATGTTGGTTACTGTAACACTCAGAAACCTCCACATTTGCATAATAGTGAAGCTTTTAGCTCCATAACCTAACAATTTATTTCCATTTTTAGAATACACTCATAGTCAATCAATCAAACAACAAAGATAAATATCTTTATCTCATTATTAATTTAAAAATATAGAAAATTATTTTATTACATCAGTTTTAATTAGTCAAATTCATATTTATGCTTGATTTCCATGTCTTATAGTATGAATTAATTCTTGAATTTATACCTATTGTGATTCACACTAATCTAAAAATGGTGTAAATAATATTTTAAACACCCTATTTGTACTGTACATTCTCCTTATGAAATAGTGGGTTGGCCATTCCCACATCTCTTATTTCCATCCCATAACTCATAATAATTCTCATTTTGGGACCTCCAACATCTCACACTTTTTAATCTTTTGTATCCAAGCCTTTTCTTGACCCCTATACAAATCATGCCTATAAACTTCTATTTTTGATCCTTTTTTATGATATTTTAACATAACTCAACAAAACCCTCGATCTTTTGATCATCCCTAAAATGACCATAAGTTTTATGATTTTTTCAATATCTTTTGTAATGACCCTTACCACAATTAAAAAAAGTTATGGGAATTCATCCCTTATCTCTACTCCCCCCATATATTCTACATCTATTATAATGCACCCCTTGATTTAGGTTTTTATTTCTAGATTGATGTTGGTAGTAACCTCCATATTAGTTTTTGTTGAGGATACCATAATAAGATTGGTAATAACTTCCTTGGTGTTGATACCGACCTTGATATTTTGGTTGTGGTGCAATGGTAGTTTAATGCATATATAGTTATATTACCTCCTTAATCTCATATATAAAACTCCAAAATAATCCCATGTGTGTTTGAATCATATAATTTGTAGTATCTTGTAACCTTGATATGTTTGGTATGCTACAATAACAAATAATTTTTCATCTCATAATCACCTTTGTGTACTTCATAGGACAATTTCACTATTTACATATTATTCTAAGTGAAATTATCCTTGGTTTTTCCATCCACCTCATAAGTGATACACCATGTTATTTTTTCCACTTCCTAAACATAACTTGTTACAAAAATTTGTAGTTCACACATTAAAATCTACAGATATCATAAGATAATTTTTACAACAATCTCTTAAAACACACATCATATACATGAACACTCTCACTTATATCATTATTAATATCCTTAAACATAGAGATATTTTTTTTTATCAAACTCTAGAATATGAAATTCCCTAAAAAATGATGTTTTATACTCATTAAATTCAACCACTGAATGATTATGGTTATACTTTCAAATCATGTATGGGCATGATCTAGTAGTGTTGTTGTAAATTAATTTTTATTTCACTTCAATGTATTCATTCCATTTTCATGCCACATGATCTTACACTTGTGAATGTGATCAGTTATGTCCTCAATTCCTTTATATTCTAATAATCTCATTGGTAAAAAAAAAAAAATTGTTGAATGAGTTACTACCTATTGTTATTATTGTTGAGTATTACTTCATGACACAACAAATACTCCTAGTCCACTAGTTTCCCTCCTCATACAACTACAATCATCATAATTATTCATTTTTTAGTGCCTCCCTAGCTCAAAAATTTAGGGTTTACTACTTTTAAACTACCCATCTAATGGACCTTATACACCAACCCATCTTTTTGGTGTTGCAACACTCATACTTACATTGATTTTCATGGATTCTTTCTGTACATTCACACACATTTTATCCACCATGATTTGAAATATAATTTCTTATAAAAATATATTTTAACTATCTTCTATGTCAAAACTTTTTACATCAAAATATCCTTAATCAATTTATCCCACTAAATATAAACACAGATAGATTTCAACATCTAGTAAGTCAAAATCAGAATTTCCTTCACCATATACACATTTTAAAACCTAATCGACATCATCTGGAAAGATTCATAAATTTTTTTACCATGACTCTTTGGCTAATAGTTTTACTATTTCACCCATATAGATACATATATTTTTCATTTATTAGTCATTTAACTTGATATTAATGAGCAATTTCTAAATATATGGTGCATTCTTCATTAAACACATATTTTCAGGTATATCTTGAACCAATTCTAGTTCATCCCCAAAATATTTATGAAGACACAATTTCAAAAATGGAATTAAAACTTTTGTATTCAACAATGAAAAGATATATTTTATCTCTCAAATCCATCTTAACAAGGATTCCTTTTTAGGAATTATCACTTTATCCCACATCTTACAATTTATTCGCACTTCACCCTATAAAGTCTTTATCATTTATTGCACCTCTAGAAAGATGTATTTTTGTGCATGATCATTTGGGTAATATTTTTAGACATTAAAATATGGTATTCAACACTTGTAAATGTCAATATTTAACTAAAATTATCCTAAATGAATTGCACCTTTGTAAACAACTCTTATTCACGATTCCCACACACCTGCATGCTAATTATGACCTTGATCTATTCTAAGTTTCTATAAGTCACCTATGAGAACTTTGAAATCTATGCTAAATCAATTAAATATACTACACAGACATTTATAGATCACTACATTTCCAATACTTTCTCCCAAGTAATAATGTTACACTTAGATAGTAATGTTGATGTTATTATCTTGAGGTTGACATTACCATCCTTTGCCTATAAATGACTACTTTAAAAATAAAATCATTCCCATACATTAGCCCATTATTCTAGCATATCAGTGGTATGTCACTCCCATAGGTTAGCCCAATATTCTGGCATGTCAGTGGTATGGGAAATTACCTAATTGAATACATATAAATACTAATCAAGGTTAATCATATAAACCATATGCCATTCTATAGTACCTATTAAATACACTATTGTACATTGAGGTAATTTTACATAATATTCCAAAATTATAAATGAATCACTAGGAGTAGTAATCAAAAAAGTCTAAATCACACCAATCTAGGTCATGTTCCAACATTTAAAAAATTTAAAATATATTTATATGCACATCCATATAGTTAAAGTACATAATTTTACAATCATACAAATGGGAATAATTATGTGTAAATTAAATTCCTTCTTCAAATAAATAAATACATAGGTAACAGTCAATCATCAATAAGGCTAATTGGTTTCAATTTAACCCAATTACACATCCTCACTTATTATAAGTTTTAGTCCTTAAAAAATGGACCTAATATTATGAAGAGAAAGAAGTTGATTTCTTAAACTATGCATATAATCAAGGGTCAAATATCACACATATAGATACATAACATGCATGTGATCTATATTGTACAATCAAAGAAAACTATAATATTCAAAGATATTAATGTCATCCTCAAGTCATCTAAATCTAATGAATCTACCCTAGGCTTGATGTTAGTGACCTATCAAACTCAAATAATTAATTTCATATTTGGACATATCACAATCATGCTTCTAGTTTGTTTTCATTGTTAGAATACAATCATAGTTCATCAATAAAAAAACAAAGATAAATATATTTATCTCATTAGTAATTTAAATATATAGTAAATTACATTATTAAATTACTCTCAATAATTTACATTTATATTTTTTATTGATTTCCATGTCTTATGATATAAATTAATTCTAAAAGTTTAACCTGTTTTGATTTTTACTAATCCAAAAATAGGGTAAATAGTATTATAAACATCCTATTTGTATTGCACATTCTCCTTATGAAGTAGTGAGTTGTTCATTCCTAAATATCTTATTTCCATACCATAACTCATACTACCTTGGGACCTATAACATCTCACACATTTTTTTTATATCCAAGACTTTTCCTAACCCTTAATGCAAATGATGCCTACATCCCTATATTTTTGATCCTTTTGTATGATATTTTGACATAACTCAACAAAACGCTCAGTATTGTGATCATCACTGTAGTATTCATAAGTTTTAGGTTTTTTACAATATCTTTTGTAATGAACCTCACCACACTTAAACCAAGTTATGGGAACACATACCTTATCTCTACCCCCACCATATATTCCACACTATTATAACCTCCCCATTGATTTTTGCCATTCTTTCTAGTTTGATGTTGATAATAACATCCATTTTAGTTTTTTTTGATCCTAACACCTTAAGATTGGTAATAAATTCCTTGGTATTGATACCCAACTTGATATTATGGTTGTGGTGTAATGGTAGTTTGGTTTATATCTTGTTTTATTTCCTCCTTAATCTCATATATAACCTTGAAAAATAATTGCATGTGAGTTTGAATCATATACTTTATAGTATCTTGTAACATTAATATACTTGGTATGTTGTAATAATAAATAATATTACATCTCATAATCACCATTGTGTACTTCATATGATAATGTCACTATTTAAACCTTATTATTAGTGAAATTCTCCTTGGTTTGTCCATACACCTCATAAGTGATACACCATGTTGTTTTTTCCACTTCCTACATACAACTTGTTAAAAACATTTATAGTTGTGTTCTTACACATGTTTAAATTTATGGATATCATATGATAATTTTTACATCAATATATTAAAACACACATCATATGCATGAATGCTATTACTTTCATCCTTATTATTTTATGTGCTTTTGGATTTTTATAAGATAATACCCAAGTAAATAAAGTTATTTTGAAGGAATGACAATATTCATATTTACACTAAAATAAAATCAATAATATATATTTACCTAATTTAGTATATATAATAAATACAATAAGTATAAATTAACTTATGGATAAAGAGAACATATATTATTTGATGTTTTGTTTTGGATCATGGTAGTGGTAAGGAGTGGTCATAGGGCTATGTTAGAGATGTAGACTTTGTTCATTTTGTGTTCTGATTATTTTTAACTTTATGATGTTTGTGTCGATCTAGGACAATAATGTCAACACTTGTGTCTATATCCAATACTAGTGTCTAGTGAGAGATATACATAAGAGTGACCTCAAATTAAGACCAGACCTACACTACCCCCTATGTAATTTATCTGTGTCTCAAATTATGTTCAATTGTGTGTTAGATATAGATAATAAGTAACCCTAGTTTTTTTTCATTATACCTCTTGAAACCTAGTAACAATTGGTTATTAATGTGAGCCAAGCTAGCCTTGGCAACCTTGATATTACTAAGTGCTACCTAAATATCTAATACTACTAAGAGGGCCTCAGAATCACATGCAGTTCTCTTATGCATGTGTGTGGAATTATAATAGTATGACTATATGTTATTTATCCTAGTAACCCTTGGTAAAAGTGATGTAATAGTTTATTTGACCTTTTGAATGTTTAATATATTTAAAATAGTATTATAGTATAATTTTATAGATCCAAATATATAGCAATTTCTTATTACAGAGTTGCCTTATAAAATTGGAAGGCGTTGTAATTAGACCATAGTCTTTATATATATAAGAACCTTTTGAATTAGAATTAGAAAATAGTGACGCATGAAAATATGACCATAAGATGGGTAAGAGGGCTAAAAAAAATGGTCACAACATGAAATATATGGAAAAATATAAAAATATAAGTCTGGATAGTTACGTTGAGGTTGGACACTAATGTCAATGCTAGTGTCCAAAGGCTAAAACATACATAAATTAAGAAAAATAGGTAGGGGTATTTGGTATATACTAGATGAATATAAACAAACATAACACATAGGCCCAAGAGGTAGGTAAATAAAGTGAAATAAGATGGAATTGAAGAGTTACATGAGAAAATACATCATAAAAAGTCTAATTGTTAGTAAAAAGGTATATACATACAAGAAGACTATAAATATGTGTAATTATACAAAAATGGGTGTCTAAATTTTCCCCCTTTTAATCTATTAATGCAATAAAAATGGGAATTACTAGTTTAAAGGAAAATAAAATACATATCATGGTGTAGACAACACACCTTGTCTTTATTCAAGTTATTCCTTCAAATATTTCATCCTTTGAAAATTTACCTAAAACCAAGAATATGCCAAAAAAGATAAAATGGTGTATATAATTTATATGTAAGTAATATTAAAAAGTATCATAAATGAAGAGTATGGATAAAGTAAACTTATGTATGTGTCACATAGTAAATAGGTCTGGAGTGCTAGAAATTAGAGAAGTAGATTGGGACTTACAACCTCATCCATCTTTTGGATAGGAATATGAGTGACTATAAAAGTGGTGAAAGTGAATTTAACCATGGTGGTGATGTATTTGGAGTAAGGAGAGTTGGGAGTTGATCATTCCCCTAACCCAAAATAGGAAGAGTAGTACTTTAGCCATTAATAGTATCATTTTCTGATGATCACAACTTGAGTGAAAAATATATGTATATGTATATGTATATGTATATCTCATTATAGGGTGAGTGATGTAATAAATATTTCCCAAAAACTTGATGAGACTAGATGATTTAATCTCTCTAATCACACCAAAAATAAAAACCAACCATTATAAATGGTTAAGGCCTAATACAATCTATAAATGCTCAATCGGTATATCAATATGTCAGGGTATTAATACATAGAATTTTTATAATTTTGAAGTTTATTTAGATTTTGAAATATTAGGCACATGTTGTATATCATATGCACCTCAGGTATGTCTCATGCTAAATGTATTTATAATAAATGGTACTAATGTATATGATTTTATCACAACTAGGAATATGGATCATATATTAGATATGTTTTTCCAATTTTTAAATTTGTATAAGTGTGGAAAATATGATTACAAATAATTCCCACACTATGTATAAATTAATATAAAATTATAATAATTACTAATGTGGAGGACATATTTTTCAAAACATGCCCCCATTATAAGTTGGAGATGCTGAATGCTGAATAGTTATGGAGAACATGCTTTCAAAATATTCCCCCACTTTAATATGTAAAGTGTGTATGCATGGAATCCATACCCATATGACATGCCCCAACTAAATATAAAATATCATATAAGTACCACCTATTGAATAAATGTCGATAACATGATTCCAAAGCATGCCCTCACTATAATCTAAGAATTTATGCTAAGTGTGTTTTGATTATGTATAACATGTTTATAAACATACCCTAATACGATGCCACCCTTTTATGAGGAGAAAATATAGTGTTTGATAGTGGTCTCCTCATAAAATAAATAATGGATAATTTGATTGATAACATTTTACTTGGTAATATTATGGTAATGTTGTATCCAAGAATTTGTAACATTATTTTTGGTAGTATATGAAATGTCACAAGATATCTATGTAGCAAAAATTTTAGTTATTTTTGTAAATGATTAAAAATTTAAAAATTTGGTATGATATAGAAGGTCTCATTATTTATATCCCAACATAACTTAAAATTTCAATTTTGGATAATCAGGGCTCAAGATATGGTCATTTGAAGTTGTGCCAAATTGGTATATTAGGTGGGTTGGAATAGAATTTTGAAATCATTTATATTTTAATTTTTTTTGAATTTTTAGATATGATTATAAAGAATAATAATTTAACATGGGATATATCCTCATCCTTTTTTATTTGATATGCTCTAGAGTGCCCAAGCTAGCCAAGATTTTTTTGAGCTAGTAAGTAGTTTTTTGACAATTTATTAGTAATTTTGATTTTTCAAAAATTTATGGTTTGAGCATATTTTTTTGGAATTTAATGGGATGTAATATGTTTTAATAAACATCTTAGATTATTATGTTAGGATAGAGACAAAATTTTCCACTATCATAAATTACCCTCCAATTTTCTTATTCAAGTCAGACTTTAACATCTGATGCATCTGTCTTGCTTGGATGCTAGTGTCCAATACTAATATCTTTATATTTTATGTTTAGTTTATTTATATTTATATATTTTTATAAATAATGTGATCACTAATAAGTTTTATTATTACTTTCTTGGTTGTATAAGGATATGCATATTTTATAGTTATTACACAACTGACATTATTTGACTTTGGTAGAGTTAGGTTTAGATATAGCTAATTGGGTCACTATTGATCAGGCATGATTAGGGCATGTGGCCCAGTTGGAATATATCATATATGAGATCCACCTCCTAAAAAATATAAAAGAGAGGTTTAATTTAGATAATTGTACATTTTGCTTCCTATTGACAAGATGTTTATCACCTTGAATAATGTATATCATATCTTTGAGTTGTCAATTAGGGGTGAGAGGGTGCAGGTTGCCAACAATGGTAGTCACATATATATTCAGTGGTCCCATGTATATTTTTATAGGTAAATGGTTTTTTATTTAAAATTTATAAATATTCTTTATTTGATGATATTATCAGAGATAATGTTCTATGATCATGAAAGTTTATTTGTATTTGTAGCTATGGAGGGTGGGACAATTGATATTTATTATTGTATGTACCTAATAGTTCATCTTATTAAGTTGGATAGGATAATGTATTATTTGGATTATATTATAATATCCCATTTATATAAGGATCTTTACATATTCACAATATAGATCCATGGTGGTGGTATTGGCATGTTGATTCAGTTCCATGTCTAGGAATATGAGCATATCATAATAGTGTAGTCAGGTGGTGGTCATCTTCATAGATGGGCCCACCCACAGGTGTTTCTTGAGTGGTGGGTATTCCCACTTCTATAATTCATACCATGATGTAATACTTGACTAATTTGGATATCCTTACTCTTAATTAGATTGTGTGGCATCCTTATATAACTTTTACTAGGTGGCTTGAGGATGGCCACAAATTATAGAGAGTTTATATTAGTATGTGGTCGATCGATCAGTTTTCTTTTATGTATGAGTTATTTTAGTATGGTTGAGTGCTATGGTAGTTTAGGACTGACTAGGATTTTTCCTTGGAGTCATATCCATGGTATCTCATAGTATGGAGTGGTCACGAGCCACATGATAGGCCAATGCCCAATACTATATATTTAGCCTCACACCTAGGTGATGAATAAGATCTTATGGTACCCATATTAATAGGATATGATGTGGGTATATTGTTGGGTATGTGTAGTGGTGGGAAAAGTATTTATGGCCTCTATTTTTCCATATTTTATTTTCATATCTAGGTGTCATTCTTGCATCACAGGGTGGTGGTAGAGAGATAGGTGGTGATGGAGGAGATGATGATCTAGTAGGACCAAAAATGGTTGATGATGTATCCATTAGATCCACATGTGAGTATATTAATTTTGAATTTGATTTTTTAGAAAATTATTATGTTATATATGTATGTTTCTAATTGGTGTATGATCTTAGATGTGTGTAGGTAACCAAGAGTGGTTGACCATGGTGAATCAAGTGATATAGGCCCTTACACATAGTGTGTTGATGGATGTAATTAGGGACAAACTTTTTCAAAGAATTTTTGATATTGATGGTGTGAATTAACTATTATTCAATTTGTATGTGATATTTTCAATATAATACCATATTTTAGCCACAAAACATGAGGAATTATGTGTAGAGTTAGCTAGATGAGACATCTCATAATGGAGTTCCACCCACTAAGATTATGCATATACTTATTGATCACTAGGATTATTTGAGATGAGCTAATCATGATATATTGAAATGGATAGGTGATTTTGAGGAGAGAGTACACATGTTATCACATGCATGGGGCCCATAGTTTTATCCCAGTGCATCTACCTCTAGAGGTGTTGGATTTATAGATGTTGATAGTGATGAGGAGTATACCCTGGGATGAGGAGTATACCCTGGGAGATATGCCTCTAAATTATGATTGATATGTTTATTTTTAAAAAATTATATCAATTTATATTTATATGACATTATTCACATGGATTTTATTTGGTATCTAATTTATTTGTACTATTTTATTCTCTGTTGGTCATTATATGGTTTGTTAATTGTATTTTTTTTCCATGGTGTATGTTGTGGATATAGTAAAGGGTATAGCTAATATTTCAATTGAATGAAATAATTTTATGATTCTAAAAATAAATTATTCATAGTATGTAGCGGAATACTATAGGAAACAAAAATGCTTTATTGTGATGATCATGTGGTAAAGTAACTATTGGTTTTACTTCATTAGTCAACTCTACTATAATTATAGGCATAACTAGTGAATATGTAGGTACTTACTTAAGAACCCAAATATGTTGTGTTTGTATACCCACTCCATGAATGCCTCTAACAAATACATGATCAACCAATGGTTCCTTGGTATGATTAGTTTAGGAGCAATCAGTCCTAGTAAAGAGCACACTAAGAGTACTTTTGCTAGTGGGTATCTTCTATGAAGTTTGATGGACCATGTTTTCCTTATAAAGATCAACATGGGATGGCTCAAATATATTATATGAACTTATAAGATAAGTATGTGAATTAATTTTGGATGCCTCTATTTTAAATTCAAATGATTCCTTGATCTATTAATTATGTAAGCTTTCTCTCAAGGGAAAAAACACTCATTATCTTGATGACCATTAATACCATGATAAGTGAAAAATTTGTGTCATTTTACATTATCAAACATGAGGTTGGTAATGTTAATTAGGATTAAGTTTGATAAATCATTTATCCAATAAAATTCATAATATATCATGTGGTCTATCTTTGTACCAATCAAATTGAAGAGGGTAGCATCTAGTATGCTATTTAGTCTAACTATGGGAGGTACTAGAAAAACATGTTCCTTTCCTTTATTCAATATTTTAACTATAAATTTTTTGTAGGTACTTTTGGTTTTACAAAATATATTTTAAGTGGTTCATGATACTTCACAACTTGTTTATATTCCCTTGATACATGAGTCTTAGCATGTTTAGTTTCTAATGGAAAAATAGGTAACTAAGTTTGTGTATTCATTAAATCACATGAATATCTATGCACACCCTAATATAAGGTCTAAAATTAAGCAAAGGGTTTATGCAATGCTCTCTCTCTCTAAGTGGAGAGAGAATACCCCTAATAAATATAAATTTTATTTCCAAATCTAAAGGCGAAAATTTTAATGAATATAAAGTGTCTTAAAATTAAATAACATAGTATTGTAGAGACTCATTCTCATTTTGGGTCAATTCTTGTAAATGTTCCAATGATAACTTAGGTAAGGTAAACCAGAGAAAATGTGATTGAAATACATCCCCAAGATTCTTGAAAGTTTATAAGGAACCATATAAAAGGCTTTAAAACCAATCAAGAATCCCTTTTTTTAAATTGTAATGGAAATACCAATATAAGACTTCCATTTTAGGCCCAATGTCCAAAGGAGTGTATTTATTATTACAAATGACAAGTAGGATCCGCTTTACCATAAAAAAAAGATAAATAAAGCATGATAAAATATCAAGGATAAGTATATTCAAATACATGTCAAGTAATAGGTTGTTCTGTTAATGTATTCTCCTCAAAAAGATCCTCATGATAATAAATTTGTAACTTAAGAGTGTTGAATTATTATTGTAAATATCCCATGATGGTCATAATAGATAACATATCATGGTGAGAGGTTAAATTTTTTATTATATGTTGTACATTACCATTCACATGAAACACAAGAATGGTAGGATATTTATCACTCTCAAGAGGAGAATCATCGCATGGCTTTGAAACATTTGGTAAAGGAGTACCCATGGTTAAAGAGGTAAGTATATCATGTTGAATATCATGAAGGATAATACCATTGTCATTAGAAGATGCTACTTCACTTGGAATTTGGTTATATTCAATAAGAATTGGTGAAATAATTTCACTTGTAAACATTTTCTCTTATTTAACCAAAAATGCAAAAGGAGGAAAAGAGACATTTGAAAATTCATTTTAAATATCATGAGTGGGGGAATGCAACTATCACTTTCATTTATATTCAACAAATGAAGAGAGAATAAAATGCTACATTTGATTTTCTTTGATTTATATGAATTAAACTTTGAATGAGATGCATCACATGGAATTTGAAATTTTTTGTGTCCCCAAAGAATGCATGTTTTGTAAGTGTTTCCTTAGGGTTTTCATTGGCACTCTAATTTTTCCATTAAAGTAAGAAAGGTTGAGATATAAGACACATATTTTGATTTCTAATAAGTTGAGGAAAAGAAAAGATTTGACTATTGTCTTTTGAAGAATCCAAATAGGAGATAGAAGTTTTGACATGAGTTTAAATTGAAAAATAAGATATACCTATATTTTAGTAATATTTGAATTATGAGAGATAAAGGAGGAACATTCAAATTTTTTGATATGTGCATCATTAGAAAGGAAAGAAAAACATTCAAACTTTTCAACATTTATATTGAATTGAAAAGGGGATGACAAAATTCAATTTTGTCATCAGTGTATCATTGGAAAATAAATAAAAACATTCAACATCCTTTGATTTGTCAATAATAGAAAGGGGGGACTCACACTTAGTTTTTAAGATAAATAAGGAAAGTGGGGATGCAATAATTAGCTTTTCATCATTAGGAATAGTATCATTTTACATCTTTGTTGGTTATTAAAATTCTTCATCATTAGAAAGCAAAGGGGTAGGAGAATTAGGTTGAACATATGCAATAGGAATGTCATTATATCCATACACATAAGCAAAAATGTCATTATCACTAGCTTGGTCATTTAGATTTAAATTTGCATCATTAATTTTTTCATTGTCATAGTTATAAGCGAAGGCAGGGGTGTGAGTAATTTTTTGATGTTCCATAAGATTCAAATGTGAAATACATTGATCATTAGTTTTGTGTAGACTAATTACCTAGTGATTACCAAATTCATCAATCTGATTAAACATTAATTATCAACCCGGGTGTGTAAGCTTTTCAAGAGTGTCAACACTATATATGCATTAATAATTTAGAAATAAACTTAATTTTATAGTTGTAGTACAATGAATTTATGCTAAATTTACCAAATCAATATATTATGAACTATTGCGGTCGAATTATAGAACCATTTCACACTTATATCATCAAACTTAATAGTAAAATCAAGATCTTCATAGTAGCTCATAATAATTAAAGAGGTTCAGGATCTTCATAGTAACTCATTATGAGGGGACCCTTCCTCATTCAGAACTGAGATCCAATCCCTCTCTAAGAGAATTCACAAACTTATTAAAAATTCAACTTTTTCATTACTTAATTTTGAATACAAATGCTATAGTTCAAAAAAATTTGCTATTACTTTCTCAAAATTATCTAACTCCTAGTATTATCTAGGTTCTTAATTTAAATATAAAAGTTAATTTATTGACTCTTAACCAAAAACACTAAACTAGAAAAAAATACAAATACTTAGAAACTACCCCAATCAACCTTCAAGTGGTTAGTAACCAAAGTTACTTATTTTAGGTTTGACTAGGTCAGAGATAAGGCATACTATTTTACTATTTTATTTCCTTTTGTCTTTTCTCATTATCCTTATCTTTTCCATCTTTGGTAGTACATCCAATGTTTCCTTTCATGTAGGGAATACATAAAACAACTATGATTCTTCCCAATCATTCATTTGGTTTCCCAAGATAGCTGGATGTGTCTACAAGATCTCCTCACTAATGACTATAATTTGCATAGTGGTTGTAGGCACTCTATAGTATCTATAGGCAACCTATAGGTGAAACCTTCAATTACTACGGGTATTCTATAGTGGTTGTAGACAACCTGTAGGTGAAGCTTATAATTGATGTGGGTATTATATAATGGCTTTAGGCAACTTGTAGGTGAAGCTTATAGTTACTGTGGGTATTCTACATTGGCTGTAAGTAACCTATAGGTGAAGCTTACAGTTGTTTTGGGCACTCTATAGTGGCTATGGGAAACTTTTAGGTGAAGCTTACAATTTCTATGGGTAACCTATAGTAGTTATATCTTAGCAAGATTCTACAAATTTTCATGACCCTTTAAATGCTGGTTAGATAAAATCACACCAATATAATTCAATCAAGGAAAAGCATCAATAATGTTGGAAATATTGTCATTGATGTCAAAGTTCTATCATTATTGGTGATAAATACCCCATTATATTTAATGGTGTTTTTAATATTCATATCTTAGATAATGTGTGTTAATATTTATTTAATATTAATGAATATGTTTTTGATTGCATATAAGTCAAAATAAGGCCCATGGAGAAGTCAAAGAGTCACGGGGTAAAAGATGAAAGAGGAATGGGATGCATTTTCTCATGAAGATTCATCTTGAGCAACTCCAAGAGTCACCATGTGAAGACAAAAGAGGGCATGGTGCATTTTTCCATGAAGGGACACTTTGAAGAATATGAAAAGTCACCAAGATAAAGATAAAAGAGGAAAGGATGCTTTTGCTTATTAAGGGTCACCATATGACTTTTCAAATTCAAGGATACAAAGGGTCATGAAAGTTTGGCACCATTTTCCATGAGGATTGAAGTGTCACAAATGGTGAATGCCAAAGGTCATTTGTAAAGCTATAAATAAAGGCTTGAGAAGCCATTTATAATATGTAAGAGAGTGCATGGTTTGTATTTGTTTTTGAAGAAAGAAAAGTAGGAGATATTGTAGATATTGTTGAGTAAGAAACATTAAGAGATAGTTGTGTTTTATATACAAGAGGGGTTGGTGCTTCTGTGAGTTAGTGCTCATAAATCTTTGTAAGAGGTTGGTGCTCACAAATAGTTGTTGTGTTTGTGCTCGATAAAGGGGTTTGTACTCCTACAAGTTGGTGCTTGTGAAATTTGTAATTTGAGTTGGTGCTCATTCATATACTTGAGATTGGTCTTCATGGTTTTTCCCACTTTGGGTTTTTATGTAAGAATATGGTCTCTTTCTCTCTCTCTCTCTCTCTTGTGTGCTGCATATTATTACTTTAGTTTTATTGAATATCTTGTATGTGTGGTTAAGTGGTTAAAGAAAAGGAATTTGATTAATAAATAAGATATATAATATATGAATTCACCCCCCTCATAGTATATTTCATGATTAACAATTGGTATCAAAGTAGGTTCCTTTGAAAAAAATTTACAGCTTGAAGGTAGATCGAGAAAACATGATGGTTAGATCACATGAAAGTTTTTCTACAAAGAAGACATCTTTTTTTGATGGGACAAATTATGTTTTTTGGAGCATAAGGATGAAGACTTATTTGATGTCCCTTGGATTCGACATATGATAAGTAATGGTAAAGGAATATGAAGAGCCATAAACACTTGTAACTATGTTGGCAAAAAGAAAGGAAAGTGAAAATAATGCTAAATCTTTAAATGCTATTTTATGTGGTTTATGTGAATTAGAATTTGTTAAAGTTATGCAATGTAAATTTTCTCTTGAAACTTGGGTAAAACTTGAGAATATTTACAAAGGTGAAGGAAAGGTTCAGTAAGCCAAGCTTCATATTTTTAGAAGACAGTTTGAGAGTTTTAAGATGGAAGAGGAAGAAAATATAGCAAGTTATCTTTTGTGGGTTGATCAAATAGTTAATTAGATTCAAGGTCTTGGAGAAAGGTTAGAAGCATCAATTGTGGTTCAAAAAGTTTCGAGATCTCTACCATTGAGATATGATGCAAAAGTTTTAGAAATTGAAGAGATGAAAATTTAGCCAAGATAAAAATGGATGAGCTACATGGTATTCTTATGGCATATGAGATGTAGACCAAACAAGAGAAACCCTCAAAGAGAGAAGCTACTTTCAAGACATCAAATAAAGAGAAGGCTAAGATTTAAAAATCAAGTGATAGTTCTAGCAATGATAAATATGACAATAGATCTCTATTCATTCACAAGCTGAAAAAGGGCATAAGTAAATATCAAGGTAAATTAACTTTAAAATGTTTTAATTTTGGAAAGATTGGATATTTTGTAACTAAGTACCCAAATAAGGGTAATGGTGACAATGAAGGAAAGTCTACATACAAGAAGAATTTCAAAATAAAATTCAAGAAGGGATTTGAGAAGAAGAGTTTATATTCTAAAGATCCTAGCTCAGCCAAAGATAGTGGAGTTAGTGATCCAGAAGAAAAGATTCTATTTATGGCCATACATAAATATGCCTCCACAAGAAAAAGTACAAATGATCAAGAAGAAGAACATGATGAAGCTGAAGTGAATTTAGAAGGAGAACTCATGCCTTATAAGATTTAAAATCTCTTGAAAAGAAGAATCAAAGATTAAAAATCCAAATCGAGAAAAATGAAAAGGAGTCAAAGGAAATAATTGAAGATCTATAAGCACACTTTGAAGAGGCCAAGAAGAATGAAGAAGATATAATGACATAGCTAAAAATAGTAAGTAAAGAATGTAAAAGGTATGTTATTGAAATTGCTTTTTTAAAATCAAATCTTGAGAAAACAAATAAAGCAATCAATGATAGAACAACCAATGATTCAAAATTTGAGAATAACACTAATATGTTGAATAAGATATTAGAAAATAAAAGATAAATGTAAGATAAGATAGGTATTGGATTTGAAAAATATAAATGGGAGGCCACTACTTTCATAGATAAGGAAAATGGAAAGAGCTATGTTGAAGCTCTCACAAAATAAGAAATAAAAAGGGAAGAAGTTAAGAATACAAAGGACACCTTAAATAAAGAAGGCTGGAGGGAACATAGCTACAAAAGGAAATTAGGTCAGAGATACACAAATAGGTCCTATTTTTATGGTTTCTATTTTTATTGTAATGGATATGGTCATAATAAAATAAAATGTTGAAAAAGGGTTAACAATTTCAAAAATAAGGAGAAGGAAAGTCATGCAAAGTCAAGTAGAAGCCACAACTCTTTTACTCCTCTTTTAGGCTTTAATGAAGAGGCCATAATATGTTACAAGTGAAATAATTTTAGACACATCTCGGTACTGTAGAAGTGTGTTTGAGTTAGTCAAGAAATACTAGAGTTTCAAGGCTCCATTTATCAAGAAAAAAGTTTAGATAGGTTCATGGAAGAAGAAACAATTTAAAAAATCTATGTTGGTATAGACAACTTTGCATGTAAGAAATGAAGAAAATCATGGTTCATTGACAATGGATGTTTGAGGCACATGAAAGGAGACAAAATCAAGTTCATAACCTTGAAGAAGATCAATGGTGGCATAGTGAAATTTAGAGATAATACTACTGCTAGAATTGATGAAAAAGATACACTAACTTTGGATAATGGTAGAACTAAAACTGAAAATATTTTGTATGTAGAAGGTCTTAAGCATAATATTTTGAGTTTAAGTCAAATGTGTGATTAGGGGCACACACTAAAGTTTTATTTAGAAGGTTATGAAATTAGGAGAAAATATTTAGATGTGATGATTGTAGATGATCATAGAATAGGCAATAATTGCATATGTTATTAGACATCAAAGGTCAAAGATGTTGTTTGAGTCAGATTGAATAAATTTAGCTATGACACAAGAGAATGGGGCACATAAATTTTGATAATATTTTTAACATAAAAAAAAAGCAAGCAGACAAAAATCTTCCAAAGATTACAAAGCCATCCAACATGCTTTGTGAACCTTGTCAGCATGGGAAGCATGGCAAAAAGTGGTTCAAAACAAAAGAGTAATCGACCATTTAGATGTTAGAGCTTGTTCACACTAATTTGTGTGGACCTATGAGAACTCAAAGTACTCAAGGTGAGAAACATTTCATGTTGATTATTGATGATTTTTCACGTATGACTTGGGTAATGTTTTTAAAGAAAAAATCAAAAGTTTCAGACATTTCAAATCATTCAAAGCAATAGTTGAGAATGAAACTAGTTTGAAGACTAAGTGTCTAAGACCAGATTGAGGAGGAGAATTCATGTCAAATAAATTTATTGTGTTTTGTGAAGACCATGGAATAAAGAGACATTATTCAGTAGCTAGAACTCCATAGTAAAATGGAGTAGTTGAGTGGAGAAATAGAATAGTTCAGGAGATGGTGAGGACAATGATAAATGAATCCAAGATACCATATAATATTAGAGAGAGGTAGTTGTTATAGTAGTTCATATTTATAATAGAGCATTATTGAGAGTCAATAGTGACAAGACTGCTTATGAGCTATGGAAAGACAAACCAACAATAGTTGATTATTTTAGAGTCTTTAGCAATAGATGCTTCATAAAAAGAACTGATGAACAACTTAGGAAGTTTGAATCTAGAGCAGATGAAGGTATATTTCTTGGTTATTCTTAAAAAATTAAAGATTAAAAATGTTATAACAAAAGAATCAAGAAAATTGTTGAAAGTGTAAGTGTCAAGATAAAAGAAGATGGAATACAAAGAATCAGTGATCCAGTAGATATTCCTAAAATCATTGAAGAGGAAGATTTTGAAGAATCAGATGAAGATGAGAAGGAGAAAAAGGACACCAAAACTCTATCCAAATATGTTCAGAGAAATCATAATAAAAGTGACATCATCAGTGAAATAAATGAAGGAATTCACACTAGAAGAATGATGGTAAGTGAATCTGAGCAAGTTAATTTCTCTTTGTTATCCAAAATTTAGCCTAGAACTTTTTTAGAAGCTAGATATGATAAGCATTGGGTTAAGGCTATGGATGAATAATTAAATTAGAGAGAAAAAAATGATACTTAGGAATTAGTGCCTAGACCAAAAGATCACAATGTGATAGGAACAAAATAGGTTTATAGAAATAAGTTTAATAAAATTGGAGAAGTGACTAGGAGTAAAGTAATATTAGTATGTAAAAGATATGCTCAAATTGAGAGAATAGATTTTGAAGAAACTTTTACACTAGTGGTAAGGTTAGAGGCTATTAGAATGTTTCTTGCATATGCAATATTAAAAAATATCCAAGTGTTTCAGATGGATGTCAAATCTACCTTCCTAAATGGGAATCTAGAAGAAGAGGTCTATATTGAGCAACCTGAGGGATTTATTCTCTCAAATATTAGTAACCATGTATGCAGATTGAAGAAATCATTGTATAGATTGAAACAAGCTCCCAGAGCTTGGTATGTAAGACTTGATAAGTACCTGTAGGATTAAGGTTTCAAGAGAGGATTTGCTGAAAGTAATATCTACATAAAAATAAAATTTGAGCATCAATTTATTATTGTGGTATATGTTGATGACATCATTTTTGGAGGAAACATTGAAAAGATGACACAAGTTTTTTCTAATAATATGCAAAAAGAATTTGAGATGTCTATGCTTGGAGAATCATCATTTTTCTTAGGATTGTAAATATTTTAGTTAGATAAAAATAATTCATATCTCAAAGTAAATATGACAAGGAAATGTTGAAGAAATTTGGTTTTGAGGATTGTGCACCAGTTGGCACACCAATGTGTACATGAAATAAGGTAAGCAAGGATGAATATTCACCTATTGTAGATCAATTTTTGTATAGATCTATTATTGGTAGTCTTTTATATTTGATAGCATTGAGGTTAGACATCATGCATATAGTAGGTATATTTACAAGATATTAGTCATCTCCAAAAGATAGACATGTTTAGTTGGTGAAGAGAATATTTAGATATATCAAGGGGACATTAGATTATGAATTATGGTATCCCACAGGTAGAGATTTCACTTTAGTTACTTATAAAAATTTAGATTGGGTAGGGTGCTTGGATGATAGAATGAGTACAAGTGGAGGATCTTTCTTCCTTGGTGATATCTTAGTATCATGGCTAAGTGAAAAACATAATTTAGTATCACTTTCTATAGCCGAAGTAGAATATATTCCATCGGTATTGTGTTGTACTCAAGTGCTTTGGATGAAGCAAAATTTGGAAGATATCAAGGTAAAATATGATGAACCTATTTCTATTTTTTGTGACAACACAAGTGCTATTAATATTTCAAAGAATCCATTGATGCATTCAAGAATAAAACATATTTACATTAGATATCAATTTTTGAGAGAGTAGGTTGAAGATCAATAGGTTAAGATGGAGTATATCAGTACTATAGAGTAGATTAGAGATATTTTCACAAAGGCACTAGCAAAAGACACATTTGAGTATCTACGAGTCAAGTTGGAAGTAATTTATTTTACTTCTTGCCATTGAGGTTTAGCATCAATTAAGGGGGAGCTAAGTGTTATCTCCAAGTAGTCCCTTTTCCATTTATGTAAAAGGGGGAGAATAATAGGTATATGTATATGTATAGGTATAGGTGAAAAAATAGGTACAAGGAATAGGTACAAGTTGCTACAGTAAGGGGGAGTTACTATATGTTTTTTAGATGGTAGTATGTGTAGGTTTTAGGATATGGAAATTTTAGTTTGAGGTTGCTATCGATGACAAAGGGGGAAATTATTGGAAATATTTTCATTGATGTCAAAGGTATAGCATTATTGGTGATAAAGACCCTATTGCATTTAATGGTGTTTTTAATATTAATATCTTAGCTAATGTGTGTTAATATTTATTTAATATTAATGAATATATTTTTGGTTACATATAAGCCAAAATTGGGCCCATGGAAAAGTCAAAGAGTCACAGGGTAAAAGATGAAAGAGGAATGGGATGCATTTCATCATGAAGAGTCATCTTGAGGAATTCCAAGAGTCACCATGTGAAGACAAAGGAGGGTATGGCACTTTTTTTCATAAAGGGACACTTTGACGAATATGAAAAGTCACCAAGATAAAGACAAAAGAAGAAAGGACACTTTTACTTATGAAGGGTCACCATATGACTTTTCAAATGCAAGGATACGAAGGGTCATGCAATTTTGGAACTATTTTGTATGAGGATTGAAGGGTCATAAAGGGTGAATACCAAAGGTCATTTGGAAAGCTCTAAATAAAGGATTGAGAATTCATTTGTTTTATGCAAGAGAGTTCATGGTTTGTATTCATTTTCAAAGAGAGAAAAGTAGGAGATATTATAGAGTTATATCATTTGTTGAGTAAGAAACATTGAGAGATAGTTATGTTTTATACACAAGAGGGGTTGGTGCTCTTATGGGTTGGTGATCATAAATCTTTGTAAGGGGTTGATGCTCTTGTGGGTTTGTGATCACAAATAGTTTTTGTGTTGGTGCCAGGTAAAGGGATTGGTGCTCCTAAAAGTTGGTGCTTGTGAAATTTATAATTTGAGATGGTGCTCATTCATTTACTTGATATTGTTCTCTATGTTTTTTCCCAATTTGAGTTTGCATGTAAAAATTTGGTCTCTCTCTCTCTCTCATATTATTGTTTCAATTTTATTGCATATCTTATATGTGTGGTTAAGTGGTTAAAGAAAAGGAATTTGATTAAGAAATAAGATATATAATATACTGATTCACCCCCCTTCTCAGTATATTTTGTGATTAATAAATAATTCATAACATAACACACACACACACACACACACACACACACACACACACACACACACACACACACACACACACACACACACACACACACACACACACACACACACACACACACACACACACATCAATTAACATACAAAATCATAATTTCATTCATTCGTTTGAATAAGTAATGGATAGTTATGAGATTTACATATAAAAATACATAGACTAAGAATGGATGAGGCTATAAAATTAATTAATTAGTGGCCTCATCACTCTCCCCTACTTAGCCTCTTGATCAACCTTGAGCAAGCCTTAATTGCATTATAAAACACAAAATTTTCTAAATTTTATGGGTTCAAGACAACCTAATCCTTCCAAGATATAAAAACCTTTAGCATTCTCAATGTGTTCCCATATTTTCTTCTCTGCCTCTCTATCAGCTAGAATATTTCCTTCTCAATCAAGGATTGGAACCAAAATATAGGGGGTTAAAACATCAATCCAAACCATTGTATTCTCCACTTCCTGACAAGTTCAATATACAAGTATACTCTATAGATGGCTTCCTTAAGGTTTTGAGGGGAGTATGGTTCCTTCCTTTTCAAGTCATCTAAGAGTTCTTCCCATCTATGAGAATAGGCAACAAAAATTTTCCTTCCATCTCCTTCCATGAGACTCAAAAATTGGTTCTAGACTTCCACCTATTATCTAACAACCCATTCCTATGGAGCATTTATGTTCATAAATGAGAATCATTCTTCTACTACAACATCTAAATCTTTGGATTCACTCCTAATCATCAGGGTGGCTTCTTTCTCTTTTCCTTGATATTCTTCAATTTGTTTTCTTCTTTCAATTGCATTTAAAACATATGAAGAAAATGCATTTAACAAGACATCCCCCAAATAGATTTTGGGATCCATTTTGTATCACTGGGAACAACATATTGGTGAATGTAGAATTCACTTAACTAGGCTTAATTATTAGGATTAACATGTCTATATTAATTAAATAAAGATCTTGGTTCATATTCCATATAAGATTAATCATTATAAAGCTTATCATACCTAAACTTCAACCATTTTTCTTCCAAGTATACAACATACACTCTAGAAGGGGTTCTACACTCCATCAATAACTCAGTAGTTTCATGAAATTTGCCAATCTTTTTCTTTGGATGTCTGATCTTATTTTCAAAAAAATTCAATTTTTCTTGTAATTCATCTGTTATTATTTTGCTTTAACATATCTCTTGAATCTTTGCACCAATTATTTATGATAGGCTTCATTATTACTAAATTTTTCCTTCAGGAAAATCAAAAGATCATTCATCTCTATTGGAGTGGTGGCTGAGAAATCCACATCAATAACTTCCTCTATAGTAGGTGTTGGTGTAGTTTACAATGGAGGAAATAATTGATAAAAGGGTACCAAAGCTAAAGCATACTCTGTTGTAAGGGATTCTATGGCTAAGGTGGATGGGGATGTTGTAGGTTCCTCCACTCTCTTCTCTTTGTCCCTAGAGGGTTCTACAAACTCTGCTACTCCCAAAAGCATTTCAATTCTTCATTTTCCTTTCAGTTCTATTATCTCATTTTTGAGTTTGTATATTTCCTCCATAGATTATTCTAATGTTTGGAACTCCTGATCATGAGAATTTTTTTTGTTCTCTTCCTTTTTCCATAACCTCTTCTTTAACTAATTCTTCTTCTCCTGCATGCTACTCTGCCTCTATTAATTCTTCCTCTGTGTATCTAATGTTTTTGAGGAGATCAATGTCCTCCTTAGTGAATCTAGATGGGAGAGGTGAGTGTTCTTCTTCTTTTACCTTAGAATATCTTTCATCAATAGATCATTATTCTATTTCAAATCCATCAAGATTTTTCTTAAGCCTAGGCTCTTTCTTTGGTTCTTCATCATCACTGATGGCTATGGTTAAGGAGGATATAGTGGTCTTTTGTTTCTTCATACTTTGAGATATCTTAAGAGGAGGTCTCTTTCTTTTTGACACTATGGGTTTCTTCCCCTTGGTTTTTATTTTCCTTGTAGGAGGGGTGACTAATGGAGTTTGTGTTTCTTATGCATTAGTTGACAAGGGAACTTCTTATTGTCTAGTAGGAGACAGTGTTGAAGAATCAACCTGAAGTGAGGACATAATGGGATAAGGGAAAAATTACTGTGGGCTTTCCTCCTTTATATCACAAGGAGATAAGACTAGTCTTCTCTTCTTCTTTCCCATTATAGTCTCAAATGGACCTTCATTGGCTACAGGTTGACCAAAAACACTAGTGCCCTCAACATATTCCTAAATAGTTTGTTGGGGCTATTCCTAAAGGGATTCCATCTCATAAGTGCCTTCTTGTTGGGGTGTAATATTTTTTAGGCCCAAAAATTACTCCCAAGTGAGGTCAGGTCTGACAAAAGCTATTCCTTGTTTAATTATGAGATATATTAGGCAGTGGTAAGATAGGGTTATTTTAGTGCCCTTATAATATTTTATGGACATTCTTTTCAAGAAATTACATAAGAAATTGAGAACATTAATGACTCTATTATGTCTTAAATGATTTAAAAATTTGAACTAGAGAATGTAAATGAGGGAGTAATTCCCCTTACAGGGCATGTACCTAATAATATATGATTCTATCTTTCTCCATTATATATGTAGACTAAGTCTTTCCACACATCCTTTCTTTAATACCAACCTTTCATTTGCCTAGTAAAACTGTTGCTTGGCTTCTTGGCCATTGGGTCTATCCTACCAATTTTACCCATGCTTAGTAGCCTAGTTTCTTGGATCACCAAGGTCTTAGTAACTGGTAATGTGATGCCACATATAGTTGATTTGTTTCCATCAAAATAACCGATAAATATCTTGGCAAGAGGCTCTAAATTTTTTTACAACCATTCAAAATAGGTAGTCCAACCATATCTATGGAAGACATCCCAACTGGCTTGGTCTCCCCATAAGTGCCTATGATTTAAGGGCTCTCTCCACATGACTGACCCTCCCATTGAATGAATCTCCCATTTTAAATTATCTATTAGTCCCTTCAACCAAATTTAGCTTCACACTCTTTGGACCTACAAAAATCTACCTACAATAAGTTTGTTCTAAAATGGCAAATATGGGGTTTAAAAGTTGTAGGTTTTGGATCAATAATGGAAGATGTGAGGTTGTAGGTTGCAAATTATGGCATCTCAAGGGTTATCATGTCATGTGAGATTTAACACATATCATTCTCCCCCCACTTGAGCTATCACGTGTCTTCAGGTGATGTGGAATAAGTAGGACATATGGGATAAGATGGGTCATCATAAGGAATAGAAGTGCAAGTTTTAGAGGCGATGTGATAGAATTTTTGAATGAATGACTAAATTCATAATTAAATATGCTTTATTAATACCATAAATGCTATATTATAATAATGAATGACATTTTCAATGATGAAAGATATGGTGTACATTTTAATAATGGTGTTCTAGATGTAACACCTAAGAAGTTACACATGTTTTGGCATGAAAATATTTACATGTGAATGATTAAAAAGCACAATGATTGGATTGGTAGTTAGAATTGGAGTGAAGTAGATGCCTTTTTAAGTGATTGGGAGATCACCAGTGGTTAGGCATTGATGATGCCTATAACTCACATGCATGTGATATAGGATAGTCTACATTGAATAAAGGTCTAAGACTTGGAAGATAAATTATTTTTGTCATACTATAAGGTGGAAATTGAAAATATGAGTGATCCAAGTGATGGGATGGAAGATCTTAAGCAAGTAGCTAAGGGTATTACTACCTAGTGACCTTTATTTGGATGCATTGACTGATAAGAGTCTAGATGTTGCTTATGCCCTAGAGTTTTTATTCCTGGGGGCTTAGTTATAGTAATCAATAGGGTCTTAAACATGGAACCTATGTACCAAATAAATTTGAGATCTCACTAGTCAACACAGTGAAATGATCTTCATAAAATGACCAAAACTAAAAATGAATCATGAGTGTCCTTGTAGGCAAAAATTCTAGTCTACAACATTTCCACATGGAAAGGGAAGTTTTATGCTTTGTTTCAGCTCTATATCTTGGTATTCAGGGGTATTTTAAAGTAATATATATGACATTTTCTACCTCAATCTTCCTTCAATCTTTTATGACGTTGTCTGATGACTTACATGTAATGCCCAAAAGCCAATATCCAAGCCATTGGTAAGAGATATAGGAGGATATATCTTATATACTCTATAGAAAGGTGATAATAGGCATGGGAGGGTACTTATATTAGCTAAAAAAGTGCCTATAGAAAGCTACAAAGTAATGACCAACTATGTAGAAGGTGCCTATTGTAGCTACAAAAGTGCTTGTAACAACTAAAGAAAAAACCTATGTGAATAGTTAGGATTTGAGGGATTAGTCTCTCTCTGATTCCTTTTTCATGTTCCCTTATTTATTTATTTATTTATTTATTTTTGTTTTTACCTCCAAATAGCTAGCAAGCTAATTTTCTACTTAGGCCCTTTTAACAGATCTAGGTAGCCAGTAGGCTGGTTTTCTACCCAGAAGCTGTCAACAACACCCAAAAATGGGTTCTCATTGTTAGATTTTTTTTAACTCTAACTACTATTTGTAGTAGAATGTTTATTCAAGGTCTTAGCCAAGTCACCTAGAAATGTGACTTGTCAAGGACTAGGTGAAGGTCTCATTCATCATACCAAAGGAGGGCAAGGATGTCCTTTATTTCTTTAGCTATGTGTGGACTAGTGCTCTCATTATATGGTGAGGCAACATGCATATCTAAGACATCATTATATCTATCTTATAATTTCTAGAATATGTGACTATTAAATTCTTCTTGAGAGAGGGGATTTTTGTATAACTTGAGTCTATGTCCATTGACTAGTAGAAAAAATCTCATTGGATCAATGGTTTAGAGTTGAAGTACTCTATTGTCAAAAACATGCTCAATCTCAAAAGGACCAAGCCATCTGGTTTGGAGTTTACCCTTGTGGTCCTTGTATTTGGAGTAAAAAAAAAGGGACCAATCTCCTATATGGAATTACTTGGTCTTAATGTGCTTATCATGCCATCCAATCTATTTCTATTATATAAGTTTTGTGTTTTGTAATGCATGTTTTCTATATTCATCTAAGGTATTCAAATACAAAAGCCTTTCTTTTTGGACTTTAGATATATCCATCCCAAGTTCTAGTTCTATCTGTAAGGTCTTATTCTCAAATTTGATGGGCAAGATAGGTTTATTTCCATAGACCAACTCATACGGAGTGAAGCCTGTAGTGGTTTTCCATGTGATTCTATAATCCCACATAGCTTCAAGAAGCCTAGCCTCTTAATCCGTATGAGATAGACTAACAATCTTTGTCAAAATATTTTATAACTCCTTATTGGTAACTTTTACCTATCCATTGGACTATGGATGATATGGAGTTGATTTATGATGCCTAATCTCATATTGCTAGACTAAGGTAGTAATTAAATTAGTAGTGAATTAGGTTCCCTAATTAGTAACTATTTCATGTGGCACACCATATCTAGTAAATTTTTCTTCATAGAGGAAAGTTTCCACCTTCTCATCCCTAGCATGTGTAAGAGCCTTTACTTCTACCCATTTAGTGACATAGTTAGTACAGATAATGATGTACTCTTTATTGATGGATTTTAGATCAAAAAGTCTTACAAAGTCTAGGCCCCACTTTTCAAATGGTTCAAGCACCATCTATGGATGCAAAGGCATTCATCTAAACATGTGGGTCTCCCCATATGCTAAAATTTCTCATAGTGAGTAGCATATCTTATTGCATCTTTATGGACTGAGGGTCAATAATATCTTGCATTCAAAATTTCAACTATTATACACTTGGTTGTAAAGTATCCTCCATAGTATTTATCATGGTAGGATTTGAGGATATTTGGAACTTCATCTTCTTTGAGACATCTTCTGATGATAGAGTTAGTCCTAGTATAGAAAAGGAATCTAGACAACCATGAATATCTAGTACTTTTGTGAATCAATGGTCTCCTTTGTTTAGGGAGGAAGTGTTGTGGAAGTAAACCTATTACAAGGTAGTTCATAATATCAACATACCAAAGTGTGGTAAGGGTGAGAGAGAATAGCTACTCATATAGAAATGAGTCATACACTATAGTATCCTCTTCATGGGTTTATAGGCATGATAAAAAGTTAGCCACTATATTGTCCTTACCAGGCTTATCTATAATGATGATATCAAATTATTGTAATACGAGCAACCATCTTATCACTTTGGTTGGAACAACTAGTTTGTTTATAAGGTATTGAATGGCTACATGGTCTGTATGAACAAAAACTTGATACCCTATGATGTAGTGATGGAAATTTTTAATATCATAGACTACCACCAAGAAATATTTTTTAGTAATTGTGTGATTTAATTTTGTTGTCTACAAGTTTTTTATTATAAAATAAATGGTATAATTGAGTGATTCTTATTTTTGGCCAAGAATAGCTCTGAGGGAAATATCTAAAGCATTTGTGTTAATGTGGAAGGGAATATTCCAATCAATACCATGAAGAATAGGGGTGGTCATAAATAATTCCTTCAATTGTGTGAAGGTTGTATCACAAGTACGTGTTTAGAGAAATTCAACATGTTTAGCTAGAAGGGTAAATAATGGTGCTGCTACTTTACTATAAATATTAATGAATGTCCTGTAGTAACCAACATGTCCTAAAAAACTCCTAACATATTATTTTTGAGGAAAAGACAAGTTTTTGATGATGTTGATTTTTGTAGGATCAACATTAATTCTTGCAATAGATACGTGGTGGCCTAATATAATACATTCTATCATAAGAATGTAGCATTTATTGTGGTTGAGAGATAGATGGTTCTCTTGACAACATTGCAACACTTTTTCTAGGTTTTTGAGGTATTCATCAAATTTCTCTCCATAGATAGTGAAGTAATTCATATAGATTTCAACACATTCATTGGCCATATCTACAAAGATACTCAAGATAACCCTCTAGAATATGGATGAAGCATTACATAGCCCAAAGGGTAATATAGAATAACCATATGTACCCTAGGGACAAGTAAAGTTGGTATTTTATTGGTTCTCAGGAGCAATTCTAATCTAGTTGTAACCACTAAAGCCAATCAAAAAGACAAAATATTTATTCCCTGCTAGTGTGTCCAAGACTTGTCAATGAAGAGTAGAGGAAAGTGATCCTTCTTGGTTGTTATGTTGATTTCACTGTAATTGATGCATACATGAAATTATCCATTTTTATTTGGTACAATTACCAAATGTGACACCAATTCACTATTAGAGATAGGATATATAAATCTAACAGTCAAAAGTTTTTGTAATTCCTTTTTGACTATTTCTTGAAGAGCTGGCTTCATCCTACATTCTGGTTGGATGATTGGTTGGCACTCTTATTTGATATAAATATGATGTGTGCATGTTTTTATGCTAATTCATTACATATCCTCATAATCCCATGCAAAATCACATTGGTTGGCATGCAACATGTTGACTAGGCACTTTTCCTCATTTAACTCTAACTTGCTATTAATAAGCAATGTTTTACTTGGAGAGATTTCAATTTTTGTGAGAATGCTTTCATTATTTACATATTTATAATGGATTTGGTTTGGATTTAGATATGAGGCAATAGTTAGTGGATTTTTTCTTTACAGATGCATTAGAATTATCTAATTCCCAAAAGCTATACAATGGGTACCCAACACATTGTAAGTGGTTGAGATCTATAGAAGGAGTTTGGTAATTATGTTAAAGAACATTAGAGATAATGGTATCTTCCTCATAATTAGACAATATGCATGCATAGTCTATGATAACTACAAGAATCAAGGAAGGTTGATCTACCTCATCTTCTTTAGCCCATAATGTAGGTTTTGGTGTAAAAATTGGTTGTGTTGGGGGATAAAGAACCAACTACTTAGTGTGGTAGCTGTTGGATATCATCATGTTGCCTATTCTATAGCTGATGAAGGCATTAGTTTTGGTAAGCCAAGGTCATCCTAAGGTAAGGAGGTATCTACTCAAGTTAGAATTAAGCTATATCATAATGAAATCTATAGGATACTCCTAAGAATCTATAGTGATGATAAGATCTTCAATGATTCCCTCTGGTTTGACTATATACCTATCAACCATTTACAATAGTGTAGATGTGGGATGATTATTATTTAGCTATAGTTTATGTATAATTTTGGTTGCCATTACATTTATTATAGCCCCCAGGTTGATCGATGTGTTGGACAACTACTGGTCATGGATTTAGACTATTACTATTGGGCATCTAAGATATAAATACTTCTATGGTAGGGTGTTCCCCAACATGATCTCTGCTAGATGGCCACTCACATGCATAGTATTGGGATCTTTTTTCTTCCTTCCTAGTTTTCACAAATAGAGATCTCTAATATCTTTGGAATATATGGGTACATCTTTGATGGCGTATAATAGAGGGGTTTTAATGTAAAGGTTTTTAAGCTATCCCATGAAATCAAACACAGTTTCAATTGTATGGTGTTGAAGGCTGAGACATTCTATAAATGGCGGGGTTATTTCATCAACAAATTTATTTACTAGTTCAAAGAGTTTTTGAGGTGATGGAGGTGGGTTAGCATGTTCTTCTAAGTTTTCATCATATAACTCCCTTATTATGGGTGGTTCTAGGGGTAGTATAGCTTTCCCTAAATGGAGGTGAACTTCATTGACATTCACTGTGTATGTCGAGTACTGAATAGGCTCAATACTGAATGTGGATTACATCAACTTATTTGAAAAAAATTGTATAATTTGGGTAGGTAGTTGGTTATTCTTAGGTGTAGCTTGTGTATTAGGCATAAGAATAAAAGGTTATTGTTTCTATTGTTGAGGACATCCTCCTAGAGAGATTCCCTATGGCTAGTTAAGTATCTAGGGTTGTTGCCACTAGTTTGTGAAGGGTGGGCCTTGGGGTGGTTGTCAAGCTTGCATCCAATATAGGGATACATTTTTTAGAGACTACAAAGAGGTGGTGGGGTAACTTACTTGATGTGGATTCTAGCTAGAATTAGGAGGTGAAATGTTCATCCAAGGACTAGTCTAATTGAGAGTAGCATTTATAAATTATGAATTAAAAGAGGTATAATTTGAAAAAGGTGGATTTTGTCCCATACCTTGATAAGGTGGTCATTAAACCCATGTATTTATTTATGCAACATATAAAAATTGGTCACTATCTCCTTCTACATCATGTAGCTCTACTATTTTTGGTTCTTCAGATGTGATGTGAGCTACTTTAGCATAAACCTCATGACATCTACAATCAACCTTTTTCTTCTTATTGTTTAGATAGAAATTAGGTTTCCAAATGGATAATGATATCCTATTTCATGTCCTATAATAGGTTACTAAGCTCAATTTTTGATAGGCCATTTATATCTACTAATGGAAGCTTTCTACTCATAACTTTATTTATGGCAGATCTAGAATAATTCTTGTTCAACTCTTTGATATCTGAGAATGGTAGGTGAGAAATATCTCCTCTACTCATTAGGTCAAAGGCTTGCAAACAATCTTATTTGACTCCTTTTAGGAAGATGAGTTTTAAAGGTTCTTCTCTAAGTGCACTTTGCTTGAATTTTTATACACCGAACATGAACCATTCAATATAGTCCTCCAAGGATTCAACCCCCTCTTGAGTCATATTGAAGATATCATTTGTTATATAACTTATTCCTCTTCCATATTATTGATACTTGGCCAAAATTTTCTTTTTCATGTCTTCCCAAGTGTGGACTAAATTACTACCCAGTCCCATAAACTAATGAAGTGCTGAGTCTTTACGAGTAGCTAGAAAAAGTTTAAATTTTTGTGCATCCTACCTATAGTAATATCTTCTATAGAGGATATAAAATTCAAAAAAAATGTGTCTAGGTCTTTTGAAAATGACCTCTAAAATTGGGAAAGGCTAAGGGTGGGATGTTTTACATTTGTGTTATGCCTATTGTATCTAGAATAGGAAATTCAAAAGTAACTGTGTCTAGAGTCCCATTGTCCTCCACAAGTCTCCTTCCCTGTTCATGATGGCTCTTCTTATGATATGGATACCAAAGGTACTCAGGATCTCATCCTCAAAATCTATGTTAATCCTATGGTCAACATGATAATAAACATTTATCTGCTAATCCTTAGTCTTTTTAATGGATGAAAGGTCTAAAGATGCTCTTGAGATTCCTTTGATTTGATCAAGAAAGCCTTGCTAAAATGTTGTAAATATGTTACTATTTGAAGTGTTTAGTTCATGTAGTTACTCTCATTCATTTCTTCTTACCAACTTAGTTAATGATTCCTCTACTTCTATTTCCTTTCTCAAAGCCAATAATGCTTCTTCTACAAGCTACCTCCTTCAGTTTGTAGTGTTCTCTTCTTCAAGAGCCTTTTAGCTTATGGTATATTCTTCAACAAGATTTTTAGTTGTTTTAGGTATTTATGGTTCTTTCCCAATAACAACTTGTGGCTTATTTGGCAAGAATATCTATCAATAATCTCTTTCTCTCTGTATAAATTTTATGCCACTCCTTCAACAATCCTATCCCTTCCTACAAAGAGTTAATTTTTTCATTTTTGTGTGTTTCAAGGGGGTTGTTTCAAACCAATTTTAAAAAAAATAATGTAGAAATAAAGGAATGCTAAAATAAAAACAATAAGAATTGAAATTCTAATTCTAAAAATTAGTAAAAATTAAATACTAAAAGTAGAAAAATTTATTCTAGAAAGCAGGAAAATTTATTCCAAAAAGTAGGAAATGAAAGAAGGAAAATTTATTCTAGAAAGCAGGAAATGAAAGAAAAAAAATTAAAATCACACTTTTCCAAAAATAAATAAATTTTATAGGAAATAAATTATAGAAACATGAATTAAATAATTTATTCACTATTTAATTTCAAAAAGTTAGACATCTAGCATAAGACACCATAGTTCCCTCACTCAACTTGCCGGGTTAGAACTGTATGTCTAGGAACTTAGACATCTGGCATAAGACACTGCAGTGTCCTCACTTGACTTGCCTGGTTGGATAGAATAGCGCATTAACCAGAAACAATTTTTAATGACTAATTTTAGAAACAATAATTGAAACCCTCCCCAAAATGATGCCAAAATATTGTGTAGACTAATTACCTAGTGATTACCAGATTCATCAGTCTGATTAAACATTAATTACCAACCCAAGGTACGTAAGTTTTTAAAAAGTGTCAAAATTATATATGCATTACTGATTCAAAAATCAACTTGCTTTTTTAGTTGTAGTACAATGAATTTATGTTGAATTTACCAGATAGATATATTATGAAACTACTGTGATAAAATTATAGAAACATTCCACACTTATGTAGTATTCATGCATCACACTTATATAATCAAAATTAATATGAAAATCAACTTACACAACACACTAATAATTAAAGAGGGTCAATATTTTCACTGTAGCTCATTCTAAGGGGGCCCTTCCTTGTTCAAAATTGAGCTCCAATCCCTCTCTGAGAGAATTCACAAACTTCTTACAAATTCAACTTTATCATTACTCAATTCTGGATACAAATAATATAGTTAAAAGAAATTTGTATTACCTTCTCAAAATTATCTAACTCTTAGTCTGATCTAGGTTCTGCCTTTAAATACAAAAGGCAGTTTATTGACTCTTAACCAAAAACACCAAACTAGAAAAAATACAAAAACTTAGAAACTACCCCAGTCAACCAAGTGGTTAGTAACTGAAGTTACTTATTTTAGGTTTGATTGGGTTAGAGACAAGGCATAATGTTTTGCTATTTCATTTCCTTTTGTCTTTTCTCATTATCCTTGTCTTTCCCATCTTTGGTAGGACATCCAATGTATCCTTGCATGTAGGGAATCCATACAATAACTATGATTCTTCCCAATCATTCATTTGGTTTCCCAAGACAAATGGATGTGTCTACAAGATCTCCTCAATAATGACTCTACTTTGCATAGTGGCTACAGGCACTCTATAGTAGCTACAGGCAACCTAGAGGTGAAACCTTTAGTTATTATGAGCATTCTATAGTGGCTATAGGAAACCTATAGGTGAAGCCTACAATTGATATGGGTATTCTATAGTGGTTGTAAGTAACCTATAGGTGAAGCCTACAATTGTTGTGGGTATTCTATAGTTGTTGCAAGCAACCTATAGGTGAAGCCTACAGTTGCTACGAGCATTTTGAAATGGCTATGAACAACCTATAGGTGAATCCTATAGTTGTTATGGGCAACCTATAGTAGCTATGGCTTAGCAAGATTATGTATCTTTTCATTACCCTTTAAATGATTTTTAGATAAAGTCACACCAATATAATTTAATCAAGGAAAAAAATAAATAATTCATAAAACACACACACACACACACACACACACACACACACACACACACACACACACACACACACACACACACACACACACACACACACACACACACACACACACACACACACACACACACACACACACACACACACACACACACACACACACACACACACACACACACATCAATGAAATAAAAAATCATAACTTAATTCATTCATTTGAATTAGTGATGGATAGTTATGGAATTTACATATAAAAATACATAGACTAAGCATAGATGAGGCTATAAAAGCAAGCAATTGGTGGTCTCATCAATCAGGTGCATTAAACTATCTAAAAGGTGAGGATTTTTTTATTGAGGGTCCCTTTGATTACCATAATTAATAAGTCCATAATGTGTTGATACTTTAATAATTTTTTAAAAATGACCACTATGAGGGAAATATAAATAAAGATATTTAACATTCCTAAACTAATCCCACATAATCACAAATTAGATCTGAAAATAAAATACATAAATATGAAATGAAATTTTGAAAGGAGGTGAAAAACCTAATATTCAAACTAGGGTTTTAGTTCAACAAATAGAGGTCAGGTTCACCAAAATTTTTATGTGATTTTGGAGTTTTACAATATGTTACCCAAGAAAATAAAGATATATGAAAGGAATAAAAATATTTAGATTTACATTAAAATATAGTCAATAATATAAATTTACCTAATTTAGTATGTGCAATAAATACAATAAGTAAAAAGTAACTAAGGGACAAAGAGAGTTTATCTTATTTAATGTTCTATTCTAAATCATGGTAGTGGTCACAAGTCATCATAGGGTGAATTAGAGATCTAGATTTTTTTCATTCTATGTTATAATATTTTTGATTATCAAATAGTTAAAATGATATGGGATAGTAATGTTAATGCTTATGTTTATATCTAACACTAGTGTCTAGTGAGATATGTACACATGAGTGACCTAAAATTTGGACCAAAGTTGTGTTTCCCCCTATGTAATCACTCTATCTTCAAATTATGTTTGCATATGCGCTATATCCAAATAATAATCAACCCTAGTTATTTTTCATTATACCTCTTACAACCTAAAAAAATGGGGTTAGTAATGTGAGTCAAGCTAGCCCTAACAACCCCATTATTGCTAAGTGTTGAATACATATCCAATACTCTAAAGAGGGACTCAAAATCACATGTAGTTCTAACTCCTATGCATGTCTGTGAAATTGTAACAATATGAATATATGCTCTTTCTCCTCATAACCCTTGATACAAAGGATACAATAGTATATTTAACCTTTTAAATGCTTTAGATAATTAAAGTAGTGTTGTAGTCAAATTTGATATCTTGAAATGGATGATACTTTCTTATTATAGAGTTGCCTTATCAAATTAGAAGGTGTTGTAATTAGGCCATAACATTTGTATATCCAAGAACCTTTTGAATTTAAATTATAACCTAGTGACATATGAAAATAAAACCATATGATGGGTAAAGAGGGATAAAAAAATATTCACAATGTGAAAGATACAAAAAAGATAAAAATATAAGTTTGGACAATTGCATTGAGGCTAGACACTAATGTTGATGATCATGTCTAGGATATGCGTAAGTGTCTAGAGGCTAAAACATACATAAAACATTAAAAATAGGTAGGGGTCTCTGGTATACACTAGATGAAGATAAACAAACATAACACACACCCAAGGGGTAGGTAAATCAAGTGAAATAAGATGAAAATAGATATGTCCATGAGAGACCATGTCACTAGATGTCTAACTCTTAGTAAAAAGGTATATACATACAATAAGACTAGAAATATGTGTACTTCTACCAAAAATGGTGTTGACACTTATTAATATTCTTAAATGTAGAGATATTTTGTTTATCAAACTCTAGAATATGAAATTCCTTCAAAAATATTCTTTTGACTCATTAAATTCAACCACTGAATGATTAGGGTTATTCTTTCAAATAACATATGGGCATGATCTAGAAGTGTTGTTTTAGATTGATTTTTATTTCACTTTAGTACATTCACTCCATTTTTATGCCACATGTTCTTACACTTGTGAATGTGATTAGTTATGTCCTCAATTCCTCTGTACTCTAATAATTTCACTAACATATCATAAATAATTATCAAATGATTTATTACCTATTGTTATTATTTTTGAATATTACTTTGTAGCACAATAAATAATAATAATACACTAGTTTCCCCTCCTCCTACAACTACAATCATCATAATTATCCATTTTTAGTGCTTCCCTAACTCAATAATTTTGGGTTTCCTACTTTTACACTTTACCCAAATAATTGACCTTATGTACCAACCCCTCTTTTTGGTGATGCAACACTCATACTTACACTTGTTTATATGGAATATTTCCATAAATTCATAATCATTTTATCTACCATGATTTGAAATACAATTTCTTATAAAAATATATTTTAACTATTTTCTAGGCCAAACCAAAACTTATTGATCAATTTCTTCCACTAAATATAAACCCATTTAGGTTTCAATATCTAGTAAGTCAGAATTAGAGTTTCCTTCACCTGATACATGTTTTAAAACCTAATTGATATCATCTTAAAATATTTGTAAATACTTTTCCCATGACTATTTGGTCAATAGTTTACTATTTCACACACACACACACACACACACACACACACACACACACACACACACACACACACACACACACACACACTCACACACACACACACACACACACACACACACACACACACACACACACACACACACACACACACACACACACACACACACACACACACACACACACACACACACACACACACACATCTATCAATATATTATTCATTTATTAGTCATTTATCATGGTATTAATGAGTAATTTATAAATATATGGTGCATTATTCATTAAACACATTCCTTGAGGCATTTATTTAACCAATTCTAGTTTATTGCTGACACTTTTTTAAATCCAAAATTCCAACAATGGAATTACCACTTTTGTATTTAACAATTGTTGGCTAAAATTGGCCACCATGGGTAGGTGCAATTAAAAAATTTGTTGTACTTGATTATAACTTTTTTTAATAAACATATAAGGTCTTGTATTGGTCATATTGGTCTCATGGTATTAGGCATTGTGTCCTACTTAGTAGCTTGCAGAATTATTAGGGTGTCCTAATTGGAATTGAGGTCAACTCACCTAGTTTTGACACCAAGTCTTTCAATGTAGTCCATGAGAGAAACCATTTTCAATAATTTTTATCATAGATTAAAGAAAGTTTTACAAAGTTAAGTTTTATGAGTTAAAGAAGTTAAATATTGAATCATGGTTAAAGAAGCAAGGTGGTGTCCCCTTCAAGGAAGAAACATGCTCTAAGATAATTAAGTTGACCAAGGAATAGAGCTTTTAAACCTAAAATTTGGCCATTTAATCATTTTAGAGAGATTAAGGTACTTTTGGAAAGTTTAAAGTATTCATTTATTTTAGTTATATGGCATGTTTGGATATTGTTATAAGGATTATTATGAGAAACCAAGTATTATGGTATATATATCATTTTATAAAAGTCTTCCATGTCATTTGACACTTTTTGAATGCTACCATATATGCACATTGAATGTATATATGGCCCAAAGTGTCTTGTAACTATTTTTCAAACATTGGATTACTATTGTAAATACCCATTCATCTATCCTAACATTAAAGGAAGGCATAATAATAAAATTTGAATGGAAAAAGGGTGATTTTTTTTTTTCCATGTGCTATCTATTTTTACAGGCATGATAAATTCTATTAATACTATTCTATCAGGGTTTCCAAGGAGAATGTGATAAATCTTTAGTGAAATAAGGGTATTTTAGAGCCTCTTTATATGTTTTCCATGTTAGATACCTTATCCAATAACTTCCATGACTTTATCCAAATTATCTTAGGTCAAATTAATGTTAAAAAATATTACACATGTCCAATCATGTAAAAAACACACTTTCATTCCTATCGAGTTACTTACAAGCTCATAGAAACCCATTTTTAGATGCTTGGTATAGGTAAGAGAGAGAGAGAGAGAGTGTGTGTCTAGTAAAAAATATTACCTAGATATTTGGACCCATGTGCACTTATAAATCATGGTCATAGTTATGAGTTTCATTTTTGAGGATTTAAGAATGATTTCTAAAAAGGTAAGGTGGTCTTAAACCCTACAAAACCCATATTGGCTCATGTTTCTCTTTATGATTACATTTTAAAGATCATTAGAAAAATGAAGATAATGGGAGAGGATCTATGGGTTTTTAAAAATCCTTATATATGATCCTTCAACCTCACTTGGCATATGTGAGCAATCAAGAGGTAAGAAATCTCCATTTTGAAGTAGGTTACAAACTAGTGACAATGGGTTTTTGATGGGTTCAAGGTTCTAATTAGTTCAAGGAATGTTTCAATTATATCACCTCATGTTTTTATCCCTCCAATGATCTTTAATATAACTAAATATATCCTCAATTTCTAAATGGACATAAATCTTCACAACATGATGATCACCTATAGTTTTATACAATTATTCTGCATAGATGAATGCTACAGGTAGAATCCTAGTAATATGAGGGCCTCCAATGCATGAAAAGAATGTAAAATTAATTGTTATTTTATGGTTGGATTCATGAAACTCATTAAGGCCTTATTAAATCACTATTAGGGGAAAAAAAGTCAAAGATATTATATTATCATATACACCAAGGGACTATGTACAACTTGCAAGTGTAGGAAGTCACCATGGTCATGAGTTTGAGCCCTAAGAAACCAATGGGGGGAATCATTTTAATAAAATTTTAAATTATCCACTAGACCTTCAATATTTTCCAACAATTTTGTGACCTCAATACTATCTCCTCTAGCATAAGCCTATAGTGATCTCAAGTTTGAAGTTGTGTACAAATAGGCCTACCTATACAAGAGTAAACTAAAGAGACAAATATTGCATTATATGAGATGTATGAAATTCATGTGACCATGAGAACTATTTTGACATGATTGAGAGATAATTTAAAGGCTCAAATGACCAAATAATACATCATAAAAGGATTAAAGTGATATAAAATGTAGACCTACTGGTCTACAAACCTATGGGTCTACATTTTCGAGCAAATGTAACAAACCTTGCATATAAAGTGAGGTTTAGAGATGCAAATGAGGATGGGATAATGAAGGTCTAGGGGGAGTATAATAAAGGATGATCACTGATGAAAATATCCTTTCCTAGACCATATTATTGGAAGTACAATTACTAAGGGGTGAATCAGTGTTTAAAAAACTTTCTTTCAATTATAATTTAACATTAATGAACCATGAAAGTAACATAGTGATCTAGAAATTAATAAATAACCATTAAAATGAGCATGAAATAAGATAACACATATATGAGTGGGAAAACCTCAATGGAAAGAAAACCCATAATGATATCTATAAATGGACTACTATCCTATGAAATAAAATACCAAATTTAGTTGAGCACCAACTTAACTTAGAGCACCAAACCCAATAAATTCAAGAACCTACTTGACTAGACTTTAGCAAGCATATACTTGCAAGGAAGAACCAACTCCCTAAGTGACTCAACACCAACTCAGCCACCTCAAATTTTTTATCACCTTATACTCTTTTTTTTACTCAATCAACAAATGATGACCATGAATTTTCTCTTTTGTTATGGTCTATAACTCATTTCAAGGCCTCCTTCTACTCAACCATGCATCATTTATTTGATTATTTTTCACACACTTAAATAGGCCTAAATTTCTTTGTATATATATTAGTATTATTATCACACACCACTTGGTCAACCACTCACCTTCAACCTATTAATTTAGCCACACACCTTTAACCTATTACTTTAGCCGTACCATAGGTTTTAAGATATCTTATAAACATGGTTCAATCATAATTTGAACCCATTTTGGTATGTCATAACTCAATTAGGCCTTACTCCTCCTTTAGGTCTCATGGAGACCTAATTAAAATAAATCTACCCTCTTAACACTAAAAATTGATGTTATTGGCCTAGATGACATTATCCAACAATAAAATATACATTAAACCACTTATCCAATGAACTCTTCTAACCTCCTCCATTCTTGCTTAATCTGCATTATTCATTCATACCATGAAATCTCCTTTAGAATAAATTGCCATATTAGGCATATGTATCTCAAAAGTCTATCTTACAATAATGAGGCTTAAACACCCTTAACCTAATCAAACATAAAAAATGAAACATTAATATATATATATATATATATATATATATATATATATATATATATATATATATATATATATATATATATATATATATATATATATATATGACCTCATGTTTATAACCAAATTATTGTAACACCTTCACTCAAGAAATAAGGGCTCAAGAACATCTTTGTAACTCGCTTACTCATAACTACCAAATTGCCTCAAAAACTAGTCATGAATAATTAGGCTTCCAACACCTATTTAGACACTTTTCATGACTCTTGATGCATAAAAATTATTCTATGAGATATTTATAACATCCTAAGATATAAAATTCATATGGTCTAATGGAAAATATTTGTCTTTCAGACCAATTTATTGACCTTATGTCTCACAGTCCTATCTGAACTAGACAAGCCATTTTGTGAGCAACATTTTCACCACATAAAATTACCTCCAAATATTTTACAAAGAATTATAATGAATTAAAATTCAAAAATAAATTATTCATGCACTTTTATTGCATCAATATATCATGCACAAACCCTCAAATATATCTCTTCACCTCTGCTTGGGTTTTACATTATCCATACCATTAGGTCCATCTATGACTAGCTTACTTGGATGACCAATTTATATCATCTAAAGGCTAAAACCTATCCATAAAAAATCATATACATGTAAAATGAGTATATGTCTTCTTCTACCATCTATTTAATCTTCTTGACCAATTTAAATTTTTACAGCTACAATAATTTCTTGACAAATAAGCCTTTACCTATACATTTTCTATCTCATATGACTAACCACCACCACCTATAGGTACTTGGGAGAGTTTAATACATGATTAAATATCCTATCTTGGAATTTTAATCCATTCTAATCTTATTTTAATAAATTATTTCACATCGGGTCCTTATTAGGGTTTTAGGGAGGTTTAACACATGTTTTGGTGTTAACAATTGTTCATAAAGGACTAAAAATTGAATCCAAAAACAATCCAAAAATATCTTAGCTAAGACCATTATCAATATCCCATGTAAGACTCAAGGAACCATGTAATGGATTTACATTCAAAAAAATGCTTGAAAGTGATTTTTGGGTTTGAGTACCTCATTTTATCAGCTCAAAAAGGCTGAAAACAATGATTCATCCAATTTTCCTTTAAATATTGACCTAAAAATTTATGAGAAACTATATATCAACTTGATTAAGATATATCCATCCTTACATGAGATCATTCACCTTAAAAAATGGTCATAAGACCTTGATATGGGCAAATAGGGTTTTGGAGTTCTTTGGATGTAACCCTGGAATGAAGGTCCTATGTATGTAAGGATGGCTTAAAGGCCTTGTGAAGGTTCCCTAATAATATAAACATTATCAACCTACCTCCTATTAACTTTAGGAATGTCTCCTCCTTGTAAATATAAATCAAAACCCCAAGACAAATTTTACTCCTTGATAGGGTTTTAAGGATTTTAAAAATCAAACATCTTTCTCTCTCATTAATGATGAACAACAGTTCATAAAATAATCAAGAATGGATTTTAGACATCCTATTTAACATAAATGACAATCAAATTCTTAATAAACTCCCTATTTATCATTTATGGCAAACCATCTTCTAACCTTATTCTTGAAATAACTTTGAAAACAAATCTCTTCATCATTAAAGCTCTCTATCAATGCAAAATCATACCATCTTAATAATTTAAATGTACTATTATCACTTTTAATTGTCTCACCTCATTCTTGTAGTCTACTATCTAGACTTTTCTCCCATAACTATCTCTTTTTCTCCCCCTTTGACATCAATGGTAAATAGGTACCTGCAACATATTGAATCACACCTTTTACAACAAAATCTCAAAAAATAAGATTATAGAGTCTATAAATAATCACACAAATATGTTCCCCCTATCTTCATGTTTACCTCAACAACCTTATCCTTGACATGACTAACATATATTTTTAGATCAAACCCTTGATCACTCACTAGGTCACCACATATGTTCTTATCTAAGATAGACCTTCTTACTAAAGAATAAGGGACTCCCCCTTTGTCCTCAGATCTTGTGCTCATCATATGAGTCATCATGAATCATAGAATATTCTCAACATGTATATAGTAACCTTTTTATTCAATCACACTAGATGAAAAATTATATTTTTGCTTACCTCTCAATTTGCCTATATGTCTATCATGATTTCATAAACCTTCTTGACATTCATCACCTATTCTTAGAGATAATGAACAACCTTGATTATCTCCCATTACCCTTGACTTGATAAATGGTTAGTGGTGGTAGGAATTACTCCCAATTACTATATTATATTCTCAAATGTTTCTTGTTGAAGTGGCTTGGCTATAATGTCTACAATCCAATCCTTTGTAGAAACATATTCAAGTTTAACATTTTGTTCACTTGCCTACTCTCTTAGGAAATGATACTTGATAGGCATGTGCTTAGTTCTTGAATGCATGATAAGATTATTATAGATGCTTATAAAACTTGTATCATCATAATAGATAGGAATAGGACTATCATAATCCACCTTGTAGTCTTTGAAGGTATGTCTAATCCATAAGACCCAAGTGCAACATGAAGCTACTATAATGTACTCAACCTCAATAGTATACAAGGACACTGATGATTACTTCTTACTTATAAATGACACTAGTCACTCTCCTAAGAAGAAAGATCCTCTAATAGTGTTGTTATTATCATCTAGACTCCCTACCCAATCTATATTTATATAGGATGCTAAATCAAACTCATTGATCCTTAGATACCATAACCCAAACTCTATAGTCCCCTTGAGATAAATAAGTATCCTTTTGACTGCTTACAAATGATTTTCCCTTAAGGTTTATTGACATCTTCCCACAAGACCTACTTCTTGCATGATATTAGGTCTAAAGGTAGTAATGTATAATAGACTTCCAATAATTGAATTGTATGATGTTTTATTGACCTTTGGAGATTAATCCTCCTTGCTTAACTTACACCCTATGGTCATTGGTGTGCTAACTACCTTACAATCTTCCATTTCAAATTTCTTCAACATTTCTCTTATATACTTAGCTTGTGAAATGAATATATCTCTTTTTGATTGAATAATTTTTAACCCAAGAAAGAATGATGGTTCTCCAAACATGGACATCTCAAAACTCTTTCTTCATCACTTTTTTAAAGGCTTTAGTCATACTCTCACTATTTACACCAAATATGATGTCATCCACATAGACAACCACTATCAAATGATGATCACTTTCTATTTTTATGTACAAATTACTATTTACAACTCCTCTCTTGAATCTTTGGTCCAATAGGTACTTATCCAATCCAACATACCAAGATCTAGGAGCTTACTTTAGACCATAAAGTGCCTTTTTCAATCTACATACACAGTTCTTGTTACCTGATAAAGAGAAACCCTCATGATACTATATGTATACCTCTTCTTCTAAGTTTCCATTTATAAAATCTGATTTTACATCCATCTAATACACCTTGAACCCTTTGAAGTTTTCATATGCTAAGAATAATATGATATCCTCCAATCTTGCTACTAGAGCAAAGGTCTCCTCAAAGTATACCCATTCTACTTGTGCATACACCTTGTATACCGATCTATCCTTGTTCCTAATGACTTCTCCATATTTATTCAATTTATTCCTAAACACCCATTTTTTGCCATGACATTTTTGTCTTTAGGCCTAGAAACTAGTTCCCCAATCTCATTCTTTTCTATTTGATCTAACTCCTCATTCATAGCATGTTATACCCTTAACCATTGACATGTCTAGGGATATGTGTATCTAAATTATGGCTTACATAACCCTTTTTATATTATTTTACATTTATCTATGCATTAATATACTTATTAGGTTGGCCTATGGGTGACACATGGCATTGTTAGACTATATAGGAGGTAGTGTTAGTTATTCATCATCATACTTGAGTATTCATTCTTATTGGAAGCATTTGGGAGGTTTCCCCCTTGAAGTGGATTATATATTATTCATAATTTTTGATATATTTCTATATAATTATGATATATTTATGCTTATTTGGTGAATTAATATCATTCCAAGTGGTATCAAATCATTGATTTGGGCTATAATCAGATTAAAAACCCTAGATATTGAAATTTGGATATATCTTATAAACGATAGCAAATTTTTCTAAATTTTTTTTACATAAGTTTTGAAATCATTCAATTAAGTTTCCATAAAAATTTCAGATCATTTAGATTTGTTTTTCAAAATCTATAGCCATTTTAGGTTTTTTCATAAATTTGCTCCATAACTTATAATTTGTAGAAATTTTCAAATTTATTTACATTTTTGAAAACCTTGGAAAAAATTAGTTTTGGTCTATTATTTGATATTTGTGATTTAATGCTGAAATATTTAAAAAAATTCATGGTCAAAGTTAGGTCAATAAGTCAAAATAAGGTTCACCATCAAGCCTTTGTTGGTTGGTCCTAACACCCACATATGGGGGAAAGGGAAAGACACACCTAAAACTCCTTTAGGGGATGACATGGTGTCTAAATCATCTAATATGATTTATCAAATCCATTCAAATCTACATGGCCTAATAAAAAGGGATGTGTAAGTCCAAACTAAAATATTAACAATGTAAGGGGAGCTTTATGGCATCAACAATCAGTTACATCAGATCATGACACGATTGGATACCATTTCATCTCATTTACCACTCATCAATCCTCCAATTTTTCCTTTTGGTCTTCTTCTTCTCAATACTAAAACCACCAATATGGTGGTAAAATTGATGTCACCAAAGGTAGATTTGCTCAAATTTTATGGTAAGGATCCACTCACTTGGATCACCCAAATTTAAAATATATATGATCTACACCAAACTCCTAGATCTTAAAAGGTGGTTTTAGCATCTTTATTTCTAGAACCTGATCCATTCATTTGGTATTGATGATTTTGTGCTCAAAATAAGAATATTGGTGCTCCTATTACATGGTCAGTATTCTCTGATGAATTGATGTCTCACTATCACGAAAATGTTTCTAAAAAATAATTTAAATAATTAACCAAAGTACAACAAATAGGAATAGTGAAGGATTATATTCATAAATTTCAAAATATATCCTTACATGTGGAGGATATCACTGAGGCAAATTTGACTGATCTTTTTTTGGGTTGACTAAAAGATAGTATTCAATTAGAGTTTCATATGTTTAACCCCACAACTATATCTAAAGATATACCAAGGGAATATTTGGTAGAATAAAAAGAGATGATCAAACTCCATCCTTTCACTACTAGTCAAGAACACACCTTACCAATTCCATTAAGGCCTTAACCTACCAAATTAATATCATAAAAAACTTAGGAGAAGCATGCCAAAGGGTTATGTTATGGTTGTGATAGCAAATGGAGCAAATGTCATCGATTTGATGAAAATAAGTTATTTTACATTAAAGGGGCTGATGAGGATGAAAAATATGAGGAGCCATCTAGTGAGGATTTTAAAGGACCTAAGAATAAAGCTATAGATTCTCAACCTACTATCTCTTTCCATGCCCTTACAAGTATTTCTACTCCTTAGACTCTTAAGGTGGTGGGTTTCATTAAGAAATAGAAGGTCACAGTGTTGATTGACTTAGGTAGTACACATAATTTCATCAATAATAAGTTGGCTACTCATTTGAATTATTTCATATACCCAACCCTAGAATTTCAAATCATGATTGCAGATGGTGGTATAGTTAATTATTTTGGAAAATACCATAGTATTAAGTTAGCAATGGGGTACTATTTTATAGATTCTCCTATGTTTTTTATTCCTATATATGAGATTGACATTATTTTTGGAGTATAATGGCTCACCACATTAGGTACTATTGAGATGAATTTCCATGAACTATTCATCAAATTTTATTCTAAAGGCAAGCTAGTGGAATTATGAGGATTAAGATTTAAATATACACAAGTCGTTAGTTCACATTAGATGACCAAGATGCTAAAAAAATGTGTTATAGGATTTGTGGCATGCTTATTTTCCATTGATGTTCAACAAACTAAGGAGTCTACCCATCTTGAGTTATAATAAATATTGGATGAGCATTAAATTATTTTTGGACCCATGCCAAAATGCCTTCTTCTAAGCTGTACTCATGATCATGCCATCAGGCTCTTTCCTAGAATTATGCCACCCAACATCAGACCATATAGATATCCTTATGCCCAAAAGAGTGAAATTGAAAAAATGGTACAATATTTGTTGGAGGCAAGAACTATTCACCATAGCCAAAGTGAATATTCTTATCTAGTAGTCATAGTGTGAAAGAAGGATGAAACTTGGAGGATGTGCACAGATTATAGAAAGATTAACAAGTTCAATAGAAAGATAAGTTTATTATTCCTATAATTGATGATTTGTTAGATGAATTCCATGGTGCTATTTATTTTAACAAATTAGATCTTCACTTTGGGTATCATCAAATCTAGATCCATGAGGAGGATATTCTTAATATGTTCTTTTGTACTCATGAAGGCCATTATGAATTTTTGGTCATGCCTTTTGGTCTCACCAATGCACCATCAACTTTTCAAAGTTTGATGAATATAATTTTTAGGCCATTTTTGAGATTGTTTGTACTTGTGTTTTTTGATTACATCCTTAATTATAGAAAAATTTGGAAAGACCACTTGCATCATGTGAAATAAGTACTCTCAGTTATTGAGTAACATTATTTATAGGCTAAACCATCCAAATGTGTTTTTGGAGTTCAAGAAGTGGAATATTTGGGTCATATTTTATCACATGAGGGAGTAAAAGTTGATCCTAAAAAAATCAAAGGCATCATAGAGTGGAAAATTCCCAAGACACTTAAGCAACTAAGGGGATTTTTGGGGCTAACTAGTTACTATCATAGGTTTTTCAAACACTATGGTAGTATTGTATTACCATTTAATTTATTTTTGAATAAAAGATCCTTTCAGTAGATTAATATAGCTACCAAGGCATTTGAACAACAAAAAATGGCCCTATGCACCACCTTAGTATTGACTAATCTATATTTTTCTAAAACTTTTATGGTTGAATGTGATGCTTCTAAATATGGTATGGGTGCAGTACTCATGCAAGAGGGTAGGTAAATTACCTTTGAAATTCATCAACTGAAGGGTAAAAATTAGTTCAAACCCATATATGAGAAATATATGATGGCTATTCTACATGTATTCAAATAATGGAGACCTTATCTATTGGGTCATCACTTTCAGGTAAAGACTGATCATGATAGCCTTAAATATTTTTTAGAACAACAGTTATCCTCTGAATAAAAAAAATGGGTGATAAAAATTTGGGTTTTGATTTTGAAATAGTCTACAATAAAGGAGAAGAAAATGTGGTGGTCAATGCACTATCTAGGTGACATGAACTAGTTGAGGCATTGTTATGTGCCATGACCATTTGGTACGTAGATTGGCTCAAGGAAGTAATGGAAGAATGAAATTGTTACCTATGCATTGATTTTTAATTTTTAGTAGGTTTCATATGGGATTAAAAAATTTACATGGAAGGGGAATGCATTATGGTACAAAGATAGATTATATTTGTGTCATAATTCTCTTCTCAAATAGAAAATCCTTCAATAACTTCATGCATCTCCATTTGGTGGTCACTCAAAAAATATGTGGCTAAATGTATGGTTTATCAATAAAATAAAGGTGAAACAACTGAAACTCCAAGTCTTTTATAACCCTTATCCATCCCTAGTCAATGATGGGAAGAGGTATCTATGGATTTGATTACTGGGTTACCATGATCTAAAGGTATAAATATTATCATGGTTGATGTGGATAGACTCACAAAGTATGCTCATTTTTGTTCTTTATATCAACCATTGGTGGCTAGTATAGTAGCTTATGCCTTCCTCAATACAGTTCAAAAATTACATGGTACTCCTAAGATTATTGTTAGTGATTGAGATCTCATAGTCACTAGTAATTTTTAAACATAATTATTTTCATGTTTGGGAACCCAATTGGCTCATAGTTCATTGTATCATCCTCAATTTGATGGATAAAATGAGGTAGTAAATAATTTTTTAGAAGGGTAACTTTGTTACTTTATGTCTAATAAATAGGATAAATGGGTTTAATGGATACCCTTAGTTGAATGGTGGTATAATACTTCAATGCATAATTCATCCAAAATGTCTCCTTTTATGGAATTGTATGGATACCATCTTCCATCCCTCACTTCACCCTTGAAGACCCACCCAAAGGTACATATAGTGGAGGTACACCTTCAACATCAACATGAAGTCCTTGCTAGTTTGCATGAAAATTTAGCTTTGGCCCAAAATCGCATGAAGCAATAGGTAGATCAACATAAGAGTGAGAGACATTTTGAACTTGGTGATTGGGAGGTTGTTAAATATTCTTAAAAAAACATAAAAATGATATTAAGCTATCTCCAAAGTATTATGGCCCTTATCATATCTAGCAAAAAATTAGTAGCGTGGCCTACAAGCTAGAATTTCCTCCATCCACTCTCATTCATCTAGTATTTCATGTATCTTGCCTTAATAAGGTAATTGGATAGAGATTTACCACTAAAATTGAGTTACCAGAATTAAATGAGGAAGGGAGGGTTATTCTCAATCCTAAAGTAATTATTCAAAGGTGCACTAAGTAGTTATGGTCTAGATTGATTATTGAGTATTTGATTAAATGGAGAATTTGACTTATAAGGATGCTACCTGGGAGGATGAATCATTCATGAAAAAACATCTAAGATTGTTTCAACATTGAGAATAATGTTGTTTTTAAAGGGAGAGGAATGCTATGCCCTTAACCATTGACATGTAGAGGGATATGTGTAGATGACTTGTGGCTTGCATAACCCTTTTGCATATTATTTTACATTTCTCTATGTATTCATATACTTATTAGGTTAGCCTATGGGTGTAACATGGCCTTTTTAGACTATATATAAGAGGTAGGGTTAGTTATTCATCATCATACTTGAGTATTCATTCTTATTGCAAGCATTTGGGATGTTTCCCCCTTGAAGTGGCTTATCTATTATTCATAATTGATTATATATTTCCATATCATTGTGATATATTGTTGTATTTATGCTTATTTGGTGAGTTAATAGAATTCCATAACACCTATCCAAAACTTTTATTTACTTTATTCTACAATGTTCTTAGGTTTAACTTTAGACAATAGAAGAACATTCTCTTAATTTAGGCTAATTACCAACTTTCTCCTTATTTGCATACCTGCATCCTTGTTGCCAATGATTTATGATGGTCTCTATATGTAATAAAAAATGTATAATGTCCATAAATCAATCTTGGATTGTATTGGATAGAGAACACTTACACTTCTAACTAGGGGGCATATAATTATTAAGTGGGAACATGATCAATGTGAGGATTTGCTACACTTGATTAAGGGATCACTTGTCACAACACACCATGAGAGATAGGGTTATATAGCCTATAGTCTATAAAAATTTCATAACAACCCTAAAATATTCCTATGATTCAATATTTCACTGATCTAATAACAAGAAAAGTAAATCTAATCTAGTGTGCACCAAAGCTTGTGGAACAAAGTGGGGGTTAGTAAAGCAAAGCAATCAAAACATGTATAGTTAAATTCAAATAAATTAAGTATGAGTAACACCATAATACATATAATATGAATATTAATATTATTTTATCCAATACTTATGCTTCTTATATCTACTAAAAGAGAGGAGATCAAAGTTAGAATATACTTACCTAAATATGAACCCATTGAGACTCAATCTCTCCCCTAGCAAAAGGGGATTCATAAGAGGTTATTATGGTTCATAAGGATCAATTTTTTAATCCAAAGCATCTAAAACCTATCCATAAGATTATATTATCCAAAATAAGAAACCTAAGCTATGTCTCCTCAAGTAGAATAGTGGAAGAGTAGATTGTGAAAAAGTGCGAGTGAATAATAAATCTTGATTGTATATATGAATAATGACCAAAATGACCTTGTATTTATAGTTATAAATTACCCTAAAATCATTCAAGAATTTCAACTATGCTAGGTCAACCTGGTTGACCTATCATATTTTCAAGCTAACTCACTAGGTCTGTGTTAGGTCAGTCAGGAGGCTAACAAACCAAAAGAGCTAAAATGTTCCTAAATTTTACTACATCAACTAGGTCAACCTAGTATGATGAATAGGTCAAAAGGGTGATAAAAAAGGAAATGAAGGAAATAAAGAGGAAAAAGGATAGAAGACTATGTAAGGGAGGATAAATAACTTAGGGAAAGGTTTTAAGAACTAGTTAAACTGGTAATAATATGGGAAAAAGTGACAATATTCCTGTGAAGCACCAAAAGTTTGACCACCCCTTTTTTAGTGCACCCCTTAGGGCATGTACTTAGAGATATTGAGTATCAAAAGGTTCCTACAAGATGTAAAACATCATTAATCAATAAAAGTGTGAAAATATTATGTGTATATATATTCCCCACTCAAATCTCATCAAGTGTCACTAAGGTGTAATAGGGAATGATGCTTCAAGAAAGAAGATAAGGGCACAAAATGTTGATGATAAAAAAAGTTTTAGTATTTTAAAATCATAAAATAATTGATAGTAAATGACTGAAAGGAAAACTAATTTAAAAAAAAGTAAATATCTAAAAAGTAAATGTGATGCATACCTTAACTTACCTTTATTTTAGGATGGTTGTCTTCTATGTTGTTAGTTTTGATTGTGTAGGGTGTAGAGATTGATTTTTACAAACCCAATAATGCAAAACTAAAGAGAAAAAAAAACAAACACAATAAAATCCAAGATAGTTAGTGCTATGAGGATGGGAGATACTTAAGAAATTTGGCAAGCTAGAGTGACAAGTGCTATGTTAGACTAAATGACCAAGTCAAAAAATAACAAGAGTAAATCAGGTAACTAAAAAGCCAAGGCTACTAAAGACCGAAAAAACTCAAACAATCTATCCTAAAGTAAGAAACACAAACTCACCAAGTCAAACCAAGGATACATGTCAAACATGATGGTAAAAATAAAATAAAATAAATGGTAATAAACCTAATTAAAAATATAAAATGATAAAACAACATTGATGAGTGAGTAGTAACAATACACATCTCAATCATCAATGGAAAAAGGATGCATAAAAGGGAAAACAACATTGATGAGTGAGCAATAACAAACCACATCTTACTCAATAATGGAAAAATTGTATGGACTCAGGTGTCCATAATAGAAAGACAACAAAATCATGATAAATGGTAAAAGGAAGGTAAAGTAAGTCTAGTAAATGTAAAATGATGGTGTAAATAAAAGGATCTAAAGTTACTCAAACATGTTGTTTCACTCTAAGCATAGATAAAAATAAAATAAATTAATGATAGCATGTTTTTAAGAGATAAAGAAGAAGGAATTATAAGGGAAAACATATTTGGAATCACAATTTATCTATCAAGGGGGTAAAATGAAATGGGTGGAGGGGAGAATTAAGAAAAACCAAGGGAGAATAAATCTTTGTCAAAGTTAAGACACTCAAATTAGGTTTATCAAAACAGGAGGAGTTTTGACCTTAAGAACTATGAATAACTTCTCTTAGTAACACAAGTCTTGGGTAAAAAAATGGAGTATATATATCATCCCATGAAGGCTATATGCATGAAAATTAAAATGGACCTACCTCCCCATGACATGTTCCCCACTCTTCAAGATGCCTTACAGAGTCACCGGTCTACTATGGATATTAGGTACTTGTGTGAGAAGAAAGTAGGTATAACCATAGAGTTTTTTGAAATCCCTTATTCCAATCTACTAGCCTATCATACCCCAAAGTATTTTGGCTCTATGTGAATTTGAATGTGGAGTTTGAGATTTGATTGGAGATAGGAGATGTGCTTATAATAACATATTTTGGTGTGAATTTGACTTTTGAGATTTGTATTTTGCCTTTTATATATCATTGCCTTTTGTGTTCAAATGGTTTAGATTTTAACTTTCTTTTGATGGATTTTTCTACTCCTCTTCCATATGGATTTGGAAAACCGACATGGGTGCTAAAGATGACTTTCATTTGAAAACTTAGGACAATGTGGTTAAGAGAGAGAAACTTCAAAGAGCATGGGGTCTAAGAGTCTCATAAATCAAGGTGAAATAAAAGTGTTATCTTGACTTCAACCTTGTTTTATCCAATACAAAGATGCAATAAAGGGGAAATCAAGAGGAATGACACATGGAACAATTTGAATTGATTCAAATTACAAAAAATATGACAAAGGGAAAAGAGGGATATAATGATAGTAAAGTGTGATTCCTTATCATGAGAAAGAGGGAAATGGAGGGAAACATGCTAACATAGATTTTTTGTAAATTTCATCTAGTAAAAGAATCAAAAGCTAAAGTCTAAGAATAAGGATCAAGAACATAAAAAGAATGGTAATTTTATGAGAAGAGCCAGGCCCTATCCATGGTCTTACAAAGTAAATCATAAAAGAGAGACCCATGAGGGTGCTGATAAGTAAGAGAAAATCAAAGTGAGGGAGCCTTTTTATAAAGTACCTCATAAAGAAAAACCCAAAGGATGCCAAAATAACATTGGAAAGCAACAAAAAGAGAAAGAAATGATTAAAATATGGTGGTTTTGTGAGGGATGTTGGGTCCTTTCTGTGGTATTACAAATAAAATCACAAAATAAAACCTAAGGGGTGTAAAAACAAGAGAAAATGCAAGAAAATAAGGAAGACTATGGTACATCAAGAAACCAAAAGACCAAAAAGGAGGACTAAAGCTTTGTGAAAAAGGACACTATTGCAAAGGGAGAGACTTATGCTTAAGTAACGTGAAAAAATAGCTAGAGAGATATAGATAGAAAACATGAAAATAAGGAAATGTTTATGAAAAGTACTTTTTAAAGAACTGGGCATTGGTGTGCTCTTTGAAAATATGGCCTTCATTAGTTTGAAGATGGCAAAGGCTTGGACCAAGAATGTCTTTAACTAAATATGGGCCCCACCATTTTTGGGTATATTTGCCTTATTTGTCATGGGTGTAATCTAATTTAAGGACAAGATCATCAATATTAAAAGTGCAGACTTTAACATGTTTGTTATGTTGTTGGGTGATGCAAACCTTATATTGATGGTTATGTTGTAATGCAAAAATATGACATTCATCAAGAAGATCAAGGGCATGAAGGTAAGCTTCACATAATTATTCATTAGGAATAATGACATGAAGATATATAAATAGAGAGGGAAGCTCAAATTATAATGGAATAACTAACTCAAAACCATAGACTAATAAAAATGGAGTTGCTCCAGTGGTAGTACGAATGCTATTCCGATAGGCCCAAAGTGTAGGGTAAAGATGATTATGCCAATTTGTATGGGTTTCGTGAATTATATTTTGGAGAATTTTGTTGAGAATTTTATTGGTAGCCTCAGATTGACCATGACATTGTGTATGGTAAGGCATGGAAAACTTTTGATTGATCTTAAATTTAGTACAAAGTTGTTTAACATGTTTATTTTTGAAATTACCACCGTTATCTAAAATGATGGTATGGGGAGCTCCAAAGTAGAAAATAATTTTTTTAAGAATGAAATTGGATATGGTAGTACCAATAAAATTAAAAAGGGGCATGGCTTCTACCAACTTGGTAAAGTACTTAGTGGTAACGATGATAAAAATGTGCCCATCTTGGAGTGAGGAAGTTTACTAATGAGATCAAATCCCCATATGAAAAATGGCCAAAGAAATTAAATATTTTTAAGCTTAACAAGAGGTGAATGGATAAGATCATTGTGAAGCTAACAAATATTGCATTTCATAACATATTCAATTGCATCCTTTTCAAGAGTAGGCTAAAAGTAACCTGCACTTAGGCATTTGCATGTTGTAGTATGTCTGTTATAGTGACCACTACAAATTTCCCCATGTGATTTCTCAAGTAGAGGGAGTATCTAATATTACATAACACAATGGTGTAAGATACCTTTGACATTGTGATTGTAAAGGATGTTATGTCAAAATACATACTTGAAAGCTTGTTTATGAAAGCAAGTCTTTTCATGAGAATCTAGATCAAGAGGACAAGTTTGATGTTTTAAGTATTGAATTATATCTTGATACCAAGGGATTTGTTAAATAGTCATAGCCTCGATGTGAAAGATAAGTGAATTAGGTTATTAGATATATGATGGAGATTTTTTGATTTGAATAATAAAGGAATGATTAGAAAAAAATTGATGAGGATGAAAGAGAGAAGCTGAAGAGGTAAGATAATCAACAATAGAATTTTGGTCTCAAGGAATAGGCTTGATAGTGAAAGAGATAAATTCCTTAGCAAGATTGGTTGTAATTTGATGATAGGTGATAAGTTTCTCACTTTTACATTTATAATCACCATTAACTTGATGAAAAATGAGCTGAGAATCTCCTAAAGCATGAAGATATTGGATGTTTAGATGAAGAGTATCTCTCATGCATAAGATAAGAGATTCATATTTGGCCATATTGTTAGTGACATCAAAAGTGCGATAAAAAGCTAAAGGAATAATCTTACCAAGAGGACTAGTGAGAATGTAACCTACCCCATCTCCTTGAAGGCATTAAACACCATCAAAGTGGAGGGTCTAAGTATCCTAATGCAAGTCAACATTCATTTCAAAGAGCTCCTTGATAACTACTTTTGATTTAGTAGTACCAGAGGGAGGGGAAGATTATTAAATATTATTGGATTCAAGATTAGTAGTGAAGCTATGAAAATAGTATTTAAGGGATATAGCTTGATTAAGACCTTCAATGAAAAGGATTTTATCATCGTGAAGTTCATCTTGAAGTGAAGAAGTGGCTAGAATGGGAGATAAAAAAAGTTGGTTAGCTATGACTTACCCTTTAACTTATTTTTGTGTGATGTTGTAGAGATCAAATTCCATAAGTAAGACCATCCATTTCCCAATTTTATCTCTAGAAAGAAAGTCTTTGGAGAATAAATAATGAAGGGGGTTAGAATGAATGATGAAATAAGTACTTTGGTATAACATATAATGATGAAGCTTTTTAGATGCAAAATAGATAGTGAGGCAATCACACTCAACTTTGGTATAACATATCTCATAATCAAGGAGGCCTTAGCTAATGTAGTAAATAGCATACTCTCTTCTTGTATCATCTTGTTAGGTAAGTATTTCCCAAACTAAAATAGGTGAAGAAGAAGTATAGAGAATTAGTGATTTATCATTGGAAGGTGGATGAAGTGTAGGTGGATGAAGTAATTAATCTTTCATGTTATCAAAGGCTTTTTGATATAGATCCGTCCATTCTAAAGTTATACCTTTATCAAGAAGGGAATTGACAGAGTGAATGCAATAATCAATTTTAGGGACAAATCATCTAATTACCCTAAGTTTGCCTAAATAAGTTCAAATATCAAGAATATATCAATGAATGGGCATGTTAACAATAACACTAGTTTTGGTTGGGTCAACATTGATACTATAGAGAGAGACTAAGAATCCTAACAATTTTCTAGATGTGACTCAAAAAATGTATTTGAAAAGATTAAATATAACTTTGTATTTAAGGAGATGGTCAAAGATGATAGCAAGATCAAAAAGATGGTTCTTACGATGTTTGGATTTAGCAATAAGATCATCCACATAAGTTTTAGTAATTTTGTGGATGAGATCATGAAAGATGTGAGTCATAACACATTGGTAGGTAGCTCTAGAATTTTTAAGGCCAAAAGGAAATTTGACATAACAATAGGCTCCCAATTTTTTGGTGAAAGTAGTCTTATATTGGTCCTTGGGAGTGATATGAATTTGATTATATCTTGAGAAGCCTTCCTTAAGAGATAACATTTCATAATCAACCATGGAATCAATCATGGAATCTATTGAATGTAAGGGGAAGTTGTCCTTAAGACAAGCAAGATTAAGATTTTTTAAATCAATACAATTTTAGATGACCATAGTGACCTTCTTCTGAATGGGAATAATGTTAGAAACCCATTCAGAATAATCCACTGGTTTAATGAATTTAGCATCTAGTAGTTTAATGATTTCCTTTTGACATAGATTAGTGACCTCAAGTGGAAATTTACATTTTTTTTGATGTACTAAATTAGCATTAAGATAAGTGATGATGTTATGAACCATAATACTAGGGTCACTGCCAGACATGTCTTGGTAGGACCAATCGAATGCCTCTAGATATTTATCAAAGAATAAGCTAAAGTTGTCATGCTCAAATGGTGAGAGTTCTCAAGAAATCATGATTGGTCAAGGAGAAGATAGGGTACCATATTTGATATGAGTTGTTTCTTTGATAAGCATGGCATTGCCATCTTAAAAATGGTAAGGTGTGTTAGGTAAGGATACAATTGGATTTGTGTTAGGATCAATACTAGAAACAAAGTTGTTAAATCAAGGAGTTTTAGTCTTGAAATTTCCAAGTTTATGATGTTGCCAAGGAAGTTGGGGTTCTCAGGCATGAAGTAACTCAAGAATAGCTTCCTCACTAGGCAAGGTAGGAAGAGGACATAATATTCAAAATCTACTTCAAGTTCTATAATTTTATTTTCATGGTTATCATACTCATAATGAATCTAACAGACATCAGTTACCTTCACTTCTAGTGTAATTTCTTAAGTAGATGAAGAGGATGGAGTTGAAGAGATAGGAGTGTCGATAGATTCAATGATGGGAGAAGAATCTAAAGAAATGATAAGATATATAGGAGGTAGAGAATATGTAGGAGCATCTAGTATAGGTTTGGAAGGTGTAAGTTGTTCTACCACCCAAGGAGTATCGATAAGTGGAGAATTGGTGGGAGGTACATGACCCTTAGGAACTATAGAGTAAAAAATACTCTACATTTCATTTTGATTTTCAGTCATGCAATCCAAAATTTTATCCCTATACACTTTGGTTTGAGATGATGGATTTTTTGACTTAGAGCGTGGGCTCAAATTTCTTTTTGCCTCAATTTTGTCTAAGTGTTAAAATCAAACAGAAGCTGCCAAGTGTCATCAGTTGAGACACTATTCATAATTCAATAGATAATGCAGAATGTGCCATGTGTCCCATAGTAACTCAGTAGAGTGCAAAAAGTGTCGGCATCCATATCTCAAGTTTCATATAATTTTTGAAGGCTTCTTTCCAACAATATTTCTCAAGATCAAGTGGAGGGCACCAGGTGGCAATCACAGAAGGTTTCAATTTGCTTTTATAAAAAGCAATGAAAGATGCCACATATCCCCAATTGAAGAGAATGAAATCCACCATGTGTCAACCTCTGAATTATCTTCATTTTGTTTCATTGATAAGTAAATATTGTGGTGGGTCCCATGTTTTTGTTCTGATGTAAGTGGAAGCCACCAAGTGTTGCCATCTGTGTAAGTATGAAATGAGGCCCGATTGTTTCTATAGTATAGATAGGGAAATGCGGAGATGGACACATGTCACCTTCCACAAGTTTTTCAAAAGGTAGCTAAAAGCAGTAGAGATCACCACGTGTCCTTTTTCAAGAATAAGCAAAAAGCACCACATGTCCTTGTTCCCTTTTTGAAGTTGCTCGGGTGAGAACTACTTTGGGTCCCATTTTCTATAGAAGTTGTTTAAGTTTTGGAGAAGTGGATGGTGACAGATGTCAAGGATGAAACACTTCTAAGTGAAGACATAGTAAGAGTATAGGTTATGCAAAAAGTGCTGTGTGTATTTAATAAATGCTATGGAACATGCCAAGTGTCATTTATTGGTGCCTCCTGAATAATAAAAAGGTTTTCAAGAAATTGGCCAAGTGTCCTCTTTCGTTTGATAGAAGGAAGCATCCTGTGTATTTGTTTTAGCCAATGAACTGCAGGAAGACAGAATGTTTTAGAATCTAAGAAATATCTTCTATTAGACACTTTCATTTCAGTTTGAGTTCAATTGGGCTGTTAGATTAGGAACGTGTAGACAATTTGGAGGGAATCCAATGCTATAAAAAGGGGTGCAGAGATCACCATAAAGGATCAAAAGATAGAGAGAATTTTCAGCGAGAGACTGTTGTCAAGAGTTTTTAGACTTTTTAGAGCTATGATCAGGAATATCATTTGTCTTTGTTCTATTTTCTTGAGTTGGAAGGTTTATGTAACTGTGCATGTTTTTGTGCCTTTTATGTAACTGGAGAATCAATAAGAAGACTAATTTTTGTGCCTTTATTGATGTTTTTTGTGTCATTGCAAAAGTAGTCTAAGTTGTGAGCCTCTATTTCTATTATTTCTATCTTTTACATTGATCATGCCTTGTTCGCTCTTTAATGTAATTAAATCTTACATATAGTTTCACTGTGCTTATAATTAAGGGTCAAATTACATTTAGGCAGATCACCATAGTTAGATTTTATTTCTTTGCATTTGTGTTTCTATTTAAATTCCTATCCCTTTCCTCCCAACACTCAAGATAAAGAAGAGACCAGCTTCTTAAAAATCTGGAGGTCATTTCAAGTTGCAAGTCCCACATTCTTGAAACTTCCCATTGTTAGAGTTAGAAGCAAGTGCAATTTTAACCATCAACAGTTTTTGGCACGCCTAGTGGGACACCATATTGAAGTTTCTTTCAAGACTGTATGAACCAGAGAACTATAAGGAGTTAGAGCTGTGGACCAGTAACTAGATCTCAATTTACTATAAATCTAGGTATTCTTTTACCACCTTTAGTAACTAGTCCAAGAAGAAGAGTCAATCAGTTTATACTAATACCAAGAGTAAATATGGGAGCCCCTATACCCCTAAGGAATTATGCAAGTTAGAACACTGATAGTCCTTTGATTCTCCCAATACCACTAGCCACTTGGGATCCTATCCCGATAAATGCCTTGAAAGCTCTACCCAAATTCAGTGGGCAAGATTTTAAAACACCTGAGGAACATTTGCAAGATGTGTCTGATGTCTGTGTTATACATGTGGTCACACAAAAAAATGTGGCTATAATATTATTAACAGCTTATTTTAAAGGGAAAGATCTAGAATGGTACCGATCCTTGACTCCAAATACAATATCTACATGGGATCATCTTGGAGATCTTTTCTTTGAAAGATTTGAAGAAAAGGGTGATAAATATTCTCTGTTGCAATAATTGATTACTATTTAAAGAGCACCATAAAAAGCAATGACTGACTTCAATTCCATATTTTCAAAGACTTGGGAAAGGATTCTTACTACAACTAGACCATTACTAGGTATGGCTATAATATTTTATCTTAAAGCTTTGAATTCAGATATATCTATTATGATTCAGTCACTTGGAGGTCAGACTCTACCAGAGGCTTATGACTATGCAGTTAGAGCTAAAAATAATTTAATAGATGCTGGGAAGTTACCCCCAAGGCCTCCCATGCCCATGTTTCTAGAGATTACCTTACCATTGCCTTAAGAAGCCTCTAATTCCATAGCCCCACCTGTGTCTATGCATAAATATCCTCAACCACCTACTAAAGAACTTGTCCCTGCCCAGTCATCTGAGATGGATGATATCAAGAATATATTAAGGACATTTTCTAATGAGCTGATTAATATAAAAAGATAGCAGAATCCTTACCCTAGACCCCAATATCAAGGCTACCAAGGAAATATATTTTTATCATATCCAAACCAATATTAGGGTCCTTAGAGGAAAAATAACCCTTAGCCAACAAACCAATTAGTTGCAGTCCCTAAACCCTCACAAACTGTTCCCCCCAATTCGAATAGGGAGATTGTTCAAGGGAAAAATAATTATGCTAATAGCACTAATGCCTAGTGTTTCCCTTGTAATAATGCTCATAAACCTAGAGATTGTCCCATGGTTAATCTACAACAAAAGGCAGTAGAGCAAAGAAGAATGGATGGACAATTTGCAAATACTAGTGACAATCTAGCCTACCAATCTCTTAATATGAAAAATTCAGTCCTAATGGCTTAGATGTAAGGGATGTATTTACAACAAGAAGAATAAATATCCCTAGAACATGCTTTTTTCTCATGGGTTGAAGATGAAGAATCAATATTCTTGAATGAAGCTTCTACTTCCAAGAAAATAATGGTGCAATCAGACTACTATACTAGATCAAAGAGAAGAATGGTAGAACAACTTGAGGTTGCAAATAATCAAGTTATGGAAAGTCTTCCATTTCAAGGTCAAAGAAACACATCTGCTAGACAAGAAGTGCCACAACCAGTGCTGAATCAAGTAGTTCCTGGACAAGTTTAAGAAAAAGCAAGGTATCCTTACTTTCCAAGAACCCAAACTCTAGGACCAATGAATGTGGTGGATCAATTGAAGAGGACTCCATCACAAGTATCAATATGGGACATATTAGCTATCCCTGAACAAAAGACACTATTACAAGAAGCTCTACAAGGCCAAGTAGTGCCCAAACATACTGAGATCAAAGAAAGATTTGCTAAAAAATAAAATCCCAAGGACACAGTTCATCTGCAGACAACAACCATAGTGAACAATCCACTAGAGGTAAGTAAATCAAAACCAGACCCTTTCTATTTGACTTTGATAGTTGGCAAGAAATTATTGCATAATGCAATGATAGATTTAGGGGATAGTACTATAGTAATTCCTAAGCAAATATCAGATGCTTTAAAGATAAAGTATGAGCCACTCACTAAAGGAGTTATGCAGCTAGATGGCAAATCAGTGCAAATAATAGGGAGAATTAAACAACTCCCATTACAATTATATAATTGTCCCAATATAATTGTCAATCGAGATGTAGTAGTCATAGATATACCTCCTATTTTTGGTTTATGTTTATCAAGAGACTTTATAGCCAAGATAGGAGGATATATGTCTCTGGATTGGTCTCACCTCATTCTAAGAACAAAATATGGTTCAAAGATGAAAATTCTATCTGAACCACTATCAAAGGATCATATCACCAATGAACCAACATCAAAATTAGAGGTAGATCATGCTATGTTAAATAAGGAAGAAAGGGTTTTTGTTGAAGAGTTGGGTTAATGGACAGAACATGACCAAGAAGAGGAAAATAACCATTTTTTAGCTATGATGCATAATGATCCATATGGAAATTATGACTCTACTGGTCTGGGAACTTATGTCATTTTTGATGAAGATCATGTAATCCCAAATGTTTTAAGAGAAGAGACACCAACTATTCAAGAATATAAAAAAGATTCAGAAATCTGGACCTTAAATTTTGATGGAGCCAGAGGTAAAAGTGGTGCTAGAGTAGGAATTTGTCTTGTTGCTCCAAATGGGGAGAAAATTTTGAGAGTAATTTATTTTCAATTTGCTTGTACTAATAATGATGCTGAATATGAATCCTTAGTCCATGGGCTCATTTTAGCCAAGAAAAAGGGAATTAAGAATTTAATAGTAAAAGGAGATTCAAAGTTAGTGGTGAAGCAAATTAAGGAAAAGGTGATAGCCAAGAATGTAAGGATGAGATCCTATAGACACATAATTTGGGACTTAATAGAAGATTTTGAATCTTTCAATATTGAAGTAGTTCCAAGAATCCACAATTTTGAAGCTAATAGGATGGCATAGATTGGCTCATAGTTTGATCCAGCAATTGGCTTATTAGTTAATAATGAGTCAACAAAAGTTATTGTAAGGCCAAATATCCCAGACAATGATGAGAATTGGCAAGTATTTGAGAATTATTCTCATGTACTCTCATTCTTGCAACAATCAAGGGAATTTGCTGATCAATTAAAACCAAAGATTGAAGAGGCATATGGGGATGAAATTATACAACTAAAGAATAATAAGCTTCCCAAAGGCTTAATCACTTTAGAAAATATATTTGATCTAGAAGATGTAGGCCTAGAAAAGAAAAAGTTCTAGGTAAACAAAGTAGATTATTGTGAAATAGAGGTGAGTGAAGGGAGAAAATTAAAAATTAGAAATTCTGCAACACAAGAGGAAAGAGAAAGACTAATTGACTTGTGTAAAAGATATGAAAAATTCATAGCCTAGAGCTATGAAGACCTTCATGGATACAATAGAGATATCATTCAACACACAATAGAGCTGACTGAAGGATCTAAGCTAGTCAGATAGAAGCAAAGGCTAGTAAATCCAAATATTGAATCTTTAATGGTAGATGAGTTGTAGAAACTTTTAGATTCCAAAATAATTTTTCCACTCAAGCACTCAACCTAGGTATCAAATCTAGTACCAGTTAGGAAAAAGAATGGTGACATAAGACTCTATGTAGACTTCAGAGACTTGAATAGAGCATCTCTGAAAGACCACTATCCCTTGCCATCTATGGAACAAATTTTACAGACTATGGCTAAATCAGAGAGATTTTCATTGCTAGATGGTTTCTCTAGATAAAATCAGATTTGGTTGGCTGATGAAGACCAATATAAGATTGCTTTTACTACCAAATGGGGAACATTTGCATATGCTAAGATGCCATTTGGCCTATCAAATATTGGAGCCACTTTTCAAAGAGCTATGAATGTAGCATTTGGGGAACTTATAAATAAAATCATCCTGATTTATCTTGATGATCTTACTATTTTTTCAAAAAATGTTGTTGATCATTTTGATCATTTAGAAGCTATTTTTAAGAAATGTCAAGAATTTGGAATATCCTTGATCCCTAAGAAATGTATCTTTGCTATCCCTCAAGGAAAATTATTGGGACATATAGTATCTAAAGAAGGAGTCTCCATAGACCCAAAAAGAGTGGCAGCTATAATGAATTTACCTCTCCCAATAAATAAGAAAGAAATTCAATCTTTCTTGGGAAAGATTAATTTTGTCAGTCGGTCCATATCTTACTTTGTAGGCTTAGTAAGACCAATGACACTCTTGCTAAAAAAAGACTTGATTTTCAAGTAGACTACAGAAGGAAGGCAAGCCTTTGAAGAGGTCAAGAAATTTATCTCAACATCCCCAGTACTTAGAAACCTAGACTTTTCTAAGGCTTTTGTAATGTATGTCTATGAAGGAAAGCTCAGTATTGTTGTTGTCCTAACACAAAAGGATGATAGACAGGAAGGAGAGCATCCAATAGCCTTTTTCTCAAGGACTCTTATAGAATATGAAACTAGATACAATTTTGTGGAGAAAAAAGCATATGCTATGGTAAAAGCCCTTAAGAAATTTAGGCATATAGTATTAGGAAGCAAGATTCTGATACTTGTGGCTCACCCAAGTGTCAGAGAATACATTATGGAGGGTGAAATTATTGAAAAAAGGGCAAAATGGATAACAAAGATCCTTGAATATGATGTAGAGGTAAAACCCACTAAGTTAGTCAGAGGTAGGGGGTTATGCCAATATATGACTCAAGAGCTTGAAAAGAAATAGATTTAGAAATGGAAAAGGAAATTGTATTGAGGATACAAGAGGCTGATCAGAACTCCTGGGTCCCAAACAGGATTCATTTTATGAAATATGGGATTTACCCATGAGAACTTCCTCAAAACAAGAAGAGATATTATAGGATGCAAGGGGTCCATTTTGTTTTAATTGAACAAGTTCTTTTCAGGAGGAATTTTGATGGCAAATTGTTAAGATGCATAGAGAAGGATGAGGCTAAGAAAATACTACATGAAATGCATTATGGAGTCTTAGGTGGAATTTTTTTTGTAAAGACCATAGCCATAAAGATAAGTGAGGCAGGTTATTTCTGGCCTACTTTATTTATATATTGTTATCAACTGGTTAAAAAATGTCAATCCTATCAATATTATGTGGGGATGAGGAGGAATGCAGCAATGCCTCTTATTCCAATCATTATTGATGAACCTTTTGCTCAATGGGGTCTTGACTTCATTGGAATGATAAATCTAGTGTCTAGTATGGGTCAAAAATGGATTTTAACTGCCACAGATTATTTCACTAGATGGACTGAGGTAGTGCCACTTAAAGAAGTAACAAAAAATGTGATCCTATAATTTCTAAGGAGTATCACTACTCACTTTGGGGCTCCTCACACCATAATTTTAGATAATGCTAAAGCATTTTTAGGGTCTAAAGTATCTAATTTTGCATTAAATCATGGAATATATCTTAAAAATTCTTCTAATTATTATCCTCAAGGTAATGGTTTGGTAGAATCAACTAATAAGAACCTGATTAGACTCATCAAGAGAATAGGGGCTGATCATCACAAAGAGTGGCATAAAGTGCTTAATTTAGCACTATGGGCTGATAGAAACATGCCTAAATAGGTGATCAAAATGTCCCCATGTGAATTGGTATATGGTAAATCTGTTGTAATACCCCTAATCTTGGAGATTCTTGCTCTCCAGCTGATCAAACAGATTGAAATTAAAGAAAATGGCCCTATGCCGATTAGACTTGCCAAACTTTTGGAATTTTAGGAAAAGAGGGATGTGGCACATGATTCATTAATTAAGCATCAAAAAATAATTAAGGATTGCTTTGATAAAAGGACTTCAAATCCTCATTTTGAAGTAGGCTCAATTATTTTGAAATGGGATGTAAGAGATGCCAAGCTGGATCAACATACTAAATTTGAAGCATTATAGACTGGCCGATATAAAATTCATGCATGTAAATAGAAGAATTCATTTTAGCTAGAAATGATGGAAAGAGAACCTGAAGAGATTCCTGTGAATGGGATCTACTTGAAACATTTCAGTTAACTTGGGTCTCTAATGTATTATAGTTAGATAGTTTCTCTTTCTCAATTGCTTTGTTTTCCCATTTTTCTTTCCCACTCTTTTTTTTAAATAAGTGTTCTTTGAACACATAGCCGTAGCTCAGAGCCATTTAAAAATTTTCAAAAAACTCCCGACACTTTAAATATCTCCCAAATCATAAATTCCCCAAGGTACCTTGCGTAGTCACTTGCATGATGTGTCTAACTCACTGTTCCATGAAGATTTAGTAAGTTTTGCTAACGATTATCTGGGTTTAATGCCATTTTGAGACTTAATGGGTCTATAATTACTTCATAACAAGATTTAAAGCTTACAAGTTTCTCAAACATTCTTATGTCTACTAGAAAACCCCTGCTACTTGCATTTTAGCTCACAGTAAACTTACTTAAGTGAAAGTGCTTTTTGTTTTGCAAAAGTTCATATTGGTTATCACAGAATAGATATAGATATGGAGGGAGCACAGTCTTCAGAAAAAGGAGATAGGATTTATGAATCCCTTGATAAGTTTCTTACGAGCAAATCATATGCTTTAGCCCCCGTGCAACCATTAAAGACCTACCCACGGACTAGAGTCCCTGAAGTTGGTCAAGGAAGTGACCTAGCAAAGATAAAAGATTATGCAAATGGAGTCATGGATCTAATTCTTCAAAGAAATACTAGTAAAACTCTTAGAGAAGGGGCACATCAAAGGTGTATTTAGAGGGATAAGGTGGGACAATATGAGACATTTGAAATGAGGATATGGACTTCTCAACTGGCACAATTCATTATCCTAGTTGTGCATCCATGCCTTGATTTGGTTGAACTATGCACTGACTTGTTCCATGCACCTTCAAACACCAAACAATAGGGTCCATTCACAGTGTAGATTACACTAAAGGCTATCATAGAAATGTTGGCCTTGTATCATGATAAGACAGCTACATTTCCCACCATTGCTAAAATATGGAAAACATGGGTAAACATCAATACTCAGTTGAGGTTCTTAAGATCTGAATTGTAATTAGGCGAGGATGATACTACTGTGCCAACACTGCCTGTAACAAGAGCCCAATTTACACAAGCTATCCAAGATGCACTATCTATGATGGATTTCATTTTTGAAATGAAAGATGATATGACCATCTATGGAGAATAAATGGCTATCCTCTTCAGGTTGAAAACTGTCGACAAGACTCAGGAGTATCGGCTTGATTTTTTTGAGTAGATTGCATATTCCATGGTGGAAAAACTTGCCCAGTTCAAATCAAAAGGGGTTGTCAGGTACTCTTCTTATTTTTTTCACCTTATGCTATATCAAAACTCTGGCATCTTTTCCCAACATATGCATCTTAATATGTATGACCCAAGTTTCAGTCTACAAAGGACCACTATTATGTTTGCATGGACACATATTTTGTCAAAAACTAGCGATCCATATGAATTATGGAGACTATTAGTTACCCCTAATTTTTGTCACCTGATCCCAGAACTAGTTATAAATAGACTATTTCTAAGTGTTTCAAACCTTATGGCCAATTGCCCAATTCCTTGTGATTTCTTTTTTGGATCCCACCATATAATTATTAGAGTCCATGGTTTTTGTGGGGAACAATGTTGCTACCTAAGATTTTGACTCTTAGGTTAGCATTCTTAGAGGTCACCAGGTAGGTGTCTATAGTATATAATGAATATGGCTCTAGGAAGAGGAAGAGGAAAATGTATGACCTCCCATGGATGACAAACAACATGACACTAGAGGCCAGAGATGCTGAAATTGTGTTGCTTAGAAAGCTAGCCTTCCTAGGTTTCTTGCTAATCAAAGATAAATGGGTATATAACCCAAATGGTTTCATAGCTTCATGGATTATAAATAATAGGGTTGCTACTAGAATTACACATGAGGGTTGTCCCTTTTGGGAAAACAAGAAAAATCCTAGAGAGGATATTCTTGGGTTTTATGTTGAATTAACAGATTTGCCCCTTCAATAAAACAGAACATGGGAAATTTTTTATGTTAAGCAGAGGGATTTTGATCCTAAAATCAGAATGACTTCTGGCTTAAGAAGGGCACTAAAGAATAAAGACTAGGATACTAAGAAAATAGAAGCCTATTAGAAATATAGGCAAGAAATTTGTCAGATAACTCACTCTTTTGGGAATGTGGACTCAGATGAGAAATGGGAGGATCTCTGGGATGAGTGCCATCTATCCCCTATATCTAGACTTGACACAAGAAATTTACCAACACAAGGTGTAGAGCTAGAAGCCAGAGCAAGATCCAACCAAGAATCATAGGCCCTAGGGCAAACCGTAGCTCCAGTCACTGTGACTATTTGGCCCAAATCTCTTAGCATCATAGAAAAACAAAAGAGTGTGGTATCTTCACCACCAAAAGCTTCCCCATTAGCATCATTCATTGATGTTCCCAGTTCTCCATAAGCACCACTAGCAGTAGTGGTAAATATTGAAGAGAAGGGAACACAGCTAGAAGAAGAAACACCAAGGAAACATAAGAGGTTGAGCTTCCAACTAGATTCAGAAGAGAGGGCAGAACCCTCACAATGCCAATTATAGAGTACTATAGTTACTCCTTAGGTAAGTATTATTTCTCTTCCTCCTTCTCAATCTCTTTCTTCTCCTATAGGCATGATGATTCCATCTGGCCAAATGACATCCCCTACCACCTCCGTTGTGCCCATTTCTCACTTTGCCCCATCTATCCATACTCAAGCTTTATCATTGCCTCACTTTTCTTCCTCTATTCCCAAGAAACTAGCTCCTTAGATTTCCCATAGCCAACAATTGGCTATTCCATATGGTTTGCCACAAGGTCATCCTTTTGTGGGTGGGCACATTACCTCTCCTTCTACCTTCTAAACTCAAGCAGACACTGCTAGGAAGGTGAGGGAAGCCCGAAGAGAGAAAAAGAGGATCAAGAATAATAATGCCTTGGCTACACCACATCTGAGGTCACAATTTGACCCAATTAATAGCAACTGATGGTTACTCATTTGTCACCAAATATAATCAATCCAAGTGAGTAGATGCAGCTAGAAGACTACATAATGAATGTAGTGGCCATAGACATGTCCTTGTTTAGACCACAAGACAAAATTGAGCTACTAACTGAATCCACTTCTATAGTTTCTAAATATTACTTGAAAATATCAAGGAAGCTACAGAAGATGGAGGCTAATCTAGCCAAAGAGAAGGCAAACTGTAGTAGTTTGACCACAGAAATCAATAAAAAATATAATGAAATAGAGAGTCTAAATAAATAGTTGCAAGATACTATTTCTCTTCAGACTCACTAGGTGATCCAAGCCCAAAATGATTTCTTAAAATTAGGGCTAATGTAGGTAAAAGATGTAGTGATGAACCTAAGGTGAGAAAAAATAGCATTACAAGAAAAATGCGAGGAAAGTCTACTATAGGTTACTCAATTGCAACAGAAGCTACTGAATGAATAGAATAATACCATGGCTATACAAGCCCAACTTCAAGCTGAGCAATAAAGGGAAAAACAATTGACACTGGATCTGGCCAATAGGCTAAAGAATGTAGGAGTGTTAAATCTGGTGAAGGAGCTTTATGAATCAATGTGGAAAAGAATCTCTTCAGAGATTATTCAGCTCAAGCCTTCTCTAGCCTTTTTGCTAAATGCACAAAAATTGTGTGAAAAGGTGGAGACTTCAGTTGAAGACACTCTGGCTACTATTTTTGGGAGATTTTTGGACTCTAAAACACTACTGCAAAAGCTTTATGATGTAATGGATGGAACATTGTCAGCAGTAGGAATTAATGATAGAATGGTTACTGCTAAGTGAGTGAATGAGGTTCTCAATTACAATTCCACCACAATCAATTATAGAGAGATTCTCGAGGTAATGAAAGAAGGAATCAATGAAATGAAATAACACATTGAAGACCTAGTGCAATTAGGCCTTCCTTCTCCATTTCTTGATGACAACACTATGCTAATGATTGATGAAATTAAACCTTTATATTGGCCAAGAAGAATGATCAGGTAGTTTTTCAAGATTTAAGGGATGATTCATCAGTACCTAAAGTAGAAGCTATTTTGATTCTTATTTCCTAGCTTGAATTCAAATTGAAGGCTACAGTTCAGATTTTGCAAAATTTTTCACATAAGGATATTATCAACCTTGATTTAGCCTTCAATGAATTGTAAAATAAGTAGGGGTTATTTGACGATGAGTGGTCCACCTATCAAATCACATTACTGAAGCTATGATTTTTTGTCATTTTGATCAAGTGGGAGTTGTAGTTTCTTTTTGAGTAGGCTAAAAAGTCCTTGGGGTCACCAATAACTTTAGAGTAAAAAAATACTCTATGTTTCATTTTGATTTTCAATCACGCGATCCAAAATTTTGTCCCTGTATACTTTGGTTTGAGATGATGGAATATTTTGACTCAGAGCATGGGTTCAAATTTATTTTTGCCTCAATTTTATCTAAGTGTCAAAATCGAGCAGAAGCTGCCAAGTGTCATCGACCAAGACACTTTTCATAATTTCAGTAGGTAATGTGGAACGTGCCATGTGTCCCATAATAACTCAGCAGAGTGCAACAAGTGTCAGCATCTGTGTCTCAAGTTTATTATACTTTTCAAAGGCTTCTTTCCAATAAGCTTTCTTAGGATCAAGTGGAGGGTACCAGGTGGCAATCATGGAAGGTTTCAATTTGCTTTTCTAAAAAGCAATGAAAGATGCCATGTATCCCCAGCTGAAGAGAATGGAAGCCACCACATGTCAACCTATGAATTATCTTCATTTTGTTTCATTAATAAGTAAATACTATAGTGGGTCCCAGGTTTTTGTTCTGAGGCAAGCAAAAGCCACCAAGTGTCACCATCTGTGTAAGTATGAAATGAGGCCTAATTGTTTTTATAGTATAGATAGGGCAACGTGGAGACAGACATGTGTCACCTTCCATAGGTTTTTCAAAAGGTAGATAAAAGTAGTAGAGATCATCACATGTCCTTTATCAAGAATAAGTGGAAAGTGCCACATGTCCTTGTTCCCTTTTTGAAGTTGCTCGGGTGAGAACTGCTTTGGGTACCATTTTCTCTAGAGGTTGTTTAAGTTTTGAAGAAGCAGATGGTGACAGATGTCAAGGATGAAACACTTCTAAGTGAAGACACAATAAGAGTATAGGTTATGCAAAAGGTGCCGTGTGTATTTAATAAATGTTGCAGAACATGCCAAGTGTCATTTTCTAGTACCTCCTGAATAATAAGAAGGTTTTCAAGAAATTGGCCAAGTGTCCTCTTCCATTTGATAGAAGGGAGAATCTTATGTATCTATTTTAACCAATGAACTGTAGGAAGATGGAATGTTTTAGAATCTAAGAAATATCTTCTGTTAGACACTTCCAGTTCAGTTAGAGTTCAGTTGGGCTGTTAGATTGGGAATGTGTAGACAATCTGGAGGGAATCCAATGCTATAAAGAGGGGTGTAGAGATCACCATAAAGGATCAGAAGATAGAGAAAATTTTTAGTGAGAGACTGTTGTCAATAGTTTTTAGAATTTTTAGAGCTGTGATCAGGAATATCATTTGCCTTTGTTCTATTTTCTTGAGTTGGAAAGTTTATGTAACTGTGCATGTTTCTGTGCCTTTTATGTAATTGGAGAATTAATAAGAAGACTGAGTTCTATGCCTTTGTTGATGTTTTTTGTGTCATTGCAAAAGTAGTCTAAGCTATGAGCCTCTGTTTCTATTATTTCTATCTTTTACATTGATCATGCCTTGTTCGCTCTTTAATGTAATTGAATCTTACATATAGTTTCACTATGCTCATAATTAAGGGTCAAATTACATTTAGGCGCATCACCATAGTTAGATTTTCTTTCTTTGCATTTGTGTTTCTATTTAAATTCCTATCCCTTTCTTCCCAACACTTGAGATAAAGAAGAGACCAGCTTTTTAAAAATTTGGAGGTCATTTCAAATTGCAAGTCCCACATTCTTGAAACTTCCCATTGTTGGTGTTAGAAGCAAGCACAATTTTAACCATCAACATGAACTAAGTCATGATGTGTAGATATGCTATGTACATCCTGATTGAAGGCATGAATTTGGTATAAAATATTTTGATAGTGCTTTACATCTAAGTCTCTAGAGTGAGCTTGGGCCATGATATAGTTATCATTATATGTTGGAGAAATTGTACATGCTTGAGAATTGGGGGGAGTTTTAGAAGGTTAAATCCCAATGTCGATAAATGTATGAGGGGAAATGGTGAGGGGATATTAGGATAATTTAGACACTCCAAAGTCATTAAAAGTGAAGGCATTTTAGGTAAATACAATTCGTAAGCATTACATGGAGTGGAAAAATTGTTAATCTCATCCATGAGAGAAGGAGGAAGCCAATCTACAATATATGGAGGTAGTTTCTTAGTATTACAAGTATGCTATAAATAATTGGAATCATCATCATCAAAATCCACAAGAGTAATGTGAAGATAAGGATTAATGTTAATGAACTTAGATAAAGGAGCATTATTGATTTTTGAAATTATAGGAATTTGATACTGAGGCTTAGGATTAGGAAGCTGGATGCTCCATGGGTTGGGATTAGCTTCATGTTTATAACATTTTCCATTATGTAAGAATTTAATACACTGACTACTAGAAGAGGTGATGAATCTCATCTAATGAGTCCATGGATGACCATGAAGAATGCTATAAGATAAAAGAATATTAAGGACCATAATCTTGGTTCTAATAGTCTTAGGTCCAATGGTCAATAAAAGCCAAATGCAACCAAGTGGCTTTTGATTGGTCTTGTCAAAGCCATGGAAAGTAAGATGGGTTCGTTTAATATGTTATTTGTTATAACCAAGTTTTTTAATGAGCCATGAGGATGTGATATTAATACTATAACCTTAGTCAACTAGAAATTTTTAGATAAGATACTTTGATAAAGAGAGGTAGATCATCAACATGAAAAAGAATTTCATCATTGATCATGTCCTCTTCAAAAAATTCAATGGAAGGCTTGGAAGAAGGACACATAGTCTCAATGGTATTGACATTAGTTAGTTAAGAATCGATAGAATGTGGTTCTTCATATATGGAAGATGGATCTTCAATTTCTTGAAGTTATTTCATAAGAAATTTGCAATGATAAGGTGAAGTGTGAACCAAATCCATAAGAGGAATATTACAAGGCATAGAGTTGAGTTCTTCAAAAAACTTCCAATGTGATTTAAAAGAACCAAATTGAGGTTTAGAAGGCAAATTGGATTTAAGAGGTATAGATGTGGTGGAAGGATCAAAAGGAGGAAGTTGTTCCTTAGGTGCTTCTGAATCATCATGAGTGGTAGTGGTATCTTTAAGAAATTGTTCTTCTAAATATGGTTTCTTAGGCTTGGTAATAGGATCTTTTTGAGTTGATTTATGATGATAATTAACCTTAGCAATGTTGAAATATTGAGATTTTTTATAATATAGATCATAATCAACATCGATGGCACAAATATCTTTGACATTTTATTGATTATTGTTTGAAGAAGATTTTTGATTATTAGAGGTAAAAGCTTTAAAGTTTTGAAATTTTTGAGATGTGGAAATATACTCTTGATGATGAAGTTTGATCATAGCCTCATAGTTGTATGAGTCATCAAGCATATAAGAAACATCAAACTTAGTGATCCCTTTACAAGATTCATGAAAATGCCCAATGTCGGTGTGGAACCAACATAATAGATTAGGATCATACCACTTAAAAGGAGAATTAGGATAAATGAAAGGTTTTGAGGGTGGTAAATTTTTTTTGAATTTATTGAACTAAAAGAGGTGCATGAGATGGTAAAGCAACATCAAATTTGGCAACTCCAAGTTTGGTTTGGGAAGTATTACTAGTGATAACATTAGATGTTTGAAAAGATCCTTTAAGAAATTTATGATAGGGTTTAAATTGCTTCATAAGAAAGTTTTGATACTTATCTTGGTCAAGAGATTCATTAAGAGTGTGAGGAGCAAAGGTTTAAACCTTGCATTGAAGGGTGGGAGTAAGAGTTGTAATAAAGAGTTTGAATAAATTATCATGAGTAATATTATGATTGTCTTTATGAGCTAAATATTTCCATCTTTTAATAAAGTCACGAGCTGATTCATTAAGAGATTGTTTAGCACTTATGAAGTGACTAACATAATTTTTAGGAAGATCATTATGTTAAAACTCTTTAAACATAAGATTGACCAAATCTTTAAGTTGATAAATGGAATGTTGAGGAAGTTGATTATACCATTCTAATACATCACTAGTGAAAGTTTTGACTAATAGTTTAGTTGTGGTAAATTTATTAATTTAGATCCACACTTTGTAAAGGTTATAAAAGGCTTTGAGGACTAAAGTGGGGTATTTAGTCCCATCATATTTAGTAGTTGGAGTTATGTTACCAATATCAATGGATATAATGAATGGAGCTAAAGGCTCATTTTGATTGGTTTGAAGTATCTTTTTATTCATTATGGGTTGAGGAATAAAATTACTTGAGGCATCCCTAAAAGGTGGAGGAATATAATTAGGATTAGCTTGAGGATGAATAGTTGGAGGTTGATTAGTTACATTGATTAAATGTTGTTAAAGTTGCATCATTTGGTTGGTATTATATTTTTTCATGATTTTCATTTATTGAATGACTTGAGCTAAGAGTTGGGTTGTAGTGGGAGGTGAGTTGGTGTTGGTTGGAGCACTCCCTAAATTAGTGTTAGGGGGAAGATTATTAGGAGGGTTATTAGTGGGATTGTTAAAGAGCTTTGTATCAATCACTCCCACATTGGTTTGGAGATTTTGAAAAGTGTCTTGATAAGTATGGAAAGGATTAGATCCATGAACTTCATCTTGAGGTGTTATTTGCACCATGTTACATTTAATAGATGAAGGAGGAGAAGAGGTGGCCCAAGAGTGATGGTTTTATTATTAGGAAAAGAGAGGAAGGAATGAACATCCCATATAATATCTAAATGGACTTAGGTTGTCAAAAAATATTCTCATAGGATACCTCATTCTAACTAAATAGATATGAATAAGATGCAAAACTGGAGAAATGGGAAATTAGATTAAAAAATAGGAAAAGTGAGAAATAGAACTAGGTTAACCAAATTAACCTAGTGTAATAAACAAGGTTTATAGACTATATTAGGTTGACTAGGTTAATCTAATGGAATGCACAAAAGACAAAAAAAGTATAGGGTTGACTAGGTTGAACTAGTATAGTGAATAAGGAAGAAGAAAATATTGATAACAGGCTTGGAAATGAAACAAGATAATTTTTAGCTAATCTAAGAAAGTAAGTGTAGAAAGGAAACACACAATCTACTGATTTGATGTTGGCCAATTCAATTGATGCACACAAAGTAAAATCTTACACTAACACTAGATAATGCAAGATTTTGCACACATAATTGATCATAGATCAAGAAAACAACATGAAAGTAAAGCTAGCTACTTGGTCAACATAGAATTTTGATTAGATTATTAAGAATGATTTTAAGTGTAAAGGGAGATTGGCTATAAGTAAGTTAATGAATAACAATCTATGGATAGCTTTAGGTAAGTTTATGATGAAAAGGATTGTAGTGGTAATGATACCAACTTAGTATTGGGGCCTACCCCCTCACTTCACACATCATAAAAATAAGGGTAATGGGTTCTTAGCCTAAATATACCATTAACCATGATTTATACTTGACGAGAGCATTAAGTCAGCTTCCCCTTTGGTGATGAAATCCAAGTAGGTTGGCCTGGGTAGTAAAATATTTAAATGCTTGTTGATGTTTATGTGGTTTGGCCATGCATGCAAATGAATATAAATAGTGAAACTAAGAGATTAATTGAAAACCACCTAATTAGACTATGTGGGATATTCTAAGTATACAAACAACTAAAAAGAAAGATGTGATTAACATATATGGTTAATTCCAACTTTAAAATAAGGTATAGTTGATAAAATATACGGAAAATAATACAGAATAAGGTAAAAAACTATGGAAGTAAATTTTAAAAATGAACTAAGTTGATCGGGTTGACCTAGTTATTTCAAAAAAAATAGAACATAAAACTAGGTCCATAGGGTAGACCTAGTTGACTATGTTGAGGTAGTTTTAAAGACTGTAAACTATGAAGGGAAAGTATAGAAGAAAAAAGATAAAAAAGAATAGAAACTGACCTAAATCGTTTAGAGATGAAAAGGAGAAGATTTTTTATTAATAACCTTAGATAAAATTGTCTTCTGAGGCATGTGTTGCTAAGGCAGCAAAGTTAGAGGATGGATGGACAAAAGTCAAGAGGAAGAAGTCTAAGTCTATGGTCCCCCCTCTAGACATGAATCTTTGGTCGAAAAAAAAAAAAAACCTCAACTCAAAAGGAATATCTGGTGGTCCCTTTGGCTGACTAGTTTTTTGGGGTTAGTAAACGGGTCACTTTCCTGGTTTACTGGTTACTGGTATGGGGGGTTAGTCTGTTAACATCCAGATCAGTGTATTGATAGAAATTTTATCTAGTCATATCTATTGGTAATAGGTCCTTGAAAAACTTGGTTTTGGTTTTGTACTGTAAACAGGTTCTTTTAAAAACCTGGTTGTGCTTCATGGTTCATCTTTCTCCTTGCTGTAAAGGGTTTTGGGGTCCCTTCAAAACCTGATTTTACCTTAATCTAAAACCTTGGAGAAAATTGTCAAAAACCTATAAACTAGGTTGAGCTGGTCAATCAAGAAATATAGGAACTTGTTGAAAAAGTACTGAAAATGCACTAGGTCAACCTGGTCAACCTAGTAGGCTAAATGGGAAGTCTAAAAATATATAAAACTTGTACTGGGTTGAGCTAGTTGATCCAATTATCTAAATATAATTCTAAAATTCTTAAAAACCTATATTAGGTTGAGCTATTTGAGCCAATTACCTATTCTTATAAACTTATACATAGAGATAAATAACTGGCTTGATAGGGTTGATCTAGCATAGTAAAGATATGATAAAAATAATGATGATTAGAAATGAAATAAGTGAAAGAAATATTACAAGGCTTTGATTCACATTGATTTCACTACAATGTATGAAATCAAAAATGCATCATTTCCATAAATCAATCCTGGATTAGATGGGATAGAACACACCTACACTTCTGATTAGGGGGCATATAATTTTTAAGCGAGAGCATGACTAATTTGAGGATCCACTAGACCTGATTAGGGAATCACTTGTCACAAAACACCATGTGAGACAGGGTTCCAAATCATATTGTCTAACACAATCACATAAAAACCTTGAAAGAGTCCTATGATTTAATATCTTACTAATCTAATAATAAGAAAAGTAAATCTAATCTTGTGTGCACAAAAGCTTGTGGCACAAAGTGGGGGTTAGTAAAGTAAAGCAATAAAAAAATGTATAGGGAACTTTAAATAAATTAAGTATGAGTAACACCTTAATACATAAAATATGAAGAGTAATATTATTTGAACCAAAACTTAATGCTACTTTTATCTATGAAAAGAGAGGAGAACAAAGTTAGAATATACTTACCCGAATGTGAACCCATCGAGACTCAATCTCTCCCTTGGCCAAAGGGGATTTGTAAGAGGTTTTTATGGTTCATAAGGATAAATTTATTTAGCCAAATCATCCAAAACCTATCCATAAGACTATATTATCCAAAATAATAAACCTAAGCTAAGTCTCCTCAAGTATAATGGTGGAAGAGTAGATTATGAAGAAGCACAAACGAATAATAACTTGTGATTACATATATGAATAATGACCAAAATGACCTTGTATTTATTAGTGAAACTTACCATAAAATCATTGGAGAATATCAATTTTCCTAGGTCAAATCGATCAACCTAGCATGTTTTTGGGCTAACTCACTAGTCTATGCTAGGTTGGTCAGGAGGCTAACAAACCAAAAGAGCTAAAATGTCCCTAAACTATATTAGGTCAACATCATATCATGAATAGGTCAAAAGGGTGCCAAGTATGGAAATGAAGGATATAAAGAGGAAAAATACTATAAGATTATGTAAGGGAGGAGAAATAGCTTAGGGAAAGGTTTTAGGAACTAATTAGATTGGTAATAATATGGAAACAAGGATAATAATCTTGTGAAGCACCGAAGGTTTACCCACCCCTTTCTTGGTGCACCCCTTAGGGCATGCATTTAGAGATATTTAGTCTTTATGGGTACCTACAAGATGTAAAGCATCAATAATCAATAAAAGTGTGAAAATATTATGTGTATATAGTCTCTCTAAATCTATCTTGAAGGATATTTTGAATTTTGTATTTCCTTAACTTCTTCCTCATCTATCTCAATTATTTTTTCTTCATTCTTGATGTCCAAATTCTTTGATGCATCCTTTGATAGAGAGTGTGACTTATTATAACTGGTCTCATAAATCTTGACATTAGTGAATTTCACTCTATTCTATAACTTCTTATTATATCATCTATAGGTTTAGCTTACTAATGAGTATCCTAATAATATTCATTCATCAGACCTAGAATCAAACTTACCTAAGTCTTCCTCATCTCTTTTGATGAAGCATTTGCTTCCAAACAATCTAAACTATTCCACATTCGTAGGTCTACCTTTCCATAGTTTATAAGGGGTTTTATTTCAATTAATCTTTATCTACCCTTTATTAAAAATGTAGACTATAATGTTCACTTCCTCTCTCCATTATCCATCAGATAACTTTGATTCATTTAACATAGTCTTTGTCATTTCTTGAAATGTTCTATTATTTCTTTCCACTACCCCATTATGATAAGGTGTCCTAGATGTTGAACATTATCTCCTTATCTCATGGTCCTCATATAACTCATAAAATTCATTAGACCAAACTCTCCTTCTATATCATACCTTAGGCATTTAACCTTTATATTCATTTCACTCTCAACTAGAGCCTTAAATGCTTTGAAATTATCAATAGCTTTTGAATTTTCTTTCAAAAATGTTACCCAAGTCATTCTTGTGTAGTCATATATGAGTAAAATGAAATAAATATCTCCTTGAATGCTTTGGATTCTTGTAGGTCCACAAATATTAGTGTGTATTAACTCTAAAGTTCATGTAGTATAATACTTGTTAGACTTGAACCTCTTAGTTTTCTTGCCATGTTGACATACCTTGTAAAACATATTTGTAGGTTTGATAATTTTTGGCATATTATTCATAAAATTATTAGAGGTGATCTTGAATATATTATAAAATTTTAGGTGGTACAACCTTCTATGCCATATCTAAGATTCATCCATATTTTTCATAAAGCATCTCTCCTTCTTGGTCTCATTCAAGACATATAGATTGTTCTTAGTCCTCTTAGCATTAGAAATCAGCCTTCCTGATTTGGCTCTGCTTATATCACACCCTCTATCATGAAAGGTTAGTATGTGTCCTTGGTTGCACAATTAACTTACACTAATAAATTTATGTTTCAAGCCTTCCACATACACCACATTCTTTGTATTGGTCTTCTCATTGTCCAAATTGAAGATACCCTTTCCAACAATATTGGTAGTTATGTTATCTCCAAATCTCACTATCTCTACAACATTTTTATTTAATGAAATGAACTTTATCTTATCCCCTATCATGTGGTTTTAGAAACCACTATCTATATACCACTTCATATCTTTATCTTGGATGTGAAATATAGTATAAGATAACATATATTATTATCCTTTAGTCTTCTACTCCTCTACCTTATTCACATGGTTTGACTTCTTGATCCACTTCTCAATGGCATGATGATATACATCTTTTTCTTGACTAATCTTATTTAAATTCCTCATCTTGTAATCCCTTGTAATATGTCCTCTCTGATTATAGTTGTAACACAAAAATTTTATTCTACTATTGAAATGAGCATTCATCCTATTCCTCCATGAGGAATTGATTCTATTATGATGTCTATAATCCATAGCTCTATGTCCATATTGATTGCATGAGAAACAATAACCATTAAAATAATTCACATATCTTGTTTATCTAATAGGAATTATCTTTTGATGATTATTATTTGATGCATCCCTACATTTTTTATCTCTTTAAGGAGTTACATTCTTCTTGAATTATTGATGGTGAATTTAGGTCTCAGATTTGAGAGTTTATACATAGGTCTTTACTTTGTCACTACCATAACTTATTGATAGTCCATTTTCTTTTGAGGTATTACTCTCCTTGTTTTCTTTTTGGTCTTATTTTAACCCAAGACTTATATTATAATGTGGATACTTATGAATATTTAAAATATCATTTAGAATTTTAGTTCTCTTTTCAAATTTTTGATATGTCTTTAATTTGATTGTTGCCTAATCTAATTCTACCTTCAAGGACTCCATTACTATTCTAAAATTGGTGTATTCCTACTCCTTGGTCTTAATAATTATAGTGATAATATCAATTTGAGTTTCTAATTTTTTAATTATCCCTTCATGTTCATTGGTGTTGTTACTTAGTCTCTCTTCAAAGAGATTGATTTTTTACTCATAACCCTTAACTAATGATCTCAATTTTTTGTTCTTCCTTCTTTGGAACTTAAAATAATTTAGAGAACTAACCAATTCTACATCATGTTTCACTCTAACCTCTTCTTCATTTGATTCTTCATCTTCCATAAGAATTTTCCTTTTTTAACAACCTTCATTGTTTGTTTCTATAGCCATGAATAAAATTTCATTGCTATCATGATCAATACTATCATCATCACTATCAAATATACTTGTATCACTTATATTAGAGAATTTACTATCTTATTTGGTCTAAAAACTTATCTTATTATTGAATGACACTTTATTGCCTTCATACTTCCTAAATGTCTTTTTGCTCTTGTTAAGCTTATAAAAATTCTTATCCTCACCATGATTTTCATCATGCTCTCCATCATACTCATTCTTATCCTTTTTAGGATACTTGGATGTAAAGTGACCAATCTTACCATAATTAAATCACTTAAATGGTAAATTTACCTTATACTTACTTGATCCTTTCCTTAGTTTTATGATAAACATGGCTTCTATCTTGTCATCATCAATGTTTGTATCAACATCATCCTTGAACTTTTTACCCAGTGACTTTTTCTCAACTTTGAATGTAAATTATTTCTTGGAAGGTCTTCCATCACTTGTTCTCATTCTATAAGCAGTCAAGATGCCATGAAGCTCATCCATATGAAGTTTGTTTAGATATTTTATCTCCTCCACAATATAAACTTTTAAATCAAACTTAGATGTTAGGGATATTAATACATTTTGTACTACTATTAATTCTTCCAAATTTTCTCATAGACCTCTGATGACATTTAACACTTCATCTACTCTTACTCTTAATAGATAAGATGCAATATTTTCATCCTCCATTCTCATACTTTTAAATTAACTTTGGTGGGTCTAATTTTTTTCCAAATTAACTTTGGTATCTCCTTCATAAATGGTTTGTAGCTTATCCATAATTTATTTGGATGAATCACAATGCATGACCTTTAAAAACTATAACTCTGAAAGACCACATAGGATGTCATTCATTTCATTAGAGTTTTTTTCAATTTCCTTCTTACTTGCTACATCAAATTTTGATGTAAGAGGTGGAGTGAATCAATAAATAAATGATTGCCATATGTCATAGCCCAAGGAAATTATATAGGTCTTCATTTTGTTGCTACAAAATTCATAGTTAATATCACTAAAGAAAGGGTCCTTGTTGGTTGAGAAACCTCATTGTACTTGATGGATAGACATGCTTGTGCTTATAAGATGTTCTTTAAGTTGTTAGGCCTACTTCAAAATACCAAGCTCAGATACCAATTCTTAAAAACACAATTACTGAGAGGGGAGGTGAATTAGTGTTTAAAAATATTTTTTTTGATTATAATTTAACATTCATAAACCATGAAATCATAGTGATCTAACAATTCATAAAGAACCATTCACATAAGCATGAAACAAGAGAACACATATATGAGTGGGAAAACCTTAAGGGAAATAAAAACCACTATGATCTCTGAAAATATATTATTTTCCTATGAAACCAAAGACCAAATTAATTTGAGGACCAACTCAACTTGGAACACCAAACCCATTAAAGTCAAGCACCCACTTGAATAGGATTTATTAAGCATATAATTTTAAGGAAGCACCAAATCCCTAAGTGATTCAACACCAACTCAACCACATTAGAATTTTTATCACATTTTGAACTTTTTATTACTCAACTAACAAATTATGAACATGTATTTGCTATTTGTTTATGGTATAAAACTCATTTAAATACCTCCTTCTACTCAACCATGAATTATTTTTTTTCTTATTTTTCACACACTAAAATAGGCCACACACACACACACACACACACTAGTATCATGGTCACACACCACTTGGTCACACACATAGCTTAAAACTCTTAGGTTGGCCACATAATAGGTAATATGACATATTATGAACATGGTTCAATCATAATTTGAACCCCTTTTGGTCTTCCATAACTCAATTAGGCCTTACTCCTCCTTTAGGTCTTATGGAAACCTAATTACATTAGGTCTACCCTCTTAATGTTAAAAATTGATATTATTGGGACCAAATTTCCTTCTCAAACAATAAAAAATATATTCAACTACTTATCCAATGAAATATTCTAACCTCCTTCATAACTGATTAGACTTGCATCCTTCATTCATACCATGAAAGCTGCTTTAGGACAAACTGCCCTATTAGCCCTATGTACCTCAAAAGTCTGTCTTGCAATAATGAATCTTAAAAACCCTTAAGATATTCAACCATGAAAAATGAAACATTAATATATATTATAAACTAAATTAGGGTCATCAATAAATTCTTGGAACACCTTCACTCAGTAAATAAGGGCTCAAGAACACCTCTACAACATGCTTTCTTAGAACTGCCAAATCACCTCAAAAACCATTCATGAAGAATTAGACCTCCAATTCTTGTGTAGACACTTGTAATGAATCCTAATGCATACAAATGAGTATATGAGATATACAAAACATCATTAGGTATAAAATTAATATGGTCTAATGGCAAATATTTGTCTTGCAGACCAATTTTTTGACCTTATGTCTCATAGTCCTATCTGAACCAGACAAGACATTTTGTGAGAAACATTTTCACCACAAAAATTAACTTATAAAGCTTATAAAAATAATGATCATGACTTAAAATTCATAAATAACATCCTAATTCACTTTTATTTCATCAATCTATCATACATAGACCCTTAAATCTATCTCTTCATCTCTGCCTAGGTTTTACATTATCTGCACCATTAGGTATGTCTATGATTGACTTAAATAGATGACCAATTTAGAGAAATTTAAGGATATAAAATATCCAAAAAAAATCATGGACATGTAAAATTAATCTCTATCTTCTTTTTCCATCTATTTACTCTTCTTGACCAATTCAAATTTTGAGAGATATAATGATTTCTTGATAAATACGCTTGTACCTATACATTTTCTCTCTCATCTGACTAACCACCACCACTTAGAGGTACATGGGAGAGTTTAAAACATGATATAATAGCTTATATAGGAATTTAAATCCATCTTAAGCTGATTTTAACAAATCCTTCACACCAGGTCCTTATTATGGTTTTATGGAGGTTCAACACATGTTCTGGTGTTAATGATTGTTCATAAAGGACTACTACTTAAATCAAAAACTAATCCATAGATATATTATATAGGACACTTATCTATCCTTCATGAAAGACTCATGTCACCATGTAATGGATTTACATGCCAAAAAATGCATGGAAGTGATTCTTGAGTTTGAGTAACTCATTTTGTGAGATCAAGAAGGCCCAAAACAATGATTCATGAAATTTTACTTCAAATAATGGGCCAAAATTTTTTGAGTGACTATATCTCATACTTATTAATCTCTTTCCATGCTTACACGAGATCATTCACCATAAAATCAAGGTTTAGTTTTGGAATGCTTTGGATATAACCCTTGAATAAAGGTCATGTGTTTATAGGGATGGCTTAAAGGCCATGTGAAGGTTCCCTCATAGTCTCAACATTCTCAACTTACTTGTTATGAAATTTAGGAAGGTATCCTCCTTGAAAATATTAATCAGAACCCTAAGATAGACTATATTCCTTGATAGGGTTTTAAGGCTTTTTAAGATCAAGCATCTTTCTCTCTCATCAATGATAAACAAAAATTCATAAATTAATCAAGAAAGGCTTATTTATATCCTCTTTTACATCAATTAAAATCAAATTCTCAACAAATATAAATATCAAAACTATGAAGATGTAAAGGCTTATTAAGATTCCTCTTTTATAAGTCTATTATCAAGAATTCAAGAGATCATGAAATGTTTGATTGAATTTTAGATTTTGGATGGATATAAGAGTGTGTATGAAGTATTAATGATCCTAATATGGAGTTTAAATTATCATATAGTGATTGAAAAATAATAAAAACACCTATAGATTTCTCACAATCTTAAAAATGCATTCAAAACCTTGAAATTATCTTATTTATAGGTACAAAAGGTTGATAAGGGAAAAATATCACTTTTATGGGTTGAGGAATGTTGGTAAGACCCCCAAAAATCATTTTTTTGTCTTTAAACACTTCATAACTCAAAATATGAATTTTAATTAGCCCTCAGCCTCCTCAGGTGTGTACTTTTGTCAATTAGGGATAGAAAGTTAGAAACTTGCATAACTTGAGTTACGCCCCATGAAATTACTTTAAAATTTAGAAAAATACCTAATCTGATGTACCATAAAGGTTTTTTTTTAAATATTTTGATGCTAATGTATGACCTTGTATGGTCTCTAGTACTATGGTCTTTCATTAGACCTAATTGGGCAAAATGGAGGCTAAGAAAGTACATATGCCTTAGGATTCAGATCATGAAATTTAGGGTGAAGTTGTAAGGGGATAATGGGTACTAAAATTCAATTTAATATTCCATATAAGTGAAACATATGTCTCAAACCAAGGATATTTTCACCAAAACAGGGCTATAAGGAATATACTTACCTAGAGAAAAAACATGAGAATGATGAATAAAATTGCATAATTAGGGTGGAAAAATGATTGGATTTGGGAAATTAATATATTTTAAATGAAATATAGATATTTAGACCTCAATATATGAATTTTCATTTCATAATCACTTTAAATGGGTAGTTTTAATGAGGTTGATGAGTCATCTTAGAAGGTGAAGAGTCACTCTATGCCACCCTTGATGAAGAAGAGGACCATATCAAATACACACATTTTGATAGAAGACTTCATAACTACCTAATTTTATACTTTTTTGATTGTGACTTGTTCTTCTTGAGATCACACTTGTCATATGTAACTTCTACACCTTTCCTCTCTCTCTCTCTCTCTCTCTCTCTCTCTCTCTCTCTCTCTCTCTCTCTCTCTCTCTCTCTCTCTCTCTCTCTCTCTCTCTCTCTCTCTCTCTCTCTCTCACTCTTCTATATATGCCTAGTTTTGGCATTGTAAGGATCCTTATAATAGGAGTATGGCATATCCCTACTCTTTTATATCCCTATTAATCAATAATATGACTGGTTTTACTTACTCTTGTGGTTTTATGTAGTCTATGCCTTGAATAGTTGATATGATCAAGCATAGATTAAGTTCATCTTGGTTGTTGTCTCATTATCTTTTCTTTCATGTGGTTTGAATCATTATTGTAGGTATTAAAGAGTGTCATCATGTTTTTCATGGAGTTATAAGTGTAAAATAACTTCCCTTATAGTCTCACTTAACCTTACCTCTTTACAAATCATTTATGTGATAGGGTCTCTCTAAGATATGTATATGTTTCTTGCATCCTTATAAGTCTTGGTGCATATTCAAATCAGTGGTATAGGTCACATAGTTTGGTGCATTAAATCCAATCTAATTTATAATTTATCTCTCTTTTTTCCCTTACAAGTAATAGGCTTAGTTTTTAGTTCTTAATTGATGCATCAAGGGAGCTATCCCTATCTAGAGGTTCAATCCACTCTTTAGCTCACCCACAATCTAGGATTGTTCCCATGCTATCTAGAGGTTAAATAAACTCTTTAGGTTACCCAAAACCTAATATTTTTCCCATGTTATCACTTAAGTGAGAAGTCTTGAACAACCTCCTCAAGGATGTAGATTTTGATGGTAATAGTTCTGACACACCTAGTGGGACAAGAGACATCATCCATTGAAGAGTTATTAGTGTTGTTTTTTAATGTAACAAACTTTGGAGGCATGAACACAAGAACCAATTGTGACTATGAGCACATTTATCTAGTTTTAGCATCCCAAGTATTCTTTCAAGTAAGTACTCTTTGTATTTTTCCTTTCTCATGAGGCTTCATAGATGAGTTTGGAGTGGATTTATATTTTACTCAAGTTAGTGAGCCATATCAAACATATGTTATTTATTACCGGTAGGATGTTTATATTTATAAACAATATATTGATCCTTAACAAAAACCTAATGATCTATATCTTCCCTATGTTGATTTGTATCAGTCTTATAATGACCCTACCTACCCTTCATATGACCCTAGATATTAATGTGATCAACATTAATATCAAGAGTAATATCCCCCATCCCTTATTAATCAACCTTACCAAGCATGTCAACCTTCATATTAGTCCTATCAAGTTTTCCATCAGTAGGAGTTAAGGTATAAGGAGGAGTGTGTAGCTAGACAAATTCAAGCTAAGAAAGAGAAAGACTCTTAGTTTCTCAAAAAGATGTTAAATAATGAAATGACAATGAGAAGATAGATATAAGTGTATAAACTAGACAAGTTTTCCCTATTCATCTCATTCTAAAGCTAAGGGACTCATTATAGTTTATAAGGAGTGAGTTGGAAGCCTCTAAGGAGGGAAACTAACATGTCCTAACCAATGAAAGGCTAGAAATAAGAGATTCAAATAAATCTGTGGAGGATAGATTAGTAATATGGGATAATCAAGAATTTCAATCTCTTCAACCTTAATTACCCTCTCCAATACTGAGTCAATCCTCTTGTGTTCCTAACTTGCTCCAAATTATAATAATCCATAAGAAAAGCTTGATTCTATGAAATCCTTACTCATTGTTCCTTAATCTCCATCTTCTCCCCCTCAAGAACCTCCTCCCATATTCGTCCAAAATCATAAATTTGAGGACAAGAAAATTTATTATTTAAGCCTCCCAAACCCTTCATCCACCCCTCAAGTTACAAACAACACATCATCAAGAGGAATATCCTAAGTTCAAAGTTTCAAATTGTAAGTAAGTGCAAGATTCATGGGGGAATAAAGATGAACCAAGCCTAGATCAAGAAGTGGAAGCTAAAGAGAAACCTTTTCCTATTCAAGCCATACTAATCCTTCCTCAAGAATGTATTGCTTTTACATCATTAAATTTTATCCAATAAGGCATCCAAAACAAGAAAGAGGTCTTTTTTGATAAGGTTTAAATCCAAACTTTTAAGAGTGATTACCCAATTCCCAATCCAATTAATTAACTTATTTAATCCCCACCTATCCCTCCTTAAGATACTAAAAATTTCCCATCATGGAGGTCAATTTAAGGGAGCATTCAAATTAAGAAAGAAATCCTTGTTGATAAAGTTTAAGACCAATCCTTATCAAGGTTTAATATATTGATTGGTGAATGGAAGGATAATAATGGTAGGTTTTTTGACCTTAAAATTCCAAAGATTTTTTGTGATTTTTAGCATCCTATAATTAAAGAAAAACATATCCTATGGGAGGAAAATGAAGAAGGCCAAGTTGCAAATATAAGTGAGCCTTAATAAGGATACAAAGAAGACACGTCAAGTGAACATGAGGAGGAAAATAATAATTGGAACTCACCTTGGTGAATAAAAAGAGAAAATAATTCTTTGGAGATTAAGAAGAGAACACTCTTGAAGGTGAAAAAAAATCAATTGACATAGTTGTAGTAGTTTCCTAGCCAACTAGTTAGCTCAATGAGATCATGGATGGCCATGAACAATAGTTCTTAGATCCTCTTGATGAATTTAAATAATTAATTTGGTTTAAATGTAATTGGATATATTAAAATATGTATAACATGGCCAAGAAGAGGTAAAATATTTTTTTGAAATATCCCCTTTGACTAAAAATGATGGCTTACTTTCTTGTTATAAAGAAGAGCTAGTTAATTTGATAATAGAAGAATATCAAGGAATTATTTGTCTTGATATTCTCAATGGAGAAGTTTAAATTGGTCTTGAAGTTAAATATATATCAAATTAACAAGGTGATATCTTGAATGGGCTTGAGATAGATTCTAATGAGCAAAAGGTAAAGCTTGAAAAAATAGAATTATTGTTATACCATAATCACATGAATTATTTTGAAGATCTTGATATTATTATGGATCATAAAGAGAGGGTTAAAGATGTGTTTTAGGTTGTATCCATTAAATATGATAGTCAAGAGGATGATGAAGAAATGTTGTAACATTATTGGGAAATTTTTAGTGAATTTAGAGCTCTTCAAAGGCCTATATCTCTAGCTAGGTAGGTTGAATATGCTTTTTAATATTATTATCTCTTACTTGAAGAACAATGTGGTAACCCAAAAGATATAATTCAATACCAAACACACTATTTCATGGATCCACTTGAAGCTAAAGTGGAAGTTTCCCATATAAGCTAAGATGTGATCATGTTTGAGGTGAGTTAAAACATCAAGGAGTAACATGAGGTGGGTCTTGATTCATATGATGAGTATGTCTTCATTAGAAACATGTTTACTATTAATAAATCATTTTAGAGTATGCCAAAGGAGTTGGAAATAAAGAGGTATACTCCCACCAAACATCATGTCCAAAGGGAAACTTGTTCTACATCATTGTTAATCTCATGGAGGAAGAATTTTCAAAAAAATTCCTTTTGATCTAGGAGGAAGATATCTTAAGGTTAGTGGTAGTTATTAGTATTATTGTGTTTATATTTACCTAATTACTTTGTATCATAATTGTGTGTATATTTATTTTGTGTGTGCGTGTGTGCATGCACACATGCATGCGTGTGTGCATGTGTGTGTGTGTGTGTGTGTGTGTGTGTGTGTGTGTGTGTGTGTGTGTGTGTGTGTGTGTGTGTGTGTGTGTGTGTGTGTGTGTGTGTGTGTGTGTGTGTGTGTGTGTGTGTGTGTGTGTGTGTGTGTGTGTGTGTGTGTGTGTGTGTGTGTGTGTGTGTGTGTGTGTGTGTGTGTGTGTGTGTGTGTGTGTGTGTGTGTGTGTGTGTGTGTGTGTGTGTGTGTGTGTGTGTGTGTGTGTGTGTGTGTGCGTACGCACCTTGTTTTAGTGTGTTGTTTTTATCTTATTGTGTGTTTTAGAGGTATATCAATTATATCAATTGTTTCAAGGCATTTAAAATTAGGTTTCTAGTCTAATTAAGTCTAAATTTGAGTGATGCATGCACCCTTAGCCTAATGAATGGACAAGGCAAATAGTCTAATGTTCATACCATGCATGAAATCTCAAGAGGTCACCAAAGATTTTGGCCAAAATTAGCCATCATGGGTAGGTAAAATTTAAAATTTATTGTACTTATAATTTTTTTATATCCATCTAAGGTCTTGTATTGGTCATAATTGTCTCATGGTACTAGTCATTATGTCCTCCTTGGTAGCTTACAGAGTTATTAGGGTATCCTAGTTGGAAGTGAGGTCAATTTACCTAGTGTTGTCACCAAGTCTTTCAATGTAGTCCATGAAAGTAGCCTTTTTCAATATTATTTAGAATAGAATCATGGTTAAAGAGGAAAGGTGGTGACCCCTTAAGGAAGAAACATTTTTTAAGTTAATTAATTTTACCAAGGAATAAAGTTAGTAATCCCATAATATGGCCATTCAATCATTTTGGATATATTAAGGTACTTTTGGGAAGTTTAAAGTATTAATTTATTTTAGTTATATGGAATGCTTGGATATTATGATAAGGATTATTATGAGAAACTAAACATAATGGTCTAGATATAATTTTATAAAAGTCTTCCATGTCATTAGACACTTTTTGAATGACACCATATATGAATCTTTAATGTTCATATGGCACAAATTATCTTGTAACTATTTTTATAACATTAGATTACTCTTATAAATACCCATTAATCTCTCCTAATGTTTAAGGAAGGAATAATAATAAAATATAAATATAAATATGAAAGTCATGTGACAAAGATAAATATTGTGAGATTATGAAGAGATAATTTAAATTCTCAAATTAGCAACTAATACATCATAAAATTCTTAAAGTGATATAAAATGCAGACTTAGAGGTCTACAAAACTATAGGTCTACATTTTCAAGCAAATACAACAAACCCTACATAAAAAGTGAGGTTTAAAGATGAAAATGAGGATGATATATATGATGATATGATATGAAGGTATTTGGGTAGTATAATAAAGGATTATCACTGATTAAAAAATCCTTTCATGGACCCTATAAACATCAAAACCAATGAAGATGCACACACCTGCTAAGAGCCCTCTTTTGTAAGCTTATTGTCAAGACTGTAAAATTTATAAAAATACCTAATTTTATTTTATTTAAATTATTTTTAAGGTTTTATAGTGTTATTTTATGTCCTTGTATGGTCTCCAATATTTTGGGCTTACATTAAGCCTAATTGGGCAAAATGGAGGTTGAGAAAGTAGGTTTGCCTTGGGAGTCAGATCATAAAATTTGGGGTTAAGTTGTAATGTGACAATGGGTAATCAAATATAATTTAATTATTCCTATAATTTATACATATTTCTCAAAATAATGATATTTATACCAAAATAGGGTTATAAATAATGGGCCTACCTATAAATAAAACATAAGAATGATGACAAAAATTGAAGAATGAGGGTGGGAAAATGATTAGATTTGGACCTTAAATATATTTTCAATGAAATATAGGCATTTAGACCCAAATAAATGAATTTTAATTTCAAAATAAATTTAATTGGGTAGTTTTAATGAGGTTTATGAGTCATCCTAAAAGGTGAAGATTCACTCTACACCACCCTTGATGAAGAAGAGGACTAGATTAAGTAAACACATGTTGATCTAAGAATTTATAACTAACCACTTGGAGACTTTATTGATTTTAAATTATTATTCTTGAGATGACACTTATCATTTACAACTCCTATGCCTCTCCTATTTTTCTTTCTCACACTCTTCTATTTATATGCTTGATTTTGGCCTTGTAAGGATCCTTCCACTAGGAGTATGGAATATCCCTACTCTTTTGTATTCCTATTGATCAATAAGATGATTGGTTTTACCTCCTATTATGGTTATATGTAATATATTCCTTAAATTATTGATATGATCAAGCATATATTAAGTTCATCTTGGTTATTTTCTCATTCTCTTTGCCTTCATGTAGTTTGACTCATTGTTGCAGGTTGTAAAGAGTGTCATCATGGGTTTCATGAAGCTATAAGTGGAAAATATCTTACCTTCTAGTCTCACTTGAACTTAACTATTTGAAAATCATTGAAGTGATATGATCTCTCTAATATAAGTGTATGTTTATTTTATCCTTATAAGTCTTAGTGCATATTAAAATTATTGGTAGAGGTCACAAATTTTGGTGCATCACCTCCATTTTAGTTTATAGTTTCTCTCTCCCTTTTCCCTTGCAAGCAATAGTATTAGTTTGTATTTATTAAATGATGCATAAAGGGAGATATCCATAAATATAGGTTAAATAAACTATTTATGTCATCGAAAACCTATATTTGTTCCCATGCTATCACTTAAGAGAGAAGGATTGAACAACCTCCTCAAGGGTGCAACTTATGATGATAAATTTTTTGGCTCACCTAGTGGGAAAAGAGAAATCATCCAATAAATATTTATTTGTGTTCCTCTTCAATGCACCATAATTTTTAGGCATTAAAACAAGAAAAAATGGTGACTTTGATCACATTCAACTAGTTTTATCATCCCATGTATTCTTTCCCTAAAAATGGGTAGTTTCAATGAGGTTGATGAGTCATCCTAGAAGGTGAAGATTCACTCCATGTCAACCTTGATGAATAAGAGGACAAAATAAATTAAACACATGTTAATATAAGACTTCATAACTACCTACTTATAGACTTTGTTGATTGTAATAAGGATTCCTTTTTAGGATTTATGTCACTTTATCCCACATCTCACACTTTATTTTCACTTCACCCTACAAAATCCATATCATTTCTTGCACCTATAGAAATATGTATTTATGTGCGTGATCATTTGGGTAATATTTTTAGACATTAAAATATGGTATTAAACACTTGTAAATATCAATATTTAATTACATTTATGCCAAATTAATTACATGTCTCCAAGTAAATTTTAATCACCATTCCCTCACACTTACATGCTATTTATGATCTTGATCTATTCTAAGTTTTTATAAGTCACCTACATGAAATTTTTAGTATAAGCTAAGTCAATTAAATATTCTACTCAAATGTTTCTAGATAACCATATTGGTAATCCTTTTCTTCAAGTAGTAATGTTACACTTAGATAGTAATGTCGATATTACTATCTTGAGGTTCACATTACCATCCTTCCCATATAAATGACTATTTTAAAGATATTCATTCCCATAGGTAAACCTATTAACCTATCATGTAACTAGTATGGAAAATTACCTAATTGAATGCATATAAATACTAATCAAGGTCAATCATATTAAACCATATACCATTCTAATGTACTTATTAAATACACTATTGCACATTGAGGTAATTTTCCATAATATTCCAAAATTACAAATAAATCACTAGGAGTAGTCATCAACAAAGTCTAAATCACACCAATCTAAGTCAAGTGACAACATTTACAAAATCTAAAATATATTTACATGCATCCATATATCTAAAGTACATAATTTACAATCATATTAAGGGGAATAATTATGTGTGCCTTGAATCCCCTCTTTGAAGTAATAAATACATAGGCAATGATCAAGCATAAAAAAGGTTGATTAGGTTCAACTCAACCAAATTATACTTCCTTACTTCTTATAAGTTTTAGTCCTTCAAAAATGGACCTAAGATTATAAATATAAGGAATTTGATTTATTGAGCTATGCATATAGTCAAGGGTAAACACACATATAGAGACATAACATGCATGTGATTTGTATTGTATGGTCAAAGAGAACATGAATTTTCCAATATAGTAATGTCATCCTCAAGTTACATACATATAATGCATCTACCCTAAGCTTGATGTTAGTGTCCTATCATACTCATTTCAAATTTGGACATATCACAAGCCTGTTTCTAGTTTATTTTCATTGTTAGAATACAATCATAGTCAATCAATCAAATAATAAAGATAAATATATTCATCTCATTAGTACTTTCCAAATATAATGAATTACATTATTATATAATTCACAATCATTTACAATCATATTTATGTTTGATTTCCGTATCTTACAACCTAAATTAATTATACAAGTTTAACCTATTGTGATTCACACTAATCCAAAAATAGGGTAAATAATATTATAATCATCGTATTTGTACTACACATTCTCCTTATGAAGTAGTGAGTTGGACATTCATATATCACTTGTTTCAATCCCATAACTCATAGTAATGCTCACCTTGAGACCTCAAAAATACCACACATTTTTTTTTTTTGTATTTAGGCCTTTTCCTTACCCCAAATTTGAATCATGCCACAACCTTCTATTTTTGATCCTTTTTTATTATCTTTTAACATAACTCAAAAAAACCCTTAGTCTTGTGATCATCCCTATAATGTCCATAGGTTTAATTATTTTTATAATTACTTTTACAATGACCCTCACCACCTTTAAAACAAGTTATGGGAGAAAATACCTTATGTCTACTCCACCCCTCATCAAATAAATTCCACGTATATTATAACATCCTCTTTGATTTTTTTTGTTATTTTTAGATTGATGTTGGTAGTATCCTCCATCTTGGTTTTTTTTTGAGTCTACCACCTTGAGATTGGTAATAACTTCCTTGGTGTTGATAACCACCTTCATATTTTGGGTATGGTGAAATTTTAGTTTAGTTTATCTCTAGTTATATTACCTCCTTAATCTTATCTACAACCCTAAAAAATAATTCCATGTGTGTTTGAATCATATACTTTGTAGTATCTTGTTACATTGATATGATTGGCATGCTACAATAATAAAGATTTTTTCATCTCATAATCCCTTTGTGTACTTCATAAGATAATTTCATGATTTACACCTTATTCTTAGTGAAATTATCCTTAGTTTATAAATCCACATCATAAGTGATACACTGTTATTTTTTCCATTTCATAAGTATAACTTGTTAAAAACAATTGTAGCTGTGTTGTTACACAAATTAAAATCTATGGATATCATAATATATTTTTTACACCAATATCTTAAAACACACATCATATAAATTCATGATCTCACTTAAATCCTTATTAATGTCCTTAAATTTAGAGATACTTTATTTATCAAACTCTAGAATTTGAAATTCCCTAAAAAAGGATTCCTTTGATTCATTGAATTAAACCAATGAATGATCTAGAAATGTTGTTGTAAACTGGTTTTTATTTCACTTCAATGAATTCACTCAATTTACATGAAAAATGATCTTACACTTTTTAATGTGATCAATTATGTCCTAATTTCCTCTTTATGCCAATAATTTCACTGACATATCATAAACAATTATTGAATAAGTTACTACCAGTTGTTATTATTACTGAATATTTCTTCATGGTATAATAAACAATTCTAATCAACTAGTTTCCCCTCCTACAACTACAATCATCATAATTATCCATTTTTTAGTGCTCCTCTAACTCAAAAATTTGGGGTTTACTACTTTTACACTATACCCAACTAATGGACCTTATGCACTAACCCTTATTTTTGGTGATGAAACACTCATACTTCCACTTGTTTACATGGATTCTTTCCATATATTCACACTCAGTTTATCCACCATGATTTAAAATACAATTTCCTGTAAAAATATATATATATTTTTAGGTCAAAATTTTTTACATCAAAAAATCCTAGATCAATTTCTCCCACTAAATATAAACCCCCGATAGGTTTCAATACCTCATAAGTAAAAATCAAAGTTTCCTTTGCCATATACACATTTTAGAACCTAATCCACATCATCTTGAAAGATTCAATATTTGTCCCATGGATTTTCTTCAAATATATAATTATCCATGTGAATGTCACCAAATTCACATGAAATTATTTCACCTTTGCATGTTCCAACCAAATGAATTCTCAATTTCTTTTGGGTGGAAATAAACTATCCTTGAGTTTTCCCTCCTTTCCTTTGGGTATCCCTTATATGAATGACATTTTCCCCACTTTTATTATATTTTTTAACTCTTCCTTCCTTTTTGTTAAGAGACTGTTAGCCAAATTTTGTCTACCATAGGATAGGTTCACAAAATTCTTCTATTTTCAATACTTATTATCATAGTTTAAGGTAAATTTGATAAAATTAAGGTAATGGCCTATTCTAGTCTATGCTTGTTTAACCATTTCTGTCATGTTTTAGGATGGTTCAAGAGGTTTTAGGGGTTTAGGGTGTCTTGTCAAGTCATATGTTATGTGTCATGGTCATGTCACACTCTCTATAGTCCAATTAAGTGCCTAAATAGGCTTGATCTTATATTCAATGTTATTAAGTCATGTTTCACATTCTTCTACATGTCACTTGCAAGTGCAAATTATCAAAAAATCACTTCAAGATCTAAAAAAATGTTAAAATCATATAGAGAGGTATTCTAAAATGAATTATGAAGAGTTTTCTAATGTGAAGGTTGGAAGGAAATGATAATAAGTCATTTAAAAACATTGAAAAGTAGTTACAAGTGATTTTTAATGCTTAAGAGAGGTTTAATATCTAATTGTACAGATTGAGAAGACTTATTTTTAGGTGAAAATAGTTCAAGGGTGTCTATATATATTCCATATAATAAATACATGACTATAATGAAGGTATAGGTTTAGATAATGAAAAACTCACTCTCTCTCTCTTCCATCGCTCCCTTGACAAGTTCACAAAGGCCAATTTCACATGCTCATTCTGTATAACATAAGGAGATTTGGGATCTAATATTTTTACTAGATTATGGGTTCATAATGCCTCAAATTCATGTAATTTTTTTTTAGATTAGTGGCTCTTCCTTTATGAATAATCATTAAGAAGGAAGGGTGGTCCTAAACGCTTTTTGAACCCCATATGCTCATTGTTTCTCCTTAAAATGATAATTTGAGTCTAGTTGGAAGCATGAATGAAGTTGTATAGAGTAGATATGATTTTTATAACCATTAAACATCATTTTAAATGTCTCACTTGGCACGTGTGGGATCAAGTTGATAAAAAAGTTCCTCCTTTGCACAATTTACAAGCTGAAAGTTATGGTCTTTTGATTTATTTAGGGTTTTCAATAGTTTAAAGAGTGTGAATAAGTGTATCCTACCATTTTTTAATTATTTTAAATTTACTTATAGGTACATAATGGCTCTATTAGTCCCTCTAAGAAACATACAATGATTCAACCTAGGACCGTGTAGTTTGTAAATGGTAGATTAACATGGCCATGAGTTTGAATCTCAAAGGAAAACAAATATAAGTGAGCATTGGTTTCATGTGAAATGAAAGTTCATAAAAAACCTCTAGAGGATCTCCTCTAAGTCGTAAATCTCACCACTAATCCACCAAGGAAGCCTAATGCCATTCTAGGTCATAGACTATGTTAAAAGCCTATCTACATAAGAATGTACTAAAAAATGACAAATGCTACAATGATAGTGTGTTTTAAATGGAACAAACTCATAAAATAGGGTATGAAAAATTGGAGGCTTGTTATCAACTAAAACATGGATCTATATTTATGATAAAGGAGTCTAAAGTGACAAAATGCAGACTTACATATCTGTAGACTTATAGGTCTCCTTTTCACAATAAATGCAATGAGTGCATGCATCATAAATGAGAATAAAATGTTAAAATAAGCATGAAAAATATTATAAAGTATTGAGGTAATGTATTTAAGATGAATTAAGGGATAATTGTGAGTTTTATACTCACCTTTGAACTCCAACAAATCAACCTTGATGCCTACAACCATACAAACTTTAATAACACCTACAGGCCTATATAAGAGCATTAGAGAGCATTGAATACCATGTCATGGATTGGGGTTTAGGGTTTGGATGGATAATTAGTATGTATGGGATCCATAAATCCTAATAATTATCTTTAATAACATTATCAAAGTGTTATAAAAATAATCTACTTAAATCCTAACATACCTAAACCTACACACATAGGACTATGTGTAAAATTGTGAAGAAAGAAGGTGGTATGCTAAAGGGTAAAATAATATATAGAATAAATATAAAAAGTTTTACCATTTATCAATAAATATAAATTATTTAAATAGGTTAAAACCAATAATTAAGTCTTAATCTCATTGTCTAATAATCAAAGAACCAATACTGCACACACATAGCCTTGTGTGAGAAGTGGATGATGACCTATAGGTTATTGAAAGTTTGAGGCTGGAATAGAAGAATAAAGGAAATAATAAAGTGATTATAACTTAAATTAAACATTCATGAATTTTTAGACTCTTTCAATAGTGTGAGAAAGGAAACTTTGGCCCACAACACCTACATGCTTGGGAGAGATTTTTTAGGTCTATTGATTAATATTTGGTGGTTTGTGAATATTTGGAGTCAAAAATGAGGATTTTTTGGGTATGAATATCCACAAGGAGTTTTATAAAACCTATAAAATACCCAAAATATTTAAACTCAAAGTAATGGAGAGGAAATGACCTATAAAAACATTTTAGGGTTATTTTGACATGCTTGAATACACACCCTAAGCATGAAATAATGGAGATTGTAGATGGTTTAATGAATAAAATGGTGGATATGAATATTTAAATTCATCATTATGCATTATAAAAACCAAAATAAGTCATTGGTAGCTTAAACCAAACATCAAAATAGCACCTCCAAGCCTGAATTCTCTCCCCACCTCATTAAACAGTGCTTGCCTAATCCAAGAAGATTTTTTTTTATGTTTATTTGAATGAAATTTTACATGGGAAAAAATGGTTTTTTTATATGGTTTAGGGGTATTCATAATTTATTATTGTGAAATTAATATTTAAATAAGCTCTGGTCTTTATGAACCATTATTAAGACTGTAAACTAGTCTCAAGTTAAAAAGAACCTCTCATATTAACCTGATGGGAGAAATAGACCCTCAAATTAATTAAAATGATATGTTTCAACTTGGTAATGAATTTTGAGACATTAATAAATCCCATAATCACTTGAACATGGTATTATTTGGCACATACCAAGGTGATAAAGTTGATAAAAATGCATGGTCATAGGTATGTTTGTGAGTGTGAAAATGAAGAATTGGCCATTCAAACTAGGTATCAAGGAATATTAGGCATGAGAAGAGGATTAATGATAATATAAACTCATTTTAAAGTATATTAAGGTGATATATGAGCTATTCAAGTCATTAAATGAGAAATGTATCTTTTTACTAGCCAAAAAGCCTATCTCTAGCTATGGATTACAATAAGAAAGATCTTTTCTAACATGTTGAGTTGTATGATGATGTTACAAGACTCAAGAATTATACCTTTCAAATTTCTTGAAAAAACACTTCAAATGCCTCTTGAGTATGAACAAGTACATATATTAGGGTTTTGGCCATTTCATGATTCACAGATCCATACAAGGTCTTAAAACCTCAAATTTGGCATGAAGCATGGTTGTGGGGTGGGAAAAGTGAATCAAATAATTATTTTGAATTTCACACGTGTGGGAGAAGATTAAATCCAAAACCCAATTTTTAGGCCTAGAGGCTTAATTATAGAGAGGAAAAGCTGAAATAAATGCACTTTCACTTGGTTTCAGGTCATGAAATTTGGCATGAAGTTATAAGGGCATACTAGGTACTCAAAACTATGCCCATTTTCCTAATATAATTTATACACTACCCTTGACAAAGATTTTTTTATGCCTAAATATGTACCACCAAGTGATATTAGTGGTTAAATAACACTTCTCATTTTATAATTCAAATAATTTAGAGCATGATTAGAAGTTTGTGGTAATCTAGTTACCTATGATGAAATATCAGTAAATAAAGCAAACTATTCCACAATATTTATATTAGTTTGACGGTTGGGATCCACCTTGGCCCTATCATTGCAAAGTGAAGTAATATGTGCTAGTATAAGTGAATTTTGATCAAGCTCTAATCTAAATATTAATCTATGTGAATATTTACAATGATATTTAAACTAAAGTGATCTAGTTAAAAAAGAAGTAAAAGGTATGGTAGGTCAGAGAGGAAAAGTGTTGTTGATCCTTATCTTAGACATTATGACAAAGTTCAAGTCTTTCCCAGGCATGCACTTAAAACCAATATATGAACTAAATGAACTTAATCTCAAATCAAAACACATATTAGAAAAACCTCTAAGGAATATAAGAAATAATGCAAATAAGAACCATGTTTACTTTAAATTTTTAATCCTTTAATAAGATAGTTGATGCACATCTACAAATACGGCGCAAATAAAATGAATCAAACTTAGGAGCTTTTAATTAACCTGTCATATTCATAAGTTAAAAATTATTCATTCATAAGGTGTGTGTCAATAATTCAAAATAACTATCCAAATATAAGATTTAGAACAAACAATTGAGAGAGAAACCATATAGTCTATGATGCAAACAAATTTGGATAATCTTTTTAGAATTCTTTGTTTGTATTAATAGATTAAAAGTATACAAGTTTTGGATTAAACTCCCCCTCCTACATGATAAGATTTGTCTTATTTTTGAGCTCATCATTTGTAATGATGCCCATGGAGTTGAGTTTTATAGGTTTTGTAATCATGGTCCCTAGAAATCATTCAATTCTATCCAACTGCTCTTTGCCATCCTTGATGAGTCTCTCTAAGAACTTGGACCATGTGCTTAAACTCTTGATTTTATCCATAATCAACCCTATTATGGTGTTGAGATGAGCAATGTTGATGGTCTTAAAACTAAGGATTTTATTTCCTATTAAGATACTAATTAAATCCGTCATCTTGTCCTTAGAACTCTCCCATTGGGTGATTAAGCCCCTGACTAATGCATCTTATTGGTTTAGTGAATTATATATTGACCTTGTTAACTTTATAGATTCAAACATGTCATGAAATTATCCTTCAAACATTTAAATCGTTACATTAAGAATAAAAAAATTAGTTTATTTCTCTAGATTCTCCTTTTGCCTCTTTAGTTTCTCTATTAATTGTTTCATGCCCTTGATGCTAGTTTGTAGCTAGACACTTTGAGCATGGGAAAACTCAAGTATATCTTCTTAAAAAATAGGGTAATCACCTAATTTATGACCCTCTAATTGATTTAATCTAATTAAGGGTTCTAATTTTTGAAAATTGAACTCCTCCCCTGGAATCATGGTTCTTTTTTCAGAAACTCTCTATAAGCTAGCTATGGTTGGGTTAAATTTGACATGAAATGAAGAGTGTGTAATATTTTGAGGCTCTGAGATCTCAATTTATGATCAACTTGAAGATCTAGTTTAGACACTTGTCTTTCCTTCTCTTCCTTTTGTAGTTCTATAATCCATGGTTTGAGATCCTTATGAACATGGATGTTAACAAACTTTGTAATTGCCCATTGATGGTGTAAAGTTGGGATATTTTATAGATTTCCACAAATTAACCACCATGGAATGGTTGGTCCATGAATAGGGTTATTGTCACTAAATAAATTAACCTCACTAAAAGGGTGAGTGATGGTTAATGTTGGCTTCTTGGTTCCTTTAGGAATAAAAGCTAGCTTAGCATTTCTTTTTTATGGGGGAACCACTGGGACTAAGTCCAAAGCTATCCCTTTCCCCTTTTCCTTTTTTTTTCTTCATATTTATTTTGAATATCCTCATCTTGTACCTCTTCCTTATCCAATTTTTAAGCACTAGCCAATGCCTCCAAAGCATCTTCCAATATTTCCCCAGGATCCACTACATCATGTCAATGAACTCCATATGTGACTCTAGCTTTTTAGGTTAGGTAGAAGATGATGCCCCTTCACCAAATATTTTTTCAAGTCTCTCTTTTCTTGAACCTTGTGTAAATTGTGCCTTTGGTTATTTTGGAGTAGCCCTATAATATGGTCTTGGTAGAAACTGGTATTGTAGAGGTCCCATTTGTCATATTTCACTAGCCAGCTTCTCATTTCTCATTAATTTGGGCTCAAGTTTGATGTTGTGCTTTTTTACTCTTGCCAATAATTTTGAAAATGAATATGCTTAGATGTAAATTTAATCATGGACACCAAGTTGATGTTCATATGTCATGTTAATATGTTTGGCTTTCAAATGTTTCACAACATTATCTTGGGGGTCCCAATGTCTCAATTCATCAAGATGTAAATTGAATGAGTCTTTGTGCCTAGAAATAGCGTCTACATTATCCCCATTCTGTAACATAGTTATAATAATATTCAAATGGAAATGATGGAGTATATCCTTCCTTTTTCATTTTCATACACCATCAATACCATGGAATAATTGGTATGCTATCTCTTATTTAGCTAGCTTGGTGGGTACATATATTGGTAATTTAAGTGGTTGACATAAGGTTCCCTCTATCTTGATTACAGTGTAGTCAGGATATAACCAAATGTCCCCAATAATTTCCACATACTTATTGATCAAGGGAATAACCCTCATCACAGGTAGCCTTGTAATATCTTCTACTAAAGTTGTGTACACACACTCACAAATGAATATTATATGATCCATATAATTAAATATATGCAGTTTGGAATAATATTGGGAGACTATTTACCTTCCCTTAGGTGACCAATTTCTAATGTTGAGGATTTTGGTAGTGGCCAATAGGGCATCCAAAAGATAAGACATCATGAAGAAATGATTTTTGGTTTTCTTCTTTATGGTAAAGAATTATTGTTTCAAATAAATATTGATCATCTCACCTAATGGGGGAGTAAGTCCATTTTAAGCCATGAAATATATATAAGGGACCCAAATTTTGTTGACATAAATGGTGGAGGCCCCCCAGATAATATGTTAAAAAATGTCATAATCATTCTAATTCCTACCCTAAATTGGGTAGTTGGGATCCTTCCAATGGGTCTAGAAACTACATGGGTTTTTGAATACAACCATTGAGAAAGTGTGGTTTTTAGGTCATTTTTACTGGAACATTCTCTAATTGAAGGGAAATCTACCTGATGCTTGGGTAACTTGTAGTAATTTTCAAATGCTATAGGGGAAATGTAAGCAACTTTTTTTTAAAACTACGTTCATGCACTATCATGTCTTGATCAATTCTACAATCCTTAAAGACAGGAATAATAACATCAATATAATGAAGTACCTCTAGATTTATTGCTGTATGGTGAAGACTTACCATTTAAATGGAGACTATGTCATAATATCTATAAATGATGGATGTAATTCTTTGATCTTCTCTTGTAAGGGCTGGTAGTTCCTCAATGGTCCAAGAAAACTTCATCTAGTTTTTATCCCTAGTGTTCAATTCTATCACATCAAATTTAGTGTCTTTGAAGACTTTTCCTACTACGTCTGAAGTCAAGTATAGTTCTCTATCTTCCCTATTTTTCTTTCTAGATGTCATGGCTGAGTCTATAAATTGCTCACTAGTGGTCTATAATCAACCTCTGGACTAATTTACTCTTACTTAGATGGTAATTAGACTCTTTTTGGCTCAATTATGTTCAATTTGGGATCAAATTAGGGATTATATAAGTTCTAAGGATTTTATATAGCTTTAATGGTGATTATTATTTTTACTCAAGTGATTTCATTCCTTAGATTTGATTAGGGCTTGTGCATTTATACCTTTTCTTTTTTGTGCCCAAAAAGTCTTTAGTTTTGTCACTTTATCACAAGTGGCATCGATGTGGTGTCTAGTTGGCACTTTTACAACACTTTGTTCATTAAAGTTTGAAAATTGACCATTACCCTTTGAAAATATTTCCTTTTATTTCATGTCATTAGATCAATTTATATGGATCAATGTGGATCATTGATATCAATCCTACTAGTTGCATGTCATTGGTTATCCTTTATACTAGGCCTTACAATTATGCCACTTGGCAATCTTGTGGGCCTTCTAAGCTCTGCATCTTTATTAGTCCCATGATTGGCATGTGTGTGACATGTGGTAGTCCCATGGGCATTTATGGCTTTAGTTTAATAGTCCATAGTGATCCCGCTTTGTTTGATCATGATGCTCTGATTAAGCATGAGCCATTGATCCTACAAAGGTGCACAAATTTTAAGTTAGTATAGGACCATGTAAATAACTTAAGTTAAATGTTTTATTCTATGGTTTTATCTTGTGTTAATAAACATGAAATAAACCTTAGGATAAAGTATTTAGGCTAAGTTTATATCATAGCAAAAGGGGGCCCAATATAATAAAGAGAACCTAACTTAAGGTTTTTGACCTACATTTTTTATCGCATTAATATATATGAGGCAAACCTTAGGATAAATGCTTTAAGATAAGATTCATATAATAGGACCTCATATTTTTCCAAGAACCACTAATAAGCCTATGAAATATTCCACAAGACCATGGGGGTATATATATATATATATATATATATATATATATATATATATATATATATATATATATATATATATATATAGACTAAGTATAAGGTTTGGTCTAATGTTTAAAAAAAATGATTCAAAATTATGATAATATTAAAGATAAGTCTATTATATTTAAAATTTCCCCCCATATACATTTAAATTTTAGGTCAAAGCATATCTTCCAATTAATTTAATACCAATCTTAACATTGAAACATGATTAAGGAAAATAACATGTTCACTTATCTAAGTGAAATTGATTTATGAGATTGAATTTTTATGGCCTTACAAACATTGATGATGTCCTTTTGAATGTAAATGACATTAATGTGAATGTAAAAATTAAGCTCTATAAATGCATCACTAGGGTTTAAATTTTATAGCCTCATGGATGTAAATGATAGCCTTGTAGATGTCAAATGATGGGTTGAGAATGTTAAAATTAATCTCTAACAATATGTCATTAGGGATTAAATTTGATAGCCTTTTATATGTCAATGATAGGATTACATATGTCAAATGATGGGAATAAGAACATAAAATTTAAGTCCTATGGATAATAGTAGGCCCTATGTAAAATTTGTCCCATTAAGCATCATTCAATCAGCTTCATTCGAGCAAGCATGAACTATTGATCATGATCTAATTAGTTACATATGACTAGTTCCTATAATCACAAATAGATTAAATAACCTTGGGACTATAGACACCCAAAATTGGCCACCAATAACCTCCAACCAGGATTTTGACTACTCCCTATCAAAATGCATAATTTGGCCTAAAATCACTAAAAATATGCTAAAATATTTGAACCTATCATATACAAAGTGCTAATTTTGGTTAGAGCATCATTAAATGAGACAATGAAATTTATGAATTAGTTAACTTTGATTAGATCATTTCAAGTCAAAATGACATTTTTGCACCTAGGTACTCTGGATCAGTCTTTTATACCAAATTTATTACATGAGACATGTGACTTTGTTATTTTGTGTTGACAAAATCATAAATGGGATAATGGTTCCAATGCATCTAACATCTCATCTTAATTCTAATCCAATCAAATTTCAAGCCAATAATATGATATTTTAACCAGTTTGATTAATTTGTGCACCAATTTCAAAGATTTACACTAAAATTGATAAAGCATGCTTAAAGACAATTAATTAAAATCATGAGCCTAATTAATAATTCCATGGAAATTTTTGAATATTTTTTTTATAAATTTATATTGAATAACTGCATCATCAAATGACATCATTTGTTAGAAAGACATACTTAGGCCATAAATGCATAAAATATTTGATTAAGCCCTATCATGCCTCTTTAATGCCTCTCTATCCCAAATATTTATGAGGGAGTTGATTGAATTTGGCATCTAAAATTTATTGGATTCTTATCCACACATATTCATCTTGATATGGATGGTTTAGGTTCATTCTAATCATTTTGCAAAATTTATAAATATGAGGCCTTGCCTATTGAATTCTAAGATCTTTGAAGCCAAAATTACCATGCCCAAACAGATTCAAACCACATATTGATGTAGTGTTATTATGCTTAAATATTGAGCCAAATCCATCACAAAACCAAAGGTACCAAAATTTATAACTATCTCTTGAAGCACAAGTCGAGCAAACCAAAGAAGGAGCCTTTTAGAGCAATCAAAGATTTGTTAAGAAATTTATGTTTTGTGTTCATATTTCTCATTTATTTCCATTTATATTTGTGTTTTCAAATGTTTTTCCCTCATTAAGATCCACCTAGTGATTAGGCCTAGAGATGTTATGCTAATTAGTGTGTTTATTTTGTTTTGTTTTCATTTTGGAATTAACATGATACTAACCATCCTCTCTTGAGTTAAATTCCTAGTCTACATAATGGCATGACTTGTAGGACCTAGCATCAAAAATTTGGTCAAATAACACATAAAGGAAAACCAATAACCACTTTCATGTAGGATCTTGAAGTGTGGAAGTAAATAAGGTAAACATTTGAGCAAAAGTCCATTTTTTTGGAAGTCACAATTTTGTCCACTGGATTGCAATCTCATAACTCACACAGTCACAGATTTGTTATTTTAAGTCACGATATTATTTTTTTCCAAAATAACATTGATTTTGTCTATAGATTCCACATTTGTTTTATAATATTTAAGTAGTGATATTTCAACCCTGCTACTTGCTAGTAGTGATATTTCAGTACCACAACTATCTAGTCATAAGATTGCCTAACTAACTCGTAAGATTGACTAACCAAGTCATGGTATTATCATAAACTATTAGTGGTTAAGAAATAATACCATAACTCTCATATTTTTAGGATTATTAACCTAACTCATGGGATTGTGAATGTGACTCATGGGATTATGTACCTAACTTGTGGGATTGTGAACCTGAATAGTAGGATTGCTATCCCGAGTAGCAATATTGTGTTTTCTATTAATATATCTTGAATAGTGATATTGTCTATCTAAATCATGGTTTTATAGAGTCATAGGATTTCACTATGGAATAGTGGGATTAACTATGTGAAACTTGAGAGCTCTTTTTCACAAAGTTATTTTTTCAATCTCATAAGTGCTTCAAAATAGGTAGTCCTAATCTTGTTTTTGCAGGTTGAAAGGTTGGTTTGGAAGTTAATTTAGGTGTTTTAACTAATCATACACTTCAATTTAGGGTTTAAAAAGAACTTGGTTAAAATAATGCACACTTCAAATTTGGTGCCTAAAATGAATCTTTAGCTTGATAAATCTTGAACACTTCAAACTTTGGGTTTAAAACAAACTTAGGTGCTTATTTCTTCATATAGTCTTTTTTTGGTGAAATCTTCACAAGTTTTTACATCTTAAAGCCAAGGGGTTAAAGAACACCACCACACTTTTCAATTAAGTAATTTAAAATTTAACACATTTTTAAAGTTTATATTCAATAGATCATTGCTTAATTAGTTTTGTTTGGCAAAAAGAAAGATTGTGTGTGTATGCTCTCCCATCCATCCCATTTAGGGAACTTTAGGGATCAAAATAACTATCTTTATTTTAAATTTACTTAGTCCAAAGGCATAAAATCAAAGTTGTTAAGGCTTTCCCCAAGAACCACATGGCTTGGGTGACCTAGAATTAACCTTTAAAGCCCTTTTACTTGTCATTTATTTCATTACACCTTGGCTTGTGAGGGGGAATTCATTACCTCCCATGAGTTATTTAAGGAAACATTGACCCAAGAATTCATCTCTTGTCATTGTATTTAACCCTTCTCCATGGGGGTGTATATAAATTGGGATCACCCCACTAGGACCAGAAGTTTGAATAGTTAGACCTTCTCCTAGCAATGGGGATAATCTTGGGACGTATGAGCATATTAGACATCACACTACACTAAGTGAGCAATAGCTGTAGTGGTTTTAAAAAGGGAAAGACTTTTTTATAAGTGTTATAGACCCAATTGATGTTTTACTTCTCTTGTTTTCTAATGTGAAATTTGGTAGACATGGGATCCATCTAAAACATTCAAAAACTTGTTATTTAGTTAACCTCACTTTGCCATACCTTATCAATTCAGGATTTAAGATTATTAGTTATTTAATTTGTCTTTATCATAGATTACTTAGTTTTTATGTGGAGTCAAAACTTGGTGTTAACAAAAATGACATAACCAAACACATTGTTCCCAAATTTATTTAAACAAGGAGGTGTTATGTTATCTAAGTAAAAAACATCTTTTTCCTTGTTCAAAATCATCATCATACACTTTGTGTCATATCTTTAAATTTAGAATATTTATTCTACCCATTTGAGTCTAGACCTTTTATAACATTTTATTTAAGTCCCTCATTGATAGTTTAAATTCAAAATTGGACTCTTACAAGTTTTAAAGGTTGATGTGTTAAATTGAGTTTGCCACTTTGCACTTGACTTGTTTTAACTTGAGTTCAATTCCTAATTTTAATTGAGGGATGTTTTTAGACTTAATATCATTATCATCATTTGGTAGGAATCAAGACATCTTGTGTATTTCTCACACTTTTAGTCCTAGACCACATTTTGTGCTACCCATCCTATTTCACCTTTTGTCTTAATTCCATTTAATAACACACTTTTGACTTAATTTTTTTTCCAAATTTGTGTGTGTATATCATTTGGGTTAAGGAGGGTAGTATTACGCTACCAAAATTATATTTGAACCAATTTGTCTTAGATTTTTTGAAACAAGCATTTTCCACATCTCTTGAGTAGTTTAGCATTGTTGGGCTCTACTCAAATTCTTTGAAGCTTGTTTCATAGACCTCTTTACATAGAACCTAAGTTATTCCTAGTTCCAACCAATTCGAGTATCCTTTATAAATCTTTGTCTATCATGGTTATGTTTTTCACCTTTATCTAGCTTACCAGTTAATTTTTTTTATTTATACCATTATTTGGGAGAAAATAAACTATCTCTAATTGCCTTTTATTTCATACCTCATACTTATTGATCAAGTTTATGTCCAAGATTCAAATGCTGAGTTTTTGTTATAAGTGTTTCAAATCTATTAGATTAAATATCTCATATTTTAAAAAGTTTAGATTTTGATGTTGTTTGGCCACAAGTATTAGCACATGTTTTGTTTGAGCCTAGATTTTGATGCCATGTTTGGCCAAAATACCTAACAACTTTTATTTTTTATAGATTAGATTGATTTAAAACACTTTGACCTAGAATTTGGAATTTATATTTATGGTCTTATTACTTGACCTTTTTGTGTGAGATGTGTAACATTAGATACTTGATGTTAGCTTATTTTATCATATGTCATTGAATAAATCTTTTTGGATATACATATCCCTAATTTTGACCAAGTTAGACCAAGTTTGAACTTATTTCTAGATATCTCATTTTCAGAGTTTATAAAACTCTAACATGAAACATTTATTATGGATACCAACATGTTTTCCTACACTCATAATGGCCTCATGTACAATCCAAGAGTTAGTAATATGGTAGCATAAGAATAAATGGTTCAATTCCCCTATGCATATAATGTTGTTTATGAGATAGATCCCTATCCATATTATAACACATAAATAGGGGCACAAAACCAAGACCCATTGGCTCATTACTTGGTAAACACACCTCTTTACTTAGAGTACGATCAAGAACAAACTAGATTATATCTAGCTTTGGTACCTATGGTTGAGGAACTAATTACACAACAACCATACTATGTTACTAGACCATCCACATATGAATATTATCTATTTGATCATCACTTGCTGGAAAATAAAGATGAAATATTGGTTAGAGATATATAATTAGGGGCTAAGTTTCCAACAGACTTCCCCATGAGAATTTGTCAAGCCTAGTAAGAATGCCTCATAACATAATTTTTAATCAATAAGATTATTATATAAATTATTTAGCTCTAGTCCAAATTCCATATCATGACCCTAATATTATTTCCAAAGGTAAAGACCTCATGGAGGATCACTTTGTACAAATGAAAATAGCATATTAAGCATACTTGAATGTAGCATTCAATTTTAACCAGATGACCATGTCTAATAAACCTCTCATACATCTAGTTCCTTAAATAAGATTGATAATAGAGTTAATTAGTTAATACAACTAGGGTGTATAACCCTTCATTCAAAATACTTTGGTTGATAACTTATTTCATGTACCAACTACTGAAGAAGTATCTTCTACTTCTATGCAGAACATTAAGAAAAACATAGTGGACAATGTGCAAGCAATGTCCAATCCAAACCAAAGTGGTGTAAATACCCCAAAAACTAATACACAAATGAGTGTACCTTTAGTTAATACCATGAGTGGTTCTCAAAATTAAGAAAAAGGATTTTCTATGTCCCAACCTCAGTCAACTATTACTAATCCTCAACCACTCACTTATTCAAGCACTTAACCAATAGGATTAGGTAATGAACCAATAACTAATGCCATGCCTCAATAATAGAACATGATGAATATTACTCGATAGGAAAAGATTAATATTATATAATAGTAGGCACAATTTAACATACCAATGTAGTAGAGGCAAATATATTTCCACCTTAATAGGGGGTAACTAATGTTTTACCTCGCCAAGTAGCATCATACATACCTCTTTCCTCACAAACAAATATACCAATTCAAATCCAAATAATATATAATTAAAAAAAATATGAATATTGTTTAGCAAAATATGCCAAATCTTCCAAAAACATTAACTTCCCAATAGGTATTTATGCAATAAGGATGTTCCAATGTTCCTCAAGTACAAATCAAGTACCTTTGCCTTTTATACAAAATATGCCACTAGTTTAATGATAGGGCCTTGGTTCACAAGTACCCCCTTAGTAACAAGGTATGATTAGTCAATAGTAGGTCCTTATTAAAATCCAATAGACACAATATATCTATATTCCCTCATCCTAGCCTCATAATCCTTAAAATCAGACCTACTTACCTAACCTAAACTATAATATTACACCATAATATGTGCAATTCCAACAATCAAACCCTAATCCATGGATATAAATTCCTAGTCCATTTTCTAACCTTACCAATGTACCTCACCAAACACATCAATCATACCCTGGTTAAAGTGCTCCACTTATGACCAATCAACCATCTACCCAGGCCAATATTCCACCTCACGCCAATGTTCCCTCTAGTCTCCTAACCCAAGAACTGCAACCGATGAAGGATGCAATTACTACCACTCAAGATGGGAAATAGACTAAAATTTTAAATCTAGATGACATGTGTTATTATTCATTTAACATGGAGTACTTAAATATACCATTTCCTCTAGGATATTAGCCACCAAAATTTGACAAATACATGGGGAAAGGTGACCCCAAGGCTTATTTGATTGAATTATTTGTTACATGTCAGTCAGTGGCATATAGTGACATATATATTTCATTGTTGTTCCCAAGGAGTCTACTAGAACAAGCCTTAGAGTGGTTTTTGAATTTTCTCAAGACTTTTATCCAATTTTAATGATCTTTTAGACAAGTTTGTGCAGCAATTTTCATATAATCTTGAGCATGAGATTTATTTGGTTGACTTGATAAAAGATAAGTAAAAGGTTGGTGAGAGTTTTTAAAGTTATATATAGTGATGGAGATCGCTTACAAGGTAATTCACCCATAGTTTACTATATAAACAATTAACCATTGTGTTTACTAAAAATTTACACAGTGAGATATCCTATCATCTAGAACTGTAGTGTACACATACCTATGAAATCATTGATAAAGGTTTGTTGATCAAGTAAGCCCTTATTAACAAAGGGATAATAAATATTACCTTATCCAATTAGAATTAAGGTACTAATCTAGGAAATAGCAAAAACTAACACCTAGTCCAAGTGCAAGCATCACAATTGACACAAGCCAATAACAATGAAAGACCAAGGAAATTCAATTGTAACAAAAATGTTGTTAGAAATAGATTAATAAAGTCACATCATGTCCAAATGGTAAAATCACCATCTTCTTAACCCACACCACATATGAAAATTATGCCAAACCCATAACCTTTTTAGCCAATGTAGTAATCATAATAGCCTAGGCTTATGCAAAAAATACAACAACCTTAACCATTATAATCCCCTCCTCTAAGGAGAAAAATTCCTACTCATCATGTTTTTAGTGACCTTGGAGAGTGAATTGAATCTATGTTTTTCAAGCTTGTTGTTACTAATCTGATTATCTGGCCTATATCACAACATTATCCTCAGGGCATCCCTTATCCTAATTGGTACCACCAAAATGAATTCTATGAATATCATCAAGTTAATGTGCATAATTTACATCATTATGTCCAAATAAATCATTTGATTTAGAATATGTTGGAGAATGGAAAGATAACATTGGATGGTAGTGCTTTTACTTCCAATCAGACCCTTGGAATTTATCAAAACCCCTTTCCCCAACATAATAACTAACTATAGTAATAAAAACAACAACGGTCAGTGAAACACTAATATTAAAAATTTCAACAACAAAGTCTAAAATATAAAAATTAATAGAATCACCAATAATAGAATCAACATTGTCTTAACAATAGATAAAACTAAGGTCAAAATAGAAATAACCAATAGGCCTACCATGCAGTTACACATGACTATAATAGAGTTGTAGGCCATACTATAGGAAGTCACATTAACACCATCTTCATCTATTTAAGACTAAATACTAGTCAATCACAACCTTTGGTAAATAATGTCAATCCACCAACTCACTTTGATAATCCTTCCTTGAATTGGAACCACATATAGGCATACCAGCAAGCAAAGATTACTAATTTTGGACCCTATATTTATAACTCGCCATTGCCTCATGACCATGCATAAGTACACCAACAACTGAGACTTATCCTATCTATCCCCCCACCATCACCAAATTTTTTTAGCAATCATGGTCTTGTGTTTAATCTTGATTTTACAATCACAACTTGGTGGTTAAATATTACCATCCCATGCCCACATCCCTTTACTACTTTGCCCATCACCCAACTAGCCATTTAACCTTAGAATAAGCCATTTAACATTGACCAAGAGAAGAAATTTGACATTATGGAAAAATTATAAAAATATGGCTAAAAATATTTCCATTATGGATTTTTTGCATACGTCAACAATCCACAAGGATATTTTGAATGAGTTTCTTAGCCAATCCACCATTTCTAGTGACATATCCCCTAAAAAATTCTAAGCTTTGGTTGGACATCTAGCTCCATTCCAAAATGTCACTTTTAACCAAAGTGATATGTCATCCCTTATCCTAATGCATAATAACCCCTTATACATTGAAGTTTACATAAAGTGGCACAAAGTGAAACATGTCCTTATAGATAATAGATCAGGTTTAAACATAGTGTCTCTAAATCTCATCAAGCTTCTTAGGTACACTATGGTAGATATTTAGATAGAGAAAATAACAATAAAATCCTATGATAATAAAGAATGAGAATCATAAGGCACCATTTATTTTCTAGTTATCCTTAGGCCCTTGACCCATGATACACTTTTCCATGTGTTAGATCTTGATTTGTTATATAATATGATTCTGGGTAGACCTTAGTTATATGAAATTTGTAGTCCCATCGACATTATACCAATTTATAAAATTTTCCCATTCAAGGATGGAAATTTATATACTAAGAGATTTGCATCTGTGCAAGCACTAAAAACACCTAGATGTTAAGTTTAAGAGTTATAAATATCATTTCAGCATGAGTTCAATGGCCAAGTAAGATAAGGGAAAATTAATACTCCTTGATTCACCAGAGGAAAACTACATTGATCCTAATACTCTTGATTCCCTTTCTCACATGCTAGCTCCTAAGATATCTAATCATTATACCATCTCATCCAATAGCCTAGGAAAGTATTTAACCCATGATACTTTTCATATTGCAAATCTTCTATAGGACCCAAAATCATTTGGAAGACCTAAATCCAAGCCACTTCATCCAAAATGGAAACAAAAGGGAAAATTTAAAGGACCTACCACATTTGTACCAACATCTAACCTATAATAAGACCCTCTTGAGGGAGATGAATCATGTTTACATAATGACAAGTAGGCTGATTATTACAAGAATACCAATTATCTTATTATTAATAGGATCATGAAGAATCATGACTATGAAGGAAGAGGCCTTAGACCAAATCAACAAGGAATATTCAAACCAATTTCCATGACCAAATACAAAGGACCCTATGGACTTGGATTTAAACCACCTAGGGTTGACCCCATATACCTTACTCATGTTCCATCACCATTGACTAGTGATGAGGATGCTGATAGCAAAGTAGAGTCTGATCATAACCTTTTTGATGGCCTAGCCAAGACCAATATATTTAACTCTAATTGTATTTGTAACCTAAGACCAATCATTTGTCACAACCCACTGCCATTGTATTATACCCAACTGATAGACTGGGACCAACAATAGTCCACTTTCTGATTGATGATTTTCAAAATGATGAGGCTTTTTGTTATTTTCTAAACCTTAGAGATAATGTTTAGTTAGGGGACCATAAATTAAGATTCTCAATCAAGTTATATCCTAAAGCCTATTTTAGAGAATGGGTGAACATGATTAAACAAAATAAAATAAGTAAAACATTGAGGTCACAAAGTGAAAACCTCTTTGAGGTGCTTTCTGACTAGGGTAAAAGTAAAGAAAAAGGCTAGTCTAGTGGTGAAAACCTATTTCAGGTGCCATTAGATGGGGGTGTTCAACCTTATTTAACCATAGCTCAAGAGACCACCAATGATGAACTTGTCCATGAATTTGAGTTAAGTTTTGAATAACAACAAGATTTTGATCAAATCCTTTAGGAGTTTCCAAATTTTTTTATTACATGGCCAAACCTCTCATTGGGAGACTCTAATTCATCATACTTAGGGGAACTCAAAAACCTAGTCCTAACAGAGGACTTTAATATTGCCAACCAATTCAAATATTTTCCCACTATCCTTGAAGATGGTTTGATCCTTCTAGTGGAAGATAAATAGAGGTTAACATCAGGTCCCTAGATGACCCAAAATGGATCAATCTAGGCATGTCCCTTACTGAGAAGGAGTGTGAAGTCCTTACATCCCTTTTAAGGATATATATATATATATATATATATATATATATATATATATATATATATTTGTATGGGCATATTTTAATATGTTAGGCTTGGACCCACCTTGGTTCTACACCCACTTGTGTTCAACCCTGATGAAAAATCGATAAAATAAAAGATATGTAAGATACATCCTTGTATTGCTATATTAGTGAAGAAAGAGTTGGAAAAACTCTTAGAAGTAGGATGTATCTAATTGATCGACTATTTAAAGTGGATATCTAATATGGTACCAATTAAAAAAAAGCTTGAAGGAATTAGAATATTACTAATTTATATGATATAAACAAATCTTGCCCTAAGGACGACTTTCCATTACCAAACATTGACATGATTATTGACTCCATAGTAGGTTATGAAATGCTTTCATTAATGGACAAATTTTTGAGGTACAACCAAATCAAGATAGCACCAGAAGACCAATATAATATAGCATTCACCATTCCATGGGGAATATTCTATTATTAGGTTATTTGATCTTAAGAATGAAGGGGCCACCTAACAAATAGTGATGACCATCATATTTAAAATATTTGAAAATCTAAGACTAGGGCCAAACATCTAGCAGTACTAGATAAAATATTTAAAATATTATGTGAGTACAAAGTTAGACTTAATCCTAAGAAGTGTTTCTTTGGAGTCACATAAAGAAAATTAATTGGATTCATTGTATTTTGTTGAGGCATTGAAGTTGATCCAACCAAATTCCAACCAATGATAGATATAAAACCACCAACTAATTTGAAGTAGCTCCACAATTTTTAGGGTAAAATATAGTCTATCCAATGCTTCATATCATAATTAGCCAACAAATTCCATCCTTTTACACATATTTTTAATAAAGGAGTCATAATTCACTAGGATGATCACTGCCAGATAGTTTTTTAGTAGCTAAAGGACTATCTAGCAACTCCACCTATTTTATTGCCTCATATGCTCGGAAAACCATTCTTGTTGTACCTATTAGCTAATGACAATTCCCTAGGGTCACTTTTGGCTCAACATAATGATAATGGAAAAGAGCATGCCATGTACTATTTAGGTCATACACTGATCATCTATAAACATAGTTATATACCCATAGAAAAAGCCTATTTAGCCATGGTCTTCATATCTCAAAAACTATGTCATTACATGTTAAATAATAAGACCATGGTTATTTCAAAAGTAGATCCAATCAAGTATCTACTATATAAAATAGAATTACAAGGTTGAATGGCTAAATGGATAATGCTTCTAAGTGAGTTTAAAATTGAGTACATCAACCAAAAATCCATTAAGGGGTAGGTTCTTATAGATCAAATTGATGAAGCACCCCTTACTGATACAAAGCCACTCACATTCCAATTTATCAATGAATCCATAATAACCATCATTGACACACCTCTTAAAGAGCAAAAATGGAAGCTATATTTTTATGGATCATTCACAACACATGGCTCAAGGATAGGCCTTTTATTTATTACACCATAGGGGGATTTAATCCCTAAATCATTCAAGATCAGTTTACCTTATACCAACAACATGGTTGAATATGAATCACTTATTGTAGGGATTCACCAAGCAATATAATGGAACATATCTCATCTTAAGGTTTATGGTGATACTCAATTAATCATCAATCAAGTTACATAACAATTTCAAACTAAATATGACACGCTAGTTCCATATAAGGCCTTAGTTACCACTCTCAAGTAGTAGATTACTGACATTCAGTTTGAGCATATACCAAGGGAAAGTAATAGAACTATAGATGATATGGCCACTATTAGATCTCTGATTTAACACAAATCATAGATAAATATTATCAATTCCTTGTTGAGAATTTGTTAGCACCAGCTCATGAACCTCCAACCATTATGATGATTTGTGATATTATTAGTCCTAGCTCTATCTGGTACTCAAACCTTTATAACTACCTCCACAACCAAGTTTTACCACCTGTCTTATCCTAAAAAGAAACCAAAGACTTTATCCACCAAACCACTCATTATACCTTACTTGGATCAACCCTTTACCACCATAGTTTTGATGGAAATCTAGTTCATTATTTAAATTTGATAAAATCTATACTAGCATTATGGGAGGTTCATGAAGGAGTATGTGGATCCCACACTAGTGGGGTAGTCCTATCTAAAAATATTTTGCATAATGGTTATTATTGGCACATGATGGATGTAGATGTAGCTGTATATATAAATAAGTGTGACAAGTGTCAATGGCATGCTAATCTAATTCATGCCCTAGCCAAGACTCTAAAACTAATGTTGACACCATGGGGATTTGCTACATGGGGCCTTAAACTCATTAGGAAGATCAATCCCACCTCATCCAATCACCATAAACATATACTTACCACTACTAAATATATAACTAAGTGGTTTGAAGATATACCCCTCAGTTACATGACTGGAAAGAAAATTTCCATGTTCATTTTCAACCATCTCATTTGCTACTATGGTATCCCTTATAAAATTATATCTAATCATGAAATATCATTCAAGTTAAAGGATGTCAAAAATCTATGTACTGAATATAAAATCACAAAACAATTATCCATAGCATATTACCCTCAAGGTAATGGTCAGGTCGAAGCATCAAACAAAACCATTGTTAATATTCTCAAAAAGATTTTCAATTATGTCAGTCGTAATTGGCACCTTTAGATATTATGTGCCCTTTAGGCATACTTTATCAATCACCATACACCCATAAGATCCACTCCATATTCACTTATTTATGTTACTAAAGCCATTCTTCCCATTTAGGTTGAGTTTCCATCTCTATGCATCTGTTTCAAACATGTCCTAGATGATAATGACTATCGAGTAGTTTGCCTTATAAGAACTAGAGTTACTTGATAAAAATACATAGATGTAGTGAATAATCTTTAGGCCTTTTAGAATTGACTTTGAGGCCACTATAGTCGATGCATGAAACATAGAGAATTTTAACTTGGTGAACTTGTCTTTAAATAAAACCAAAAGAATACCATGGCTAAAAAGAAGCACAAAGGTAAGTTCAAACCTAACTGGGTTGGTCCTTTCATCATTACATCAAACTATGGTATAAGAGCATTAGGTTTGCCACACCATATAGACACAAACTTGGTGAGCCAATGAACATTATCTACCTCAAGCAGTACCATGCTTGAGTGACTTGGTGTATTATCTATAAGGACCATTTCAAGTTGTATCATTTTATCAATCTTATTTGTACTATATCATTTTACCATCTTATCATCCTACCAACCTATCACTTTTTCCTATTGCCTATCTATTTTACCATACCCTTCTCATCAACTGAGTTCATTTCTCCCTCTCTACCTGACCCTATGACCTTGGTTCTATTCTATTTGGTTCTAAAGCCAAATTTAGCAAGAGGATTAAAATTTAGTTTCAATAATTATTTCACACATTTTAGATAGAGTTAGTATTTTGGAGTAGTAATACAATAGTTTGGTAGTTGCATCCTTCATTTCTTATTTCATTCTCTCCCATTGCCTTGATACAAATTATAATCACTTATGGGCAAATTATTATCATTAACCTATGCCATTGTATCCTAGTTATAACTACCTATGGGAAAACTAGGGGCAACACTTATTTATCATGCCTTAACATACCAACTAGCCATTTCTTATGCCATATTATGCCTTTGTACCAACAATGCCTATTTTTTTAAAAATTAGCTGCTATATGAGTTAGATTCCTTTAATGTAAGGAAAAACTATAGTGACTTAAGGTTCCATCTTAGGACTATGTAGGTAGTGATCGATACTTGTTGAGGATAGTTCAGTCACCCTAAGCCATGCTCTCACAATTTTGTGAGCCATGCTCTAGCCATTTTATGCGAAACCTAAGCCATGCTCTTGCCATTTTTCAAGTAACCTACACCATGCTCTTAACATTTTATGAGAAACCTAAGCCACACTCTTGCCATTTTGAGAGCATCTTATAATTCTCTCACTATTTTATGGGCTTGGACCATTTAATAACTCATCATTCTTGATTGACTTGAGATATTCAAAAATTCCAAAAACATTTTCAAAATCATTAGAAAAACCAAAAACATTGACCCCTTTTTTTGCCTTAAGGATTCTAGGAATCCTTACAGAGTCACAAGATAATCACTTATCACTTAGTTTCCCCATCCTTTTTGGACTTTTAAACCATGAACTTGCCATTTTTCAATATCATTCCTATTATTATATCACATCCATCATGTTTTTTTTCATTATTTATCATTTTCTTCCCATTTTTTGAGAGAACTACATTCAGCTTAAAGTTTTTATTGGATATTAAATCCATAGAACTATGTAGGCAACATCCACTTGCCTAGTGCATATGAAGATAGCTTAGCCACCCCTTCATTTTTTTCTATTCCCCCCCATAATATTTTTTTTCTAATTTATCACCTATTTTCTAGGGGTAATGTTAATCACATTATTTGTACTAACATTAGGACTAGTTGTTATTTGTTTCTTTGTTTGTTTATTGTTTATGTGTCTATTTGTTTGATTTAATCATTTTTGCCTTCATTTAATATAAATATATTCATTGGGTGATTCCTTGTGAATTTATACTTGAATCCATCCACATTCAAATTTTTACATTATCATCATGTTTTTATTATTGGTGCATTATTTTCCATTGAATGTTGGATTTTAGGAGCCAGTCCTTATGCATCTTTTAGCCCAATCCTCATGGTGTTATATCATGAGGCCTACCATCAAGTGCTAAAACAAAAATCAAATTCATGAAGTCCACTAAATAATGGTAGCATCAACATCTCCTTTGTACTAGCATCCTAATCTGATCCCAATCATATCCCAAACAAAGTAATAAACAATGAAAGAATTTCAACCATTGTTAGTTTGAATGAGCATCTCCCTACTAGTAGGTTGTTCCAATTCATCATTACCCTCTATGTCAATTTATCATCATCATCATCATCATCATCATCATCATCATCATCATCATCATCATCATCATCATCATCCAATCAATAATATTTATAATTATTAGGGTACAATGCTTATAACTACCTTTGGGAAAACCATTGTACACCATCTCACTTGTATTTATCAATGATTATAATCATCTTTAGGTAAATCATTATGTTCTCACTGAATTTAATTTCTTTTAAACTAAGTAGGTGCATGTTGTTATCATGTTTTTTGTCATCATTGGGTCAACTCCATCTTCTCAATGATTATAACCACCTTTGGGAAAATCATTATATTATCATACCACATTGCCATAATTAGGGTATAATGCTTATAACCACCTTTGGGAAAATCATTGTATATCATCCCACTTGTATTTTTAATGATTTTGACTACTTTTCAAAATCATTGTGTTCTCACCCCATCATCTTATTTTCTTTGGTCCCCTCATTTTACTTCTTTCTTTTCAAGGGACCATTTGTTGAGCCACTTGTGCCAATCATTCCCTCAAGGAGTAATCATATTTTTCATCCATTATTTTTGAAATTTTAGGTATGAAAGACCTTTTAATTCTTGGAGAATACATTAATATTCCTATAGTTTACAATGCCTTCCTAAATAGGTTCAAACTATAGATACATAAAACTAGCCACCAATAACCTCCAACTAGGATTTTGACTAATTCCTATCAAAATGCAAAATTTGGCCTAAAAAAAACTAAAAAATCACTAAAATATTTGAACCTATCATATAAAAAGTGTCTATTTTAGCCAGAGTGTCATTAAATGAGATAATGCAATTTATGAATCATCTAACTTTGATCAAATGATTTCAAGTCAAAATGATATTTTTTCACCTAGGTGCTCTAGATCACTCTTTTCTACCAAATTTATTTCACAAGATATGTGACTTTGTTATTTTGTGTTTAAAACATCCTAAATGGGATAATAGCTCCAATACATCTAACATCTCATCCTAATCTTAATCTAGCCAAATTTCAAGCTAACAATATGACATTTTGACCAATTCGATTAATTTGTGCACCAATTGCCAAGATTTGCACCAAAATTGATAAATCATGCTTAGAGATAATTAATTAAAATAATGAGCATAATTAATAATTCCATGGAGATTTTTGAATATTTATTTTTAGAAATTTATATTAAAAAACTCCATCATCAAATGACATCATTACTTGGAAAGATATTCCTAGACCATAAATGCATAAAATATCTGATTACGCCCTCCCATGCCTCTTTAGTGCCTCTCTATCCCAAATATTTATGAGGGAATTTATTGAATTTGGAATCCAAAATTTAATGGATTATTATCCACACATCTTCATCTTGAGATTGATGGTTTAGGTTCATTCTGATCATTTTGCAAAATCTATAAATAGGAGGCCTTGCCTATTAAATTATAAGCTCTTTCAAGCCAAAGTTACCATGCCCAAATAGCTTCAAACCACATATTTATGTAGTTTTATTATGCCCAAATATTGAGATAAATCCATAATAAAGCCAAAGGTACCAAGAGGAGATGAAGGTAAACACACTTCATTGATGAAGATCTCTTGAAGCACAAGCTGAGCAAGCCAATGAAGGATATTTTTGGAGCAATCAAGGATTTGGTAATAAATTTGTGTTTTGTGTTCATATTTCTCATTTATTTCCATTTATAGTTGTGTTTTCAAATGGTTTTCCCTCACTAATCTCCCCCTAGTAACTAGGCCTAGAGATGTTATGCTAGTTAGTGTGTTTCTCCATTTTATTTTCATTTTGAAACTAACATGATACTAGCCATCCTCTCTTGAGTAAAATTCCCTATCTACAAGGACCTCATAAAATTTAAACCAAGATTATAGACTAATGTTTTGTTCACATTACTAAATCTAAATAGGGCTTAGGATTAAATTTTATAAGCTAAGTTTCAACACAATAAAGCATAGACCCTTCAAATAATTAAAAGGACTTAACATAAGCCTTTATCCCTAAGTTTCATTGTATTGATAAATACAATAAAACTTTAGGGTAAGACTTAGGATTAAATATATGTCATAAAAAAAGGTACCCCTCTTTATTTCTTGCCATCTGATCTTTGGCATCTACTTAACCTTGGGTCATTGATCATGATCTGAGTGATTAATCATGATTGGTCTTATATGTTAAATATTTAGGTTCATTGGGTGCATCTCATGCCATTTGATCATTTCCACCCGAATACACATGGGTCATAGATCCTACAGAGAAGCACACATATTAAGGTAGGGCTTAGGGCAAGTAAGACTTAGGATAAATTCTTAGGACTAAGGTTTCATTCATGTTAATAAATGTGATCAGGGCCTTAGGACTAAGACATTAGTCTAAGTGTGTGCAAATAAAGTTAAAATAAGCTAGGAAATTAATAAAAAGGACCCTGTAGTATTCAAGTTATACCACACAAATAAAAGGAGATAAAGGGGGAATTATATAAAGGGGGCCAAGCATATAATTTTTTAAGATAATGTTTTTTGGTGTTGATAAATATGATGAAGCCTTAGTATAAAAAACTAGCCTAAAGTTTTTAGCATTTTTAAAAGCATTCACACCAATTTTACTCCTACCACTTTTGAATTTAAATCGAAAGGTCTAAACTAGGGTTTTTGAATGAGGGTTTTAGGAAGATTAAACACATATTTTACTTATATTCCCATAAACCAAAGGCTAATAAAAACCCATGTTGAAATTGAATTATAGAATCCTAGGCATGATCCATTAGATGAGGGTTCCATTAAACTTGAAACTTGAAACATGCATATCAAAAGTTATCAATATTAGGCAAAGCTACACTCGAACTATGAACAAAAGACAAAGTAGAACATGGTGGGGATGATATTTAAATACAATAATGTTTAAACATATTAATGACATTTTTATCAAGTGAATTTTTAGTTTTAAGGTAAAATTTACACAATTTAACACATGGTCCCCAATTTTCAAAAATAGGGGGTATGTTATCATAAAAAAATGGTGACTTTTAGGGGAAACATAATAATATGTTAGAATTTAGAGACTCTAGTTCAAAAAAAATATTAGATTACTTATTATAATTGATCAGTTCTATTATCAAGATCAATTCATAGTTAAAACAAACCTTACATCAAAAAAAATTAGGATCAAACATCAAAACCTAGTCATGATATGTGTGTGATTTGATTCCACTTACTATCTTTCATGGGATTCAAGGAAAAACTTCTAGGTTTCATGTCTTTGACAATTAACATTGACTTGTAGCATGTTTGTATATTCATTAAGATCCATTCTTTAGCTCAGGGAAGGCTTGGACATTTCTATGCTACTAGACAAACATCTATAGCCTCGATAGAGATACTTTTAGCTCCACTCAAGGACTTTCTCCACTTTTGACTAGGTATCCATATCCTTGGGGAAGATTACCAGAATCACCTTTGCTTGGAAAACTTTTAATTTTGAAATAAGCTCTTATTTTTTGTATTTTTTTATATCTTTTAGGTTTTCTAGCAAAGGTTGGGAGCCAAATTAGCTAGGTTTATATATTTGGTCAAATGTTTGATCTTCAAACAATCACCTATGGTTACAATTTTATCCTAGGCAACAATATTTATTAAGTGTAAACATGATTGTGCCTTAATAATTCAATATTTCATCCCACATGTAATTCTTTTTGAAACCAACTTTAGATCACAACAATGTTTAAATTTTCATAGAATAGTTAACCAATCTACTAGTCTTTACTAATTTATTTAAGCTATAACATAAGTTTATATTTCAAATCCATGATCAAAAATTGCTTGAAATTTATACTTGCATTCTTGAAATGTGGATTTCTTAAGCAATTGGAATAAACTCTTAGCCGAGGGCTATCTGAAAGACTTATTAGAAGTAAGAAACAAAGAAAAACAAGTAAAAACATAGAATAAAAAATAAATAAATTAGGAAATAAAATAAAATCAAATATATATATATATATATATATATATATATATATAATCATATGTACAAACAATGGACAAGAAGGAAAGAGCAGAAAGAAACTAAACTAGCCTACCTACTCTAGCTCAAACTATTCTTATAATTTACTCCATTAAAACCCTAGGGGGAGCAATAGAAAAGTAATGCTTAAGGTATTACCCTTTGATGGGTAGTGTGAACTCAATTCTTGTAGGTCTTTCAATTTTAAGGTATTATTTCCAAGTGTCTTAGTAATATGATAGGGACCTATCCACAAAGGTGTGAACTTCCCCTATTTACCCTTTAGCTAAAATGCCTTATCCCAAAGAAGTAAGCCTCCTTGCCTGAACACATTTATCTTTGATTGTTTGTCAAACAATTTTTCACTATCATTTGGTGCTTGCTAAAGCTATAAAAAACCTCATCTCTAGAATCTTGCATCTGAATAATGTCCAATAGTCTTAAATTTTCAATTTCCTGATCTTCCTCCATATATTCTTACCTGAACTTGTAAGTAGGTAACTTGAAGGTGATAGGGAAGATGGGCTCTTAGACATACACCAACAAGAATGGTGATGATTTTAGGGCCTAATTAATTATTTTTATATCTACCCATAGGCCATATTTGAGAATCTTGTGCCATATTTTGGGCTTATCTATAGCAAACTTCTTTATTGCCTTCATCAAGTTTTTTTGGGTTAATTCAGATACCCCATTACCTTGAGGGTAATGGTTAGATGAATACTTGAAGATAACATTGTTATAATATTCCCATTCTATGATTTCAATATATATAAAGGTATATACATTATCACATACTAGAGAAACTAGAGTTCTAAATATGGTACATATGTTTTCTTCTAAAAATGTGATCACTTCTTCAATTCTACATTGCTTAGTGGCCACTACCTCAGTCCACCTAGTATAATAGTCAGTGGCTATTAGAACATACTTATGACCTTATTATGAGTTAGGGTTGATCAATCCCACAAAATATAGTCCCCATTTGGTGAATGGTTTGTCAATCATCACTGGTTGTAGTGGCATGGCTACCTTGGGCTCTTTAGTGCTAAAGATTTGGCATGAGTGGCATTCTCTTACATGCTTATGAGCATCTTGAATATGATGGGCCAATAGTAACTATCTCTAAGGATCTTGTGAGATGTAGTTATACTAAATGGATTCTCATTTCCTAGCTTCTCATGAAACATGCTCATTATCTCAACAACTTCTTCCTTTGAAACACATCTTAGGTAGACACCTTCAAAGTTCTTTCGATATAGAACTCCATTCTTGATTAGGTAATGGGTTACCTTGAGTATTAGATCTCTCTTATACTCCCTAGTTAGTATTTTAGTATAAGTACCATTAATTATTAAATGAATGATATGATCATAAAAATAATTATTTTTAAATCTTTGTTGATCAACTTGCATGAAACTTAACTTGGGGTTAGCATTGGCAATAATTTGAATCAAACCTTGGCACCTTACCAATTTTGTAATATTCATCTCATTGTCATATTATTTTAGGATAAACATCCACTTACCTCTCCTTTCTCCTAGCTCATTCTGACTTAACATGAGCTTTTTATTATGGTCAGGTAGAATGGTATGCACTTTATTCCTAAGAATGTGTGCCTAAATTTTTTTACTCCCTTTATTAATGCACATGCTTGTTTATCAATTAAAGAATAATTTAACTAATTTTTTTTTTATAAATTTCTCATGAAAGTAATTATATGGTCACATCCATCAATTTTCTATGTTAAGAATATAATAATAGTATGTTCAGAAGCAAAGGAGTAAAGGTAAAAATCCTTGGAAAACTATGGACTTATCAAGACTGGAGCTTTACCAATTGCCTCCTTGATGTCTTTAAAGGATTTCTTAGTTTCCTCATTCCAAGTAATTTTGGTATCCTTTTTCAGCATGCCATTCAATGGTTTGATAATTTTTACAAAACCAAAAATAAACTTCCTTACAAAGTTAATTTTTCCAAAGAATGATTTTAATTATTTCTTACTATTAGGAGGTTCTATCTTTGATATAACTTCTAATATATTTGGATCTATATAGATTGCCTCCTTAGTAATTACATGGCCTAATAACTTTCCCTTAAAAATGTAAAAAATACTCTTCTTAGGGTTGAGGGAAATCCCATACCTTCCACACCTTTTAAATACTTCCTATAAATGAATGATGTGGTTCTCCCTATTTTTAGAAAAATAGTCAGATCATCCATGTATATAATAATTCATTTACCTACCAAACCTTGGCAATAATGATCCATGTCCCTTTAAATTTTTTCTATTACATTGATCAGTCTAAATGTCATCCTCTCGTATGCAAACATGCCCCATTTGGTAGTAAAAATAGTCTTCATTATATCTTCCTGATTCACCAGTACCTAGTTATACCCTAAAAATCCATCAAGAAAGGACATCATAGTAGAACTAGAAACACTTTGTATAACTTGGTATAAATAAGGCATAGGATAGTTATCTTTTTTAGATGACCTATTTAGATTCCCAAAATCAATGCATATTCTTATTTCACTATTCTTTTTTCTAGCTGGTACCAAATTAGAAACCCAGGTAAAATTCCTAATAGGAAATACAATCTTGGCATCTAACAAATTTTTAACCTCTTTGAAAATCATAGGCTCTAAAATAGGGTTGACAGGCCTATGATTTTATTTAAAAGGTTTGTAATATTTCATAAAGGGTAAGGTATGGGTGATGACACTTAGATAAAAAATCTTCAAGTCATCATATGACCATGATATTATGTCCTTATATCTTGTCAGCAATTATTTGGATTTTTTATCTTTAATGCTCATACATGATATTCTAATATTAACTAGCTAAGGTTGATCTTGAGGTCCAAAATCAATTAACTTTTAATCTTTCCAACTTACTTTGGGAATCCTAGTTTTCTCAACTAGCTTATCCTGGTCAAATAATCTCTCCAAAGCAATCATGCCTTTTGGAATTTTGTTGTCATTCAACTGAATGACTTTACCATCAAAATTTCCATCTTATTCAAGAGTATTCTCATTGGCCTCATCTATGATATTTGCCTCAAATAATCCTAAATTGGTCATGAAATATAGGATCTATTAATCATCATTGAAGACCTGAATATGGTTTACATTATCAGGGATAGAAGGGCATGGAACCAACTCAATGCTAAAATTCTAAGAGTTATGATTTGGAATAATATTGGCTGCAACTGAGGTAAGCTCATCATAGCCTTATTTTCTTCCCTAGGGATGGAAACAATGTTAAAAACATCAAAATACTCAACCAAATCCCATACTCTAAACTTATATCTCTTGAGGTATGATAATTTACATTGGTATCTATTTCTTACCTAATTTACTACTAGTTCTGATTCATCATGAACCAAGAGTTCTTTGACCTTGTATTTGATGGAAAATTGTAAAACTAAGATCAATACTTCATATTATACAAGATTATTGGTTCATGAAAATTGGATTCTATAGGAAGCGTGATATTCCTTACCAATAGTATTGGTTAGGGCAACTCCTACTCTTGACCCAGACTTACATCTAGCCCCATCAAAATATACTTTCCACCATCTAAGGACAATATGAGAAGGTTTATACTCACATACCTTGGTAGTTTCAAGAGTGAAAACTCATAAATCATAGTTAACTATGTTCACCCTTTCATTAACAACATTGTATTCTATGATCATGTGCTTCATCCAAGGCTCTCTTTCCAATCTGGTCTAATTTGGGATTTCTTTCCATGGCAGCTATAAATTTGAGAAGCTAGTGGACATATATCCATTTAAGGCCTTTATCCATTCCATGATTAACAATAAGCCATAAGCATATGGTATGTCTACCACCTAGATGCCAATAAATTGTTAAAATCTAGGCTTAGAGGCAAGTTACATATAAACATTTAATAACTCCCTAATTACCTTGACTCTAAACTTATCTAACTGAGTGACGAATTTATCAAATTTGATAGAAATTAAGACAAGTTATTTAAAAATACTTATTGGCTTAATGTTGGTAGATGCACCTAAATCCAATAAATAGTTATGTAGATTTTTACCAAACATTCTAATAGTAAGAAGAAAATGTGGGGACTATATCTTATATTTATACATAGCAACATTGGCACTGTCAATCTTGGATGGCTTGCTAGGTTTCTTGGACAAGGAATCCAAAAATAGATCCCTTTGCTCAATGATCTTGGGAGGCTCTGTGTTATTATCTAATGTAGTGTTTGGAGGAATGCCAAAGTTGTTTAGAGATGTTGAAGTAGTCAAGGGCTGCTTTTGCTCTTTGTTCCTTAGAGGGTAGGTCTTCTTCAAGAATTTTTGACAAGTATGGACTTATTTAGGAACATCATCAAGTTCATTATCTTCTTGGAAAGGGAAGTCAAACATATCCACCATGAAGGCTTTGTTAGTAGATTTGGATCTTGATGTACCTATACCATTATCTTTGTTAGGAACTACTTCAAATGTATCCAAATCCTCTTGAAAGGATTCAAAAGTTTTATAGAATTCAATGCAAACCATTTCACCATGCTTAGCAGTATAATGAACTCTATAGTAATCATTTAATGCAACATCAATGAGATTAATCTCCATTTTCTTCTTATCAGTAGATGATTCATGGTTCCTATTATTGTGGAAACTATCATTTTATAATCTATTATCTGGTTTATTAAATCTTTGAAGTGATAATTTCCTACCTGAGCTTTCTCCTATATGGCTAACTTGCTTTTGCAACTGTAGGAAATCATTGCTAAACTTTTAGACCATATTTAAGATATAGTCATTCTCACTCTTAGGATTTTATGAATTATGAACTTGATTATAATTAGCACCATTGGTTGGTACCAAAGGATTTTGATCATTTGGATTAAATCTAGTTGTAGTATGGTAAAAAATATTAACTTTTAGTTGGGATTAGTATGGATCAAGGGAAATTAGTTCAAAGTTAGGATCTAATTCAGAGCAAACATATTCTGAATGTTTTTGGGAAAGATATTTAAGGTGGGAATATATGGATTGAAATTTGGGATAGATTAAGCCATTTATCCTTGAGGCTGAATTTGATCATTTATGATCAATTATTTAGAGTAGGCTTAGGCTAAGGTGGTTATGACTGGAAGATATCTTTTTAGGAATACAAAATTTATATGATCTACTACATCCTTATAGATTTATAAAGCCAAAACATCATTAGGTTTATCAAGGTTTATGGTCTAGCTATGCATCTTCTAAAACCTAGCATTAAATGCTCTTATGGACTCACTTGCATCTCTTTTTATGGTGGTGAATTATTGGTACAAGACATAAAGAATAATCATCTTTCCAAATTGGTCAATAAAGACACTATTTAAACCATCCCAACTGGTAATTTAATTGTCATGTAAATTAAGAAACTATTCATATGCAACATATTTAAAAGTGAAAGGGAACAACCTACATGCTACATCTTCATGAGTGACAATTAATAATCTTAATGTAGCTTTGGATGATTTAATGTGTTATTCTATAGTTAAAACACCATTAAGACTAAATTTTGGTAAATATTTCTCAAGATTATGGGGGAGATCATGTAGTACACTAGAAATTTTGATGGAATAATCACCTAACCATGCCATACCTTAAGGAAGGTTAAATGCAGGAGTACTTTGAAGTGGTGAAGTTGGCAAAGATTTCAAATGTCTATGCTTACCTTTATCTCACCTAGCTTTCCTATGAACCTCTAATTCAAGCAAAGGTTCTCTTATCTCCAAATGTGACCTTGTTCTAATCTTGGGAAATTCTAACTTGAGAAATTTGGATCCTATTTGAAATACGATGTGTCAAATCAATTTTACAAAAAACATAGATTAGACTTGCACATTAAGCAAATTTTGCAAAAATTTATATAAATAACAACAAAGGACTATGATATTTAACTAACTTATCTCAGATAAGTTTCTAATTATTCAAGTATGAATGATAATTACAACTTTAAGCTCAAATAAACTCAAATTTGTAAAGGATATATGAATCTTTGATAAAAATAGCTATTACTAACCTCAAACCTATTGAATCCACAATTCTAAAGCTATCTTTACCAAAATCAAATGTATATTCTCAAAGAATGTTGATATTTGTTTAAAGGAATTATAAAGATGGGTCTAGGACATGAAGATCACTAATATTTACATAATTATTTTGAAAGAAACATAATTATGCAAAGAATATGGCAATCTTATATCAAAAAAATGCTAAAACTAGAAAATATGCTATAGATTCACAAGTATTTATTGATGGTCCTCCTTCTAGCACCAACAAAGATCAATCATGTTGATGCATAAATATGTACCAAAGGGTTCTCTTAGTGTTTAAAAAGCACTTCTCATTTTAGAATTTGAAGAATTCAAAGCATGAGTAGTAGGTTGTGGTAATCTAGTTACCTATGATGAAATAATGGTAGAATAATAAAACTATTCCATAATATTTATATTAGTTTGGTGGTTGGGAGTCACCTTGGCCCTATCTTTGCAAATTTAAGTAATATATGCTAGTATCAGTGAATTGTGATCAAGATCTAATCTAAATATTAATCTATATGAATATTTACAATGATATTTAAACTAAAGTGATCTGGTTTAAAAAAAATTAAAAGGTAGGGTAGGGTAGAGAAGAAAAGTGTTGATGATCCTTATCTCAGACATTATGACAAAGTTCAAGTGTTTCCTAGGCATGCACTTAAAAACCAATATATGAAATAAATTAGCTTAAGCTCAAATCATAGTATATATTAGGCAAACTTCTAAGGAAGATAATAAATAAATAAAATAAGAATCATGTTTACTTTAAAGTTTTACTCCTTTAAGAAGATAGCTAATGCACATCTAAAAATATAGAGCAAATAAAATGAAGCAAAATTAGGGACTTTCAATTAACCTAGAATATTCACAAGTTAACAATTCTACATTCACAAGGTGTGTGTCAAGAATTTAAAATAACTATTCAAATCTAAGATTTAGAATAAACAATTGAGAGAGAAACCATATAGCCTATGATGCAAAAAAATTTGGATAATATTTTTAGAATTCCTTGATTTTATTAATAGATAAAAAGTATACAAGTTTTGGCTCAAAACTCCCCCTCTTGCATGACCAAAGTGGTCCTATGTTTGAACTCATCATCTACAATGATGCCCATGGAGATAATTTTTGTAGGTTTTGTAATCATGGTCCCTAGGAATCATTCAATTATATCCAGTAGATATTTATCATCCTTGATGAGTCTCTTTAATAACTTGGGCCATTTACTCAAACTCTTGATTTTATCCATTATCAATCCCAAGATGGTGTTGAGATGAGCAATTTTTATGGTCTTGAAATTAGGGATTTTATCCCCTATCAAGATGCTAATGAAATCCTTCATCTTGTCTTTGAAACTTTTCCATTGGGTGATTAATCCCTTGATTGTTGCATCCTATTTGTTGAGTGTACTCTATCTTGCCCTTATTGAATTTAGAGAGTCAAACATGTCATGAAATTATCCCTTTAAAATTTAAATCATTGAATTATGAATAGATAAAATAACTTGTTTCTCTAGATTCTCCTTCTATCTCTGCAGGTTCTCTATTTACTATTTCATGCCCTTGATACTGGTTTGTAGCTAGGCACTTTGAGCATGGGAAACCTCAAGTATATCCTCTTCAAAAATATGGTGCTCACCTAGTTTTTGATCCTCCACTTGATTAAATATAATGAAGGGTTATAATTTCTAAAAAGTGAACTCCTCCCTTGTAATCATGGATTTTTTTTAGAAACTCTTTGCAAGCTAGCTATGGTTGGGTCAAATTTGACACCAAATGAAGAGTGTGTAATCTTTGGAGGTTCTAGGGTCTCAATTTGTGAGCCACTTAAAGATCTAAGAGTAACCACTTATCTTTCCTTCTCTTCCTTATGTAGAACCATAATCCATGGTTTGAGATCCTCATGAACATGTATGTTAACAAAATTTGTAATTGCCCATTGATGGTACAAAGTTGGGATATTTTTAAAATTTACATATATGAACCACTCTAGAATGGTTGGTTTATGAATAGGGTTCTCATCACTAAAAAAATTAACCTCACTTAGAGGGTGACTGAGGGTTAATTTGGGCCTCTTATTTCCTTAAAGAACCAAGGATAGCTTAGCCTTTCTCTTTTGTGGGGGAACCACTGAGACTAAGTCCAAAACTATCCATTTCCCCTTTTGCTTTTCTATTTCTTCATCTTGATTTTGAGGCTCCTCATCTTGCACCTCTTCCTCATCTAATTTTTAAGCACTAGCTAGTGCCTCCAAATCATCTTCCAATGTTTCCCCAAGATCCAATGCAATCATGTCAATAAACTCAATAGGTGAATCTGTATTTTAAGGTTGGGTAGAATATGATGCCCCTTCACTAGGTCTTTCTTCAAGTCTCTCTTTTCTTGACCCTTGTGTAACTTATGCCTCTAGTTGTTTTGGAGGACACCTAAAAGATGGTCCTAGTAGAAAATGGTACTATAGAATTCCCATCTACCATATTTCACCAGTTGGCTTCTCATCTCTCATCATTCTGGGCTTGATTTTTATGTTGTGCTTCTTTATTCAGGTTAATAGTTTTGAAAATGAAGATGCTTAGATGTACATTGAATCATGGACACCGAGTTGATGTTCATATGTCATGTTAATTTGTTTGGCTTTCAAATGTTTCATAACATTATCTTGAGGGTCCCAATGTCTCAATTCATCAAGTTATAAATTTAATGAGTCTCTATGCCTAAAAAAAGTGTTTACATTATCCCAATTTTACAACATAGTTCTACTAATAGTCAAAAGGAAAGGATGGAGTATCCCCTTCTTTTTGACTTTGTATACACCATCAATACCATGAAATAATTGGTATGTTATCTCCTATTTAGCTAGCTTGGTGGGTACATAGACTAGTAGTTTAAGTGGTTGACATAAGGTTCCCTCTATCCTGATTATAATATAGTTAGGATATAACCAAATTTACCCAATAATTTCCACATACTTCTTGATCAAGGAACTAACCCTCATCATAGGTAGCCTTGTAATAGATTATACTAAAGCTTTGTACACATAGTCAAAAATGAATTGTATATGATCCTTGTACTTAAATATATATAGTTTAGAATAATATTGGGAGACTATTTGCCTTCCGTTAGGTGACCAACTTCTAATGTTGGGTATTTTGAGAGTGGCTAGTAGGGAATCCAAAAGATAAGACATTATGAAGAAATGATTATTGGTTTTCTTCTTTATGGTAGAGATTATTGTTTCAAATAAATATTGATCATCTCACCAAATAGGGGAGTAAGTCCCTTTTCAACATGAAATATATATAAGGGACCCAAATTTTGTTGACATAAGTGGTGGAGGGGGCCGTAGATAATTTGTTAAGAAATGTCATAATCATTCTAATTCCTACCCTAAATTGGGTGATTAGGATCCTTCTATTGGGGTTAGAAACTACATGGGTTAATAAATACAACCATGGGGTAAGGGTGGTTTTCAAGTCATTTTTACTAGATCATTCTCTGATTGAAGGAAAATATACCTGAGGCTTGGGTAGCTTATAGTAATTTTCAAATTCTATGGAGGAAATGTAAGTAACTTTTTTAAAACTACATTCATGCACTATAATTTCTTGATCAATTATTCAATCCTTAAAAATAGGTGCAATAACATCAATATAATGAATTCCCTCTGGATTTACTATTGTATGGTAAATACTTGACATTTGAATGGAGATTATGTCATAGTATCTCTGACTGACTGATGCAATCCTTTGATATTATCTTATAATTGCTAACATCTCCTCAATGGTCTAAAACATCTTTGTCTAGTTTTTATCCCTAGTGTTCAATGCTACTACATCAAATTTAGTGTCTTTGAAGACTCTTCCTTATATGTTTGAAGTCAAATATAGTTATATGTCTTCCTTGTTTTGCTTTTTGGATGCCATGGATGTGAGTATACAAATTTCTCACTAGTGATTTATAATCAACCTCTAGTTAATTTGCTCTTTCTTAGATGGTAATCAAACTCTTTTTGGCTCAATTATGGTCAATTTGGGATCAAATTAGGGCTTGATATGCACTAGGAATTTTCTATAGCTTTAATTAAAATGGTTGTTTTCACTCAAGCAAGTTCATGACTTAGATTTTATTAGGGCTTATGTATTTATACCTTTGCTTTTTCATGCCCAAAAAATCTTTGGTTTTGTCTCTTTCTGCTCAAGTGGCATTGATGTGGCATCTAGTTGGAACTTTCATAACACTTTGTTCATTAATTTTTGAAAACTAACCATTACCTTTTGAAAATCTTCCCTTTTATTTCATGCCATTGGATCAATTTATATGGATCAACATGGATTATTGATATTTATCCTACCAATTACATGCCATTGGCTCTTCTTTGTATTGAGCCTCATGGTTATGCCATTTGGAAATCCCATGGGCATTCTGATCTCTATATCTTTGTCAGTCCTATCATGATCATGTGTTTTTCACATAGCAGTCCCATGGGCCTTTGGGGATTTGGTTGAATAGTCCATAGTGATCTTGCCTCATTTGATCATGATGCTTCAATTAATCATGATCCATTGATCTTGCAAAGGTGCAAGTATTTTAATTTAGTACAGGACCATGTAAAGAACTTAAATTAAATGATTTAGTCTATGGTTTTATCTCATGTTAATATACATGAAATAAGCCTTAGGCTAAAGTATTTAGGCTAAGTTTAGATCATAGTAAAAGGGGACCCAATATAATAAATAGGACCTAACTTAAGGTTTTTGACCTAAGGTTTTTATCACATTAATAAATATGAAGAAAACCTTTGGATAAATGCTTTAAACTAATATTAGTACTATATGACCTTGCATTTTGTCAAGACTCAATAATAATCCCATAGAATATTCCACAAGACCATGGGGGTATATATAGACTAAGTAAAAGGTTTTGAACTAAGGTTTGGTCTAATGTTTAAAAACATGATTGTACCTTATGATAATATTCAAGAAAACTCTATGACATTTATAATTTCCCCCATGTACATTTAAATTTTAGGTCAAAACATAGATTCTAATTAATCTAAGACCAATATTAACATCGAAGCATAAAACTTCCATGCATGATTAAGGTAAACAACATGTTCACTTATCTAAGTAAGAGCTGTTTATGAGATTGGATTGTGATGGACTTATGGACATCAATGACATTAAAATGATTGTCAATTTTAAGCTCTATAAATGTATCATGAGGTCCTAAATTTGAAGGCCTCACAGACATCAATGATGGCCTCATGGATGTCAAATAATAGGTATGTGAATGTCAAAATTAAGCTCTAGTAATGTGTCATTTTGGCTTAAATTTTATGACCTCATGGATATCAATGATGGCCTCATGGAAATAAAATGATTGGAATGAGAATTTAAAATTTGATTCCCATAAATCATAGTAGGCCCTATGGAAATTTTGACCCATTAAGCATCATTTAATCAGCTTCATCTGGACAAGCATGAACCATTGATCATGATCTACTTAGTTGGCTATGATTGGTTCATACAATCATAAATGGATTAAGTAAGCTTAGGACCTCATAAAATTTAGACCAAGATTATACACTAATGTTTTGTTTGCATTACTAAATATGAATAGGACTTAGGATTAAAGTTTATAAGCTAATTTGTAACATAAAAAAGCATGGACCCTTTTGATAATTAAAAGGACTTAACATAATCCTTTATCATAAGTTTAATTTTATTGATAAATATAATTAAACTTTAGGGTAAGACTTAGGATTAAATCTATGTCATAACAAAAGGGGCCCCTCTTGATTTCACATCATTCGATCTTTAACATCTGCTTAACCACGGGCCATTGATCATGATATAAGTGATCAAGTGTGATTGGTACTATGGGTTAAATCCTTAGGCTCATCAAGTCCATATTGTGTTACCTAATCATTTCCACTCGAATGTACATAGGTCATAGATATTATAGAGAAGCACATGACTTAAGTTAAGGCTTAAGGCAAATAAGACTTAGGATAAAGTCTTAAGAATAAGGTCTCATTCATGTTAATAAATGTGATAAGGGAATTAGGACTAAGACATTACTTTAAGAATGTGTAAATAAATTTGGACCAAGATAGGAACTTAATAAAAAGGACCCTATAGTATTAAAGTTAGACCATGCACAAATATAAAGGGACAAATGGGGAATTATATAAAGGAGACAAAGCATATAATTTTTTAGGCTAAGTTTTTGTCATGTTTAGAAACACGATGAATCCTTAGTATAAAAAAATACCCCAAATTACTTATCATTTTATAAAAGCATTCCCACCAATTTTACTCCCACCACTTTTGAATTTAAATCAAAAGGTCTAAGCTAGGGTTTCTAAACGAGGGTTTTAGGAAGATTGAACATAGATTTACCTTGGATTCCCATAAACTAAAGGCTAATAAAAACCCAAGTTGGAATTGAATTATATAATCCTAAGCATGATCCATTTAATTAGGGTTCCATTAAACCTACAACTTGAAACATGTAGATCAAAAGTTAACAATATTAGGTAAAGTTACAGTAGAACCATGAATAAAAGACCAACTAGAACATGGTGGGGATGATCTTCAAATACAATAATGTAAAAACATATTAATAACATTTAGATCAAGTGAATTTTAGCTTTAAGGTAGAATTTACACAATTTAATACATGGGTCCCCAATTTTTATAAATATGGGGTTTGTTGTCCTTAATAGGAGCTTTGTGTGTTTTTAGGGCTCCAAGGAATTGAAGGCAAGTGAGAGCTTAAGGTGCAAGATGAGATTTTGGTGAGTGTTTAATTCATTCAAAGGAGTTATTTTAAGTATGTTATGAATGAGAGAGACATTTCATGGAGAATAATTTTAATCATGAAGATAAATTTAATATTTGAGCCATTTGGGTAAGGAGAGGCATAATAAGATAAGTGGGTTTTAAGACACCTAAAGAGTTAAGTGATAATCATAATTGAAATGCCAATATAAGAGGATTTCAAACTGATGAAAGGTGTCGAATAAGAAGTTATAAGATAATTTTAAGATGAATTGATGATCAAATATGCCACTTGTCACTTTCTAAGTCAATAAAAGGGCATCTTTGAAGAAGAAGACAAAGGTGTCAAGCAAAGGAATGAAATTCCCACACCATTTGGAAGAGGAAAGAATATTTAGGAAGGAAACATGCTTAAAATACCTTATGAGACTATTTCATAGCTCCTTTATTATTTGAAACTTGATCCTTCATGAAGGCCACTTGTCAATGCCTCTCTTTTACACCCATTTCTCTCTCTCTCCTCCCCTCTTTATCTATAAATATAGCCTTATTGGGCTTTGTATGGATCCTTTTGGTGAGTATGATGAATCCTTGGTCAAATGAACACTTTCAATATGCCTTATAACAATGAATGAAGTTGATTCTTACCTCTTCACATGCTTCAACTAGTGTACTAGTGTGATGGTTGATGAATTTTAGTAGTATTCATTGTACTCTCTCTCATTTCTCCTTTCTTACCTATTTACAAATGGATTATATTCTTGCAGGTCACATGGTGAGTTTGATGTAGTTTTACATTTCTTGAAAGTGGATTTTTATTGATTAGTACCTTATTTAGACATCTTGACTAACTTTATCATTCAATGCATTCTCAAAGACATCCATGTTAAAACATTTATGCTTGAAAGTCTTTTTTTGAGAAATGCAATCAGAATTAAGCCTACTATTTGTTCTTAAATGCATGATAGTCAAGTGGAGGGTGTTTTTTTAGTGTAACACCTCCTTAGATAGGTTTATTTTATGTATTTTATTTCCCTTTTCCTTGTAAATAAATCAAGTAGTAGTAGTGATCCTAAATGATACATCAAGGGGAGCTATCCCTATAACCTATAGGTTTGGTCCACCTAAAGGTCACCCACAACTTAGGACCAATCCCATTACATAGCTCAAGTTTAAATGGATTGAATCACCCTATAAAGGATGTATATTTTGTTATAAGTAGATATTAAGAGGGGGGGGTGTGAATTAGTTTCACAAAAACAATTCATATTCAATTCCAAACACCATTCCATGAATCATACATAAGAGATCAATGTATAATCAAACAATCACACAAGTACATCACAAGATGACACAAGATATTATGTGGGAAACCATATTGGGGGATAAAATCCATTGAAACATGCACATGGATTAATATCATGTAATGGTAATATTCAACATTTAGTGAAGCACCCACTTCATAAGGAGCACTAACCCCTACCTAGTTGAGAACCCACCCAAGTACTCTTCTGTAAGCTCCAACTTGCAAGGAAGATCCAAAACCCAAGGAAACTAAGAAACACCTCAGCTACATTTAATATTTTATCATATTTAACACTTATTTATAACTCTTCAACTGATGATGACCTCCTTTATTTTCACTCTTTCCTCTTCACTCTCACTCAAATAGCCTCTAAGGCTTACTCGCTTATTATGCCTCTTTTAGGCTCATTAGGTCCAATTACTTACATGCCCATCTACATAGAATTGATAATATGTGCATGAATTATCTTATTCAACATATTGTTATTCTCAATTACCTATCTTTTCTCTTTTATTGATCTCTTTCCTTCACTTTTGTCTACACACACTTAACTAGTCCAAATAGGCCAATTAGGCCTTGCCTTTATACCACATACTTCATCTAACCTATATTAGTCAGATGATATATTTAACCCATTTTTATCAAACTTAAAATATTTCCATACTTTACATATGATAACCAAAAACTCCATAGATCAATTATAACCTATAGAGGCTAAAAATCAATTAAGCCTAATGGAAACCTAATGGAATTAGCCCTTCTTCAAGGCACACATTACCAATAATTAGACCATATTTATATTTAAAAAATGATTAAAATAAAACTTTAATATGTCTATTATAATATATAATTGGGTCCTTACTAGCTTTAACTCCATTTCACACCTTGAACCTATCAATTAGGTCTTCTCGCCTTTTAGGCCTTCTTACATAGAAAAGTCTATCTTACAAAATAGAATCATACTATCACTTTTCTCAAAAAAAACACTAAATAAATTGCATTAATATATTATACATGACCTTAAAAAAATCACAAAATTAATTTTAGATCATCACATAAGCTCTAAGATCCTAAAACCACCTCTCCAATAGGCTCACTCAGTTCTAATCAAACAAAGTCAAAGTATAGTCAATCACCTTGACTCTCAAAAATTGAAAAATTATAATATATAACTTATAATTATTTATTATGATCCTTTGAGACTTATAAAATATCTCCATACTCATTTTATTATTTAAATATTCCAAGAACACTTCCAAATCACTTCTACAAAGTGGTCACTCAAACTGTCTATAGCCTTCAAGAACACAGTCCTGAATAAGTTCTTGTTTAACACATATAAGAGTGATTTAAAGACATATAATTCACAAAAATATATTTTATGTGATATATATATCACTCTCAAGTGGATATATCATATGTTTTAATGTTAATCATTGGTCTTATAGACCAATCTCTCAGACCATTCTCACATAGTGCTAACATAGTTAGATAAGCCTTTTTGGCTTCCTCATCTCAACATATAAAACTATCTCCTCAGATTTAAAAAATCATGAATAGATAAATTAAATTTCAAAAACCATATAAAAATTCATTTTATATACTATCTCTTATAATATATTCTCAAACTCTTCATCTCACTTAACATATATGGAGGAGTCATCTTGGCTTTGAAACATAGTCATGGTGAACATGACTCCTAACACCTATGAAGACACATTATTGAACTCCAAATGAATTAATGAGATACTTAGACACATTAAAATAAAATACAATCACAAATATTTGGAGGTATAATATCACATAAGGAATATATAGATCATTTTATGAAACCACCTTCATTGTCTTGACTTACACAGATAAGTCACTTTATGAGCACATTATAGCCTATGTATGAGCACCAAAAAAACTTAAAAACCATGGGAAAATGAGGCATATGTATTAAAAAAATACCCAAAATCATTTTTTTCCATCCCTAATCACCTGGAACTCTTCTCTAATCACTTTTTCACTCTGCTTAGTTATTTCTCACTATTTTCACTATCTACAGTCTAGTGATATGACATTTTGATTGACCAAAATGATTAAAATAGAGAAAAAATCTTTCCAAAATAACTCCATGGGAATAAATAAAAATTATTGGTCGTAAAACTTCATCAACCTGTATGCATTGACTCACTCAACTCTTCCTCTAACAATAAAATCTTTAGAAATAATCACTTTTATTACCTTATACTCACTGCCCTAACACACCACTACCACCTAGAGGTTCCTAGAGGAGTTGTATCAACATAAAATCATAAAAATTTATCAAATAACCCATTATATGCCAAAACCATTCACATATTTCCAATTTCTCCATTATGAGGGTTTTCAAGCACAAAAACCTCCTTACTTTCTTAACATATATTCATAAAGATGAGGGCTTGGTTTCTTTAAAAAAATATTATATAATATTATTAATACCATACCCCAACTAATAAAAATGTCTTAGGTCACCATTCAAACTCTAAATGTGCCAATTATCATCTTAACTTCCTTCTCAGGCTTGAAACCTTTCACTTTGCATACATAAGAAACCTTTCAATGTTGTTTATTATTTTATCCTCCTCCTCAAGACTTGAAACTTGGTGAAAACCTTTAACCCACCCTATTACACCTAATTACATGCTCATATGGGATATAACACCTTGGAAACTCAATTTTACCCTTCATTTAGACCTCACTAAGTCTCTATGCACATTGGGTCTAGAACCATTAGTCAAAAATTGGATATTAAAATTACTTGAAACCTTCTTGTACTGATCTTAAATAATCAAAATTTCATATGTAATCATGCCATTATTTAAATATTCCATCCATGTTCACATAGGTCACATTCTTATTGCCTCAATAAGTTATGACCATGCCTAAGCAATAACCTCTCTTCAAGTTTCCTTGTCATGAAACCATCATGAGCTTATACAAGACCACTTATGTAGCATACAAAAAACACCTCACTAAACTTGAGAATATCTTATAATCCTATCATATTATTCTCCATTGATCAAGATAACTCAAACCACATGGATCACTTATTAAGCACACAAGGCCTTCTTGTCACTTCATGATTCATCCCTCATCAATCACTACTTTGTCATTACCTTTCACAACAATGAATTTTTTTTTCCAACATATTTGAGATATGATAATTTTGGCATGCATGATGGGATTATATTGACATCAATTGAAAGAATTTTTGTCCTATCCTTCAATACATCAGCCTTTAAAGGTAACAACTAAAGCACCAATGGTAACTCCAAATGAAACTCAACTAGTATAGGCAGTCTAAGTGCCTTAAAATTATAAAATTGGTATGTATAATCATTCATATGATCATCATGTTTCTTTTGTACCTTCATATCAGTCTTGTCAAGTTAATGGTGTTCATGGTTTGTCTTCAAATATCCCTAAAAAAATTGCTTGTGAAGTTTACCAACATCCCACTTATCTATCTAATCAACCTTCTCAAACCTATGTTGCTCTTTCTTCAATCTTACTCACCTTCAAACAAGTTGTACTATACCTTGTAAAGTGGATGATAATGACTGATATAAAATTAGAACATGGTTTGGCTTCTTATACTTATCATATTAAAGAAGTTAAAGAGATCTTACAAGGTCTTTGGAGAGTATAGGCATGTGTTAAGAATAAGGATTATCCAATTAATGAGAAACTAGAGGTTAAGAAGCATGCACTTTAAGTAATAAAATATAATGAGATGAGATCATGTGAAAACCCAACCCAATCAATCCTATATACCTCATCCTATCCCAAGTTAACCTTATTTTACTCCAAATCTCCTCTAAGCTGTAATACAAGATCAAAGCAAGCTCAATGAATATCTTAATGAGCATACTAGCTATAAAATTCCAAGTTGAAAGTATTGTACTCCCCAAGTGAAACCTATGTCTACTCCAACTCTATTCACTCTTCCTCAAAATCCCAAGACTATTCTACCTTGGAGGCCTTATTGGACCAGGAATGTTAATTTTGGCATGCCTTCCCTAGAGAGTGAATCTTCTCCTATACCTATCCAAAGTCAAGAGAGAGAAGAAGTTGTAAATGCTACACAAAAAGGTATTCTAAGTTGGAAATAAGTTATTCATATGTAAGCTCAAGATCAAGATGGAGGAGTGTTGAAGGTCAAGTCAAGAAAACCTATAAGCCCATTAAGTCCTTCATCCACTATTCATGTTGTAGTTATTCAAGAAGTATCCAATTAGCCTAGTCCTTCCAAAATACCAAGTTAGAAAGATATTATATCATGTTTCAAATAAACTATTCAAGTCTATTTCCATTCCACCCTCTCATTTTATGAAGGATAATTAAGTACATATTCACATGTTTCTACCCTTGGGATTAGAAAGGGTCAACCTATACCCAATAAACATTTGATATTATCCTTGGTCATCTTCTTGTGTCTTTGAAATGTCTTAACATCCAAAGATAGGGTCACTTGTCCTTAGGAAGTAAGGTAGTAGGGATATGTAGTGAGTCATGTCAAAAGACTTAAGGTGGACCTTATGGTCTAAAAAGACTCATAAAAGGTGATCTAGCACACTACAGTCCATAGCCAGCCATATGGTCATTTGAACATGCTAAGAACTTACATAATGAGGGTAGAATTTAGGAGGTTAGGGGCTAATTTTTTCACATCCTAATTTCTCTCTAAGCTTAATAAAACTTTTATATATGGATTATTATGGTTATTAAATTGACTAATTATTATTTAATTAAGTTGTATTTAATAAGTTGTTAATGGGATAGTTTTATGTTACTTAGATTACATGATTAAAATGTTGAGTTAGATGCACTTATTTATTATTTACATTATGATCATATTTTTAGTTGATAAAACAATACTTTATGGTTATATGATGATGTTACAAGATAAGTACCTTCTTTTTTATGAGTTAGATGTAGGATATATTCATCCCTCAAAGTGTGATAGAGGGAGAGCATCATTGAATAAGGTGGCATAGATGGAGATGTTATGGGATGATAAAAGAAAGATAGATACCTATTCACACACCACAATAGAACTATATATTTGTGATTATTTCTTATTTTATGATAGTTTTAGTATGTCTTTAATTTTTGATATATACACATATTGCGATCTTATTTTCTATTTAGGGATTATGTGGATTTAGTTATGTGATTGCATTAATAATAGTTGATGTTATTTATTGGATTTATTGAGTGAATCCATACTTGACATACCACTATATTTTATTTGGTTGAGTATTATATAGATAGTGTTTTTTTGGGATTTTTGGTTATATACATATTTTATTACCATGTTTAATCAATATGTCAAGTGATTATTATTGATTAGAAGGTTATTATTATCATTTATAATAAGTTGAATAACTTATATAAATACATTAATAGGTTAGAGGTTATTTGTTAATGGTATAAGGATAGTAGTTTAAGCATGTTATCGACTAATGATTATAATAAATCCTTTGTGCTTAGAAAATAGGTATGATTCTATACAAATTTAATATGATAGTTCATTGTTAAATAGTTGTGGGAGACATATTTATGTTTGTTGATAACCTTTATTAATATATGTCAATAATTATAGTTAAAATACTATGATATAACCTTAGCTAAAGGGGTCAAATACATTGGCATTAGTATATGAGTTTGTGGATTTATTTGTTAGTATACTTGAGAGTTATCAACATAATTTGAAATGATTTTATAAGTGGACTTTGTAAAGTCAATACACAAGCTTATTAAGTCAAAAGAACATGTAGATATGTAAAGGATTAAAATATTTATTATTTTGGAACGCTCAAGAGATTAGGGATTTTATTTGGATTTAACTCGAGTTGACATGAATTAAAAAATAGATTTGTGGATAATAGGGTGTTTTCATGATGGGAACAATGACAAGGTATGAGATTTTATAGTTTCAATTACATGAATTGACTGATGGAGAAATATTAGTAGATAAATTATGATAAGGAGGTAGAGAGAAGGGTAGGACACATCAGGGAGAACAAGGAGTGAGTCAAGAGAATGGGTGGTGAAATATTCTAGTGCAATAAATTTCAAATTTAGAAGCTATTTTGATGTTGGTGATGTAATTCCATTATTTATTTTTTTGAACATAGGAAATTCTATTTATATTTTCCTTATTAAGGTTTTGGGTAATTTTCCTCACTATATATTTAATTATAGAATATAGATTTAGCCCTGTGGGTAGCTTGACCATCCATAAAACTAAATATATATTCCCCAAATTCCTTAAAATTTGATGGCTAAAGACTATGTGAAGTTAATATGGTAGAAAAAGTTTAACTTTGGTGTGTTTAATCAAACTCGAGTCATGAAATTTAGAACACTACAATTGGGTTTTAGTCTATATAGAATGGACTACATAAATTTTGAAACCTTAAGCTCATATAAATGGCTTTGAATATTCCAAAACCCTAAAATTATATATATATATATATATATATATATATATATATATATATATATATATATATATATAATAGGCTATGTTTATGTTTTTATTTTCCCAGAGATAAAATATACAAGTCTGAGTAAGTTTTTTTGTGTATGGAATTAATGTTAAAATCATGCCATTTTAGGGTAGGTTCTATGAATGGCTATGTTCCATTTAAACATTAAGTCTCATATTTATATGGATTTTTTTAGTGCAAGGATACTTTTATACCCATTATGGAATCTAACAGTGTATTCATGTCATTATTATTATGAAGAGATGGATATATGTATATTGGATAATTACACATACACATTTATATAGATTAGTGAATAGAATTTTTATAATGTTTATGTGATTTATGTATTTGGTTCAAGCCCTTTTTGTTTTTCAAAACTGATAACATGCTATAGAACTCCTATAGTGTATTCAATATACTTCATAAACTTAATTAACTGAGTCAAACCTTAAACTTAAAATGCAATATGTATTTTAAAGATGAAATTATAAGGTTGACTATGCATAAACTATTTGAAGGAAATTATTATGTTGGTTGTGCATTAGAATTATTTATTATATAGTTATTTTAAAATCTAAGTTGAAGGTTAATTTGGATTTCATCTATGTTTGTGAGACTAGGGTGAAACAAAATCTTAAAATGAGTAAAAGGGGATTGAGTAAGAAATATGAGTTGACAGATAATTTAAAAACTTGTTTGTCAAACATTATGGAATGGTAAACCTATTTAAAATAAACCCAAAATAAGGGTTAATGAGGTAAAATGGTTTTTGAATAGTTTTTTATTAATAATAGATTATGTATTGTAAAAGGAAAAGAGAATAGGGGTTTTGTATGATTAGAAATGTTATGTTTGAAATTATATGTAATTTATATAATATATATTTATATTAGTTTTGTTCAGACTATATGTAGTTCCAAATGAAAAATATAAGTTGAATGTATAAAAGTTTTATACATTATACTTTAAGGGTATGGCAGTTGAATACTTTGAGCATAATGGATACACTATTAGTTATGATAGTATATTATTTTTAATGTGTCGAAATACATGTATGTAGTGTATATTTAGTGCAAATTTGATATGTACTTGTACATATGTATGGTATATATCTACATGAAGGAAATATGTACATATACACATATATACCATATATTTGTATATATGAGAAGTATGCTTGTAAATATGGTATATAGTTATGATTGTTAATCAAGTTATATAATCTGTGATGTAGTATACCATGATTATATGCATACAACTCATTAAATGTACAAGAAATTAATATGGAAGTTAGATTATTGTTATAATATGATTTAAGGCCTTAAATATAGGGTATTGAGCCTTGAACGTATTTATGACCATGCTTTTTTAATTTGTAAAGTATATACATGTAAATAAACTATTGTAAATGTTGTTTGTCATAGATGATACTACATTTAAGTTACTTTTGAGATATAGTAACTCGTAGACTATATATAAAATATACTCAGATGGTATGTCCTATTAAGGAATGTAATTTCTTACATTTATTATTTATGTAATAAATATTATGATTTGAGATTCATTACATACATTTGATAGACTAAGTTTATGTACTTTGATTATTTCCAAACTTAGCATGTTTTATGCCTATTGATGCAAATTAATCTAATTGAATCTATTAGTTATGTTTTAATTAACTAAATTTCACATTGTTGGCACTAAATAAGTAGTGAGATGAACTTCACTACCTTACTTAGAATCATCAATGTAAGATAAGGGTAATTAGATCAAGTGGTGTGTATGAATTTGATTGATATTTTAGATCATTAAATATTTTGAAACTTTGGCCAAAGTAATATTTTAGTTAAACATTGTCATTTCATATTTTTTTTGATATCATGTTAGAAATGATTTTATTTATGGTACACATCATGTATTAGATATCTTATAGCACATATGTGCTAGATTGTCTCTTTGGATTCCTGTACTCTCACTATCTACCCATCCATGAACAAAGGTATATTCCCTAGTTAGATATTGGGAAAGGGATTGATGGTCTATGGTTGGTGTGGAAAAGTGCTTAAATGATGCTCTCCCTCCCCACAATAGTACTTTATTGGAGACTAAAGTTGAGATTACCATAGGATACTTGAGTTAATTAAGACTCATGTTCCATAGAGAATTGTATCTTGTATAATATTTATTATTTTGACATTATTCTTGATGAAATTGTAATATTTATTCATCTATAAATTGACAATAGTGGCTGTAATATTACAACAACCATGGCTGAAATTGTGTATTTAACTCTTGGAATATATGTAGTTAAATTGAGTAAATTGGCATTGTACTTTATTTGATTATTTATTATCATGGCAATCAATAGATGAATGGATTTTTACACATCTATTTATGGTTAACATAATTAGTACGTTAATTTGGATCACTAGTTAGATTTAGCATGGTGAAGTCTAATGTTGAATATGTGAAATTAATTTAAAAAATATCTCTTTTGGGAAATTTCATTGGGGATGTTACATTATGGTATCAGAGTTGTAGTTCAAACTCTAAGATTTAATGAGTCCACTAACATTTTTTTATCCTTTTGTTTAATACAAATGAGAATGGTTTGAGCTAGATAATCTGGTGAGGGTCCTTTGAATGTCAATAAAAATAACCCTCCACTTGATCCTAATCAATTTACCACTGAGCAGGAAATAATGTTGGGTCAAATTCTCACAGTTATAAATGACATTAAGTACCAGATTGCAGCCCTAGAACATGAATTTCATGGAAATGAAGAGGAAGCCCATAAGGATGTACCTAAAGAGCATCTTGTTGAGTAGGAAATTACTCAAGAACAAAGGCATGAGGAAGTGCATTAGGATGCAAGAGCTTGTGTAGCTACAAAATTGGTTAGAGATATGAAAAAGGTAAATCCACCTAAGTTCAATGGAACTATTTTGGGAGATGGAGATGAAGCATGACTAAATACAAAGGAAAAGTATTTTGAGATTTAAAACTACTCCAAAGTCACTAAATCAGTTTGGGGAGCTTCCTAATTGGTTAGTGAATTAGTTACATGGTAGGAAAACAAAAAGTTAGAAATGAATCTTAACTCTACCACCATAACTTAGGATCAATTTGAGACATTTTTTAGATCACAATGGCTTCCAAAATTATATTTTGATCAAAATCTTACATATTTTTAGAATATTAAGTAAGGAGACCTATCAATGAATGAATACTGGGAACAATTCACCAAGATTCTAAAGTATATATCTCAATATCAAGTAGATAAGAGGTTTATAATTAGGAAGTTAATCATGGGATTATAACCCTAAATTGGTGGTGAGGTGGACATATATGGGCCATCTACCATGGATCCGGACTTTGAGAAGGTATTCAAGTAGGAATAGAATCTAAAATCTCTTACTTAGGTTAGAGATAAGTTCAATAATTTTTTTGAAAGTTATACACAAAATAGCAAGAAGAAGAACTAGAAGCAAAGGAATAGAGATTCCAAGAGTTAGTTCAATAATCAAAATCCTATATTCAATAGTGGCACAGGTAACAAGAAACTTGGTAATGATTTCAAAGGTGGTTTCAAGGGAAACTAAAAAATTAATAGGAAAGGACCACATATAGGTTTATTCATTTATAGAGGTGACCATTTTGATCATGAATGTACCTAGGATAAGTCCAAGAACAAGTGTTATGATCCACAATAGGGAAGCTTTTAGCAATGGATTCATTCAATAATTGACAATCAATAAGTTGAATTTTAAGCTTTACCCATAGAACTATCAAGTATTTTATTTGATCATCTAGGTTCTATTTTGATAGATATAAGAGCTAAAAAATGTTTTATTAATACTAGAATACTTGATAATTTATTTAGAAAGGATAGAGTAATGAAAAATGCATGGTCAGTATAATATAAGAATGATTCAAAGGTTAAAGTTGATAAGTGTTTAGTTGAAGCTGAGATTAGGTTTCTTGAATTCAAAATAGTAGTGGATCTTTTTGCAACACCTCTAGGGTCATATGATGTGATCCCAGGAGTCAATTGGCTTGTGAAGCATAAAGCCAAGGTTGACTTCTATCTAAAGAAAGTTGAGTGTCTATATGATTTTCTAAATTAGACACAAATTTAGGGTGAGAAAAGAGAGTTGAATCTTATGCATATTTATGCAATGCAACTCAAAAAAGATTATAATAAAGGGTGCTAAGCATTTATTGTTACGATAAATGAGATGGAATAATCTAAGGAACCATCTATTGAAGATTATCCTTTTCTTAGGAATTTTCATGATGTGTTTCTATAGGAATTTCTAGGATTACCTCCCAAATGTGAGATTGATTTCTCAATTGATATCATACCTAGAATAAAATCATAGTCTAAGGCATCATACAGGTTGAAAAACACCAAATTGGTTGAGTTGAAGGCTCAACTTTAGGATTTGTTATCAAAAGGGTTTATTATACCAAGTGACATCATATGGAGGTTATATAGAGGATTTCCTAAGTGGGCAGAGGATGGAGTGTAGTTTCAATATATGAGGGTCAACTATTGGATACATGACCATTGGGTTGGAATACATGAGTGTTTTTAGTATGAACACATTACTAGATATTTTAGGGTACCACAAGATGTTACCCCAGTAGTATGGGTGTGGGTGAGGAGTGCATGAGCATCTTCAAGGGAAGGAGCTCATATAAGACCTATATAGGCTAAGATTACATGATTTCCTTTGGATGTGAGGGATGTAGCTATAGATATTTTATATATGGATGATGTTGGATATATAATTTCATATACTACATGGTGGGATAGGCATAAATGGGCTCTATTGTATCATATTGAGGTAGGGGATGCACCAAAGTATGAAGATCCTAAGCCAATTTAGATGATGGGAGGTAAGCAGTGATGACATTTGAATTATGTAAAAAAATTTACTTTTAGTTTTCTTTCAAAGTATATAGATAATTTAGTTCCATACTTTGTGTGTAAGTGAAGTGAGAGGTACATAAGATTAAGCACAAGTTGGGGTGGGGAGTGGAGATGATTATTGGGAGACCATCATTGAGTCAACATTTTGATAGCTCACATGACATGTACCTAATGATGAAGTGGAGGAGGGATCAATAAATTTAGCAATAGTAATGTCTAGTATTCATGCTCATCCATTTGATAGGGTTGATATAGAAATAACTACATATGTTAGTGTATTAAGAGAGAGATGAGTTGGATAGGCATAGGATGACTCTACCTAATTTTGTTTCTATTAGCATGAAGATCATGGATGAGTATAAAAACCTTAAAATTTGATATTTAGACTTACACGAGGAGCATGGTCAGTTACTAGAGTGAGAGAGTCATCTCAAGAGGCATGTGACAACTCGAGGAGGTGCTGGGCCATCGAGTGCTAGGGTAGATTATGGGACTAGTACTGGTGGGGAGAGTGAGATTTAGAGTGAGGGCATGATGCCCATTCATGATTGATTGTACTTGATATGATGTATATGCTTTGAAAAATAATTATATATATATATGGATATTTATTTATTTTTGACTCATGTATATTATTTATGGAATTTGGAGTATATTGATATATTTGATGTAAATGGTTGATTAAAAATAGTTGATTTGGCATTAATTTTGAGGTTTTATATGTTTAGTAAAAATGGTATTTAGGGTGTGATTTGATTTTATTTATAGGTTCAAGTGTGATGCTTGTTTGATTTTGAATTATATGTGAATAATTTTTGTTGTTGTTTTGTAGTTTGTAAATTGATTTGATAAAGTGAGTTGGTTTAAGATTGGTAACAAAGGATATTGGAAAGATAAGGATTTGGATAATTTGGTTTGTATATGGATGGTTACTTGGAACTAGGATTGTTAGTTGTTATTAGAAGTGTATGTAAGACATCACTCTAGGCATATCATGTTGTGATCAATTTCTTGAGAGTGGCTCAAGAATATAAAGGCTAGACCGTTGGCTCCATCATTACCTACTAAGTGAAGCTATGAACTAATAATGGTATGAATGTGTGTCATATCACTCTATGTTGTATCACTATATTAACCCTAATGGCCAACTAAACAAGTTCCCATATTGATCATGCTATGTAGGAGCACACCATGTATCTGATACTATCTATGATGCACTAACTTTAGCTATAATGTGGAGACTCTATAAGATGCAATATTAATGGATGTGTAACTGAAACTATGTGCTATGAAGGAGGCTCATCTATCTGCGATAATAGTGGATTGATACATGAAATAATACCTTGTGGCCTTTATTGTGATGCATATGGCTGAGCAATAGATCAAGATAACTATAAAATATGATGGGGGGTCATCTAATCTCAATCATAGTGGGTTGTTATGTGATATAGGTCCCTATAAACTTAGCCATGGTAAATATCTATCTAGAGTGGTACTCTATAATGTGGATTCATCAAATCTTAACCATAGTAGATTGATACATGAGATAAAACCCTAAAAACTTAGTTGTAGTGAATATCTATTTGGAAAAATACTCTATGATGTGGGTTCATATAATCTTAACCATAAGAGGTTGTTATGTGAGATAAGACCCTAAAAACTCTGTTGTAATGCTTATGACTATGTTGGATATGTATATATAACTAAACTATGTACTCCACGGACTACAATACTATATATAGGCTACTCTTATTGTATTGGTCTCCAAACCCTCTAAGTAGGTTGGATAAGAGATTGCCTATGAGGTTCTATCCTAGAAACTACATTACTCTCACAATGGGTAACCGATGATTCCTATGAAGGAATGTCCTGAGATGACTCAGTAATGGAGGAATGAGGTCTATGTTTCCATGATGGAATAGATCTTAGTTCCCCCTATGTGAATTCTATGATGCCATTATCAACACATTTATTAATGCAATCTATAAGTCCATAATATTCATTATCTATGTGTCCATAGATATGATGATAGTTCCAAGAGGGTTGATGTGGTTGTCTATGTAAAATATGTGGATATAGTCAATGAGTATAAGGAAATTTTATTAACCTACTATCTAGTAATGATGATAATATGAAATATGGATTATCCCACTCTGAATCAAAATATAGTGGTGCCCTACTATTGTTCTCTATAGTGCATATTGTAGGTGGTTATCTAGAAACTGGCTCTTTGTTCTTAACTAGTTATTTTTCTAGTTGTGGTCTCCTATATTGTTTAGGACATGGTGGATGCTGAGTTTTAAAAGATATAGATGGAGGTAATGATATGAAATCTAGAGTAATTTGATCAACTAAATTTGACTCAATCAATCCCAATTACTTCTCTAATGCTAAAATTATATAACATAAGTGCCTAAAAGAGGACTCTATCTGATATAATATATTCTCTAGGAGGGTTTGGAAAATACCCTTAATAAATATATTCTAAACCTCTAAATCTATTGGTTTATAGATCAATCTTAACATGTACATCTTGAATCGCAAGATATAATCACTAACTAGCTCTTAATTATTCTAATGCAATGCAAAATGTTTATCATATGTAACATGAGGGCCCATGTTTTTTATGTAATATATTATAAATTATTCCTCTAAGTCATCATATATATGTAAGGAAACAATATGGAATAGATGAAAGAACCAATTCTATGCATTACCCACTAATGTTTGCTGAAATAACTTAAGTATAATCAAAGGACTCATCTGAGATGTTAAAGCCTTCCAAAAGGTTTTAAGGTGTAAAAATGGATCTCCCATTCCATAAAATTGAGGAAATGATGGTATATAAAAATTCTTAGGAAATGAAGCTTTGACAAATTTATATAGAAGAGCGTTACCATGTAAGTCATTGGCATCTATCCAAGACTTATAAACCTTGTTTTTCAAAGTAAGGAGGTGTACTTGGTGTTGAAATTCACCAAATGCATGCATAAAATAAATAATCTCTTGGGATGGTATATTAATATCTTTAATTGGTTCATTTAAAAATTGAATTTGATCATTTATTTTAGACATGGGAATGCTACATTTAGCAATTGGGTCATAGAGAAGGGGTGTGATAACTTAAACCTTTGGAGGAATGGTAACTTGAAACTTAGTAGAGGGATGTGGGATACCATTATCTTTGGGTTAAGAGTGAGAAATATGTGCTATTTTAGTAGAGGGTGGCTTGAGAGATTCAATGGTATCTTTAATATTTAGTGAATCACATTCTAATTGAGTAGAGGATGTGATATTATCATTAACATTTGCATCATTTTAAATAGAATAATGTATAGAAGTAGAAGAATTTTTTTTGTAATGCATTATGTTTGAGATGAGTGAGATAAGAGTTAGAATCATGAGATGCATTTTATTCTTCACTATGTGCATACTAATCATCATTATTCCATGCATTATCATAATCAGAGTTTTGTTCATATTCATTCTCATTTTCATATTCATTCTCATGTTCATTATCATACTCATTATCACTTCTATCATAACTAAGGAGATGGGTAAGAGAATATGTTAATTATTTTCTAATATGCAATAAATTTTCATGTGAATTTGGAATATGATGTTCATATATGTTATCCTTGAATGGAGTGTATGCATTATTTTCATTTACAATATGAGAATTAAGAGTAAGAGAGTTATTATTTAAATTTTTTTTCCATTGTTTGAGATGAAAAAGTAGAGTTAAGAACATGAGATGTATCATTTGAACTATGCATTGGTAATTTGATTCTATTGCATTTATATTGTTGTAACTTGAACAGAGAAGTAGAAAAAGAGAAAGAGAGAGATTAAGTTCAAATGGAAGTGAGTTATCACCAATGAGAGATTCACTTATAAATGTATGAATAATTTATTACTTTGGTGCATTATACATAAGATAATGAGGTGAAAATTACCTTTCCAATTTATCAAAATTATTTTATTTAGAAGAGGGAAGAAAAGAGATAGGTTTGAGAGAAGAAGATGCATCTAATTTTTCTTCACTATCACTTTGATATGTATCATCATATTCCTTATTAAAACAATAGTAATTATCTTCATTATAAATGAAATAATTTTACACATTTTTAGCTAATGTGAAAATTTGTAAATTTGTCTATTCATTATCATAATTATGAGAAAAATTTAGAAATTGATCTATGGGATGAGAGGGAATAAGTTCCTTAGTGGCCATTTTATTTATTTAAATAAAGAGAATATGTAGAAATACCATTAAGAAAATAAATAAAAGAATAAATACTAACATATATATTTTTAAAATATTGTTGACACTCTAAACAATTTTCAAAAATTCCAAAATTTTTATATAAAAATTGTAAGGAAGGCTTAGGGTTTGAGGACCTAGTTACGAAATCTAGGGTTTTAGGTTGGGGTTTTGGAATTTTTAAAAATTATTGCAATAATTTAAATTCTAAACTAAATTTAACTAAAATAAATGTACCAAAAACTATACAAAAATAAAAAGTTCAAAATTGAATTTTTGCACAAAAATATGAAGGAAAAACCCTAAGGGTACCTATGATTTTAGATTTGTTAGAAGTAAGTTGGGTTCAAATGTTTTATTATTTTTGTGAAACTAGTGTTTAGTTCTTGAAACATAAAGGGTATATATTAAGGAGTAAAATATAGTCAAATATTGTAAAATATATATTTTATATTTAATTTGATCAAAGTAATTACATAGGGAAAGAAGTAACTTATCTAGAAAAATAGATTGAGATGACTATTTCAAAACCTAAAAACTGTTTTGCAGGACTAGGAAGATGTCAAGAAATTATATCTATATTTTGTTCAATTAAATGATAGGATCAACAAAAATAAGACACTTTTAGGTCTAACATTGTTGTCATCTTCTACCATTGTTGTCCAAACCACTCATAAAGACCTGACTTTTCTAGGTTCTTTGCACTATTCTTGTGTGAGCCTACCTATGAAATTTTAGATGTTGAATGTCAATAGAACTCATTATATAGTTATTTTAATATTAAAACCTTGGGTCTATCTACACACATGAAACAAAAAACACAAAAATTAAAATGGGGAAATTTTGGGTTGAGGGAAGTATGATCGCATGATCTAGAACCCCTACTATCTTGATCATTGCTTACATTAACCCTCAAGCTAAGGTCTCAGATCAAATGTATTTCTTCCTTAGGGAATATGCATAATCAACATGCACGGTAGATTTAAGAATGAACTTTTTCCTAGGCCCTTCCTTGATCAAGCATGCAAATCTATGTGTGATGCAGAATGTTGAGCTATACTATTAACTAATTTTTAATTATTTACTATGCCAAAATAGTAAGTGCTAGATTTAAAAATCCTTATGATTTCATTTATATAGCAGACTATTTATTTTAAATTTGGAAAAATTATTCACACTAGTCAAGATAAAAAATCTAAATAAAACTTAATGGTGGGGATAAGAAAGGTTTATGACCTCTTGAGTAAAAAGAAATGATCATTAAGAGTCAAAATGCAAAAGGATAAGAGTGTCAAAAATGGGACACCCTAGGGTCCAACACTATAGTCCAATTTTATCACTCATGTCCTATGGGATCAGGGCCTAGGGGGATAGGATTAGCCTATGAAATAGAGTCTGGCTGAGCTGGAATGACCATTTAGAAGGCTATGGATGATTGACAATGAGTAAAAATCTAACTCAAGCATGAAACAAGACCAAGATAAGTAAAAAATAATAATTGGATAATGTGAAAAAGGCTCATATTCTCTAGTCAGAGTCCCCTATGAAAAGGACTCTAAAAATACATGATATGTGTGGTTGTTTGACCAATTTAGGGGTGTATATAAAAAGGCATTTTAGGCCTATTTTGAGTAAGCAAAGGTGTAAGTGAAAGGATTGATAAATTAGTGAGTTTAAGGAGGTTGGGAAACATGTTTTAAACCCTTAGGAGAGAGTATATAAACATTTTATGATGATCATATAGGTTTTTTATAGTTGAAGATCAAGGTCACATGACCTATTCAGTATTGAAGAGGGCTAGTTAAGTGAAGATGCCTAGAGGTAGTTTTGAGAGAGATAAAGTGGAGTAGAGATAAATGAGTCATCATTTCTTATTGAAAAGATATTAGAGTTGCATCAGAGATTTGTTCCTAATGTATGATAGTGGATAGAGAAGATAGAGAGTTGAGTGGATGATAGAAGGTTGATTGGTTGAGTTAGTACTTAGTCAAAGAGGGAGTTGAAGCATCTTTACATGTTGGTGATTTCAAAATTGGTCTTTATTGAGTGGGTGATTGGTTAATAAGGAGTTAGATATAAATTTTAGGTTGGTTTTTTTATAAGTTTACTTTGACTGAGTTGGTGCTTAGTCACAAGAAGTGGGTGCTTGATAAAGTTTTGATTGGTACTCTATGTTAGGTTGGTGTTCAACTAAATTTGATACATTATATTATAGGATAGTTTATATAATCTTTGTTTTAGTGGGTTTTATTCCCCATGAGGGTTTCCCATATATGTGACATGTTATATTATTTCATTCTCATGTGATTGGTTCTTAATGCATTTCTATATTATTATGTTGCTTTCATAGTTTACATATGAGTGGATGTTATTAATTTAAAGTTTTGAAGATAGATTCACCCCCCCCTCAATAATTATGCTTATAAAAACTAGTACCATAGCCTATTCATTTGAATTAGGCCTAACAACTTGAAGGTGATCCTAAGAAGCACAAGATGTCTAGTGTTAAAGAATAAGAAGACAACATGTATGATAAAGAAGTCTAATATGATAGTGAAAAAAGGAGAACCCAAAGTAGACCTTAAAGCTAAGCTCATAAGTGTCTTAGTTGATTTGAAGCATCAAAGTAAGGGGAAGCATGAATTTATATTTATGGTTAAGGATATTAAGTAGCATATATATACCTTGAAGAGTGACATGGTAAAAGAAGACAAAAAGGATGATAAGACCATCAAGGATCTCAAGAACTAGTTAGAAGGTTTTAATATAAAGTTTATATCAAAGGAATTTGATTATGATTAGTTGAAGACAATGCTAGATTCCTTTAAGTTTGAGAATGAGAATCTCATAAACAAGATGAACAAGTTTGAGAAATAGTGTGAGAATTTAGAAAAAGTCAAGATTACCAACATGAAAGTCAACACGAATAGAATAATTAGGTATCCCAATGAAATTAGGGATGAGTTATCATGGGGCCATGGTAAAAGGAGTTTTCAATCAAGAGGTAAGTACATAAATGTTGTTTGTTAAAGTTGTCATAATATGGGACACATTTCAAGATTTTGTCCTAATATATTTATAAGGCCCTTAAGACTTAAAAATATATATGAAGCTCATAGAGTGCATAAGAAGGGTCAAAAATTGGTATGGAATCCAAAGAAAGTTAGGACTAATCATATTGAGACCAAGATTCAAGATGGATTATTTTCTAAAGAAGAGTAGAAGACTAAAAGAGAGGAATATATGCTAACTCAAACTACCTTTAACATTCAATATGAAGGCATGAAATGGTATATAGATAGTGGTTGATAAATACACATGATATGAGATAAAAACAACTTCATCTCATTGAATAATAATGATATAGGAAAAATGAGATTTGGAGATAACACAACTACCAATATAGTCTGCAAGGGTATTTGAGGTTAGACAATAGGAAGAATAAAAGAGAGAATATGTTGTATGTGAAAGGTTTAAAACATAACTTTATTAGTGTAATTCAAATGTGAAAATAAGGGCACAAACTAACCTTTCATGATATAGGGTGTGAGATAAGGAGATACAAATCAGGAAGGATAATTACCAATGTTAAGAGGATTGAGAAAAATCTATGTCTTAATTTAGATTAAGAAGGAAATATGCTTTATATTCAATATGGATGAAATTTAGCTATGGCATAAAAGGTTAGGTCACCTAAAATTTGATAATCTATTCAAGATAATCACTAATAAGTTTGTAAAGAACATGCCTAAGATCACGAAACTTACAAACATAATTTGAAAGGCATGTCAACATGGTAAGCAGACTAGAAGAAGGTTCAAGTCCAAGGATTAATCTAATACAAGACCTTTGGAGTCAATACAAATTAATCTCTATGGGCCTTCAAAAATCCAAATCATTCAATAAGATATATACTTTATGTTACTCATACATGACTACACAAGAATGACTTGGTTAGCATTATTAAAAGAAAAGTCATAAGCTCTTGATAAGTTCAAGGCATTCAAGGATCTTATTGAGAATGAGAAGAATGGTAAGATCAAGTTCCTAAGGTCTGATAGAGGAGGATATTTTTTTTATAATGAATTTGATAACTTCTATGAGGTCCATGGGATAAGGAGATAGCTCTCAATAGATATAACACGTTAACAGAATGGGGTAGTGGAAATAATTAATAAAATAGTTCAAGAGATGGAAAGAAATATGATAAATGAGTCTATATTATTTGATGGATAGTGAAAACTATAATTTAAATATTGAATAAATGACAAATAAGGATTAATGATAACAAGATCCCTTATGAACTATGGAAAGATATACTTGCTAATGTGGAACACTTTAGAGTGTCTAGTAGTAAGTGTTTCATTAAAAGAGATGAGGAAAACTTAGGTAAGTGTGATTCTAATTTTGATGAAAATAAATTCTTGGGATACTCATCAGTGAACTCAGTCTATAAATGCTATAACAAGAGGTTGAAAAAGATAGCAGAAAAAACCAATGTGAAGATTGATGAAACAAGGAAATCACACTCACAGTCAAAGGATACATTAGAGAATCTAGACTGAGAGAATGAAGAGGAAACACTAGAATTTAATAAGGAAGAAGAATAAGTTGAGGAAAGATAAGACTCAAATGGATCCTCAAGATAAATTCAAAGATATCATCCTAAATCACAAATCATTAACAACAAGGATTCAGGTATGTAAATAAGGAGAAGACTGATAAGTAACCTAAATCAAGATAATATTGCTCTATTTTCTAATATTGAACCTAAGAACCTTGTAGAAGCAAGCCAAGACAAGTTTTGGATAGATGTTATGAATGAGGAGTTAGACCAAATAGAGAATAATGATACTTGGGAACTAGTTACTAGGCCTAAATACAAGAATGTTATTGGCATAAAATGGATGTTTAGAAAAATTTGAATGAAGATGGAGAAGTCACTAGGAATAAGGTTAGATTGGTATGTAAGGGATATGCACAAGTTAAAGGGGTATACTTTAAAGCAAATATTTTACCAATGGTAAGACTGGAGGCCATCAAATTATTTCTAGCATATATAGGATTCAAAGGGTTCAAAGTGTACCATATGAATGTCAAATTAACTTTTTTGAATGGAAACTTGGAAGAAGAGGTGTACATAGATCAACCCAAGGGTTTATCACTATTAGGTAACAAGGACTATGTTTATATATTTAAAAAGGCTTTTTATCATCTAAATCAAGATCTTAGATCTTGGTATGCTATGTTAGTATTTTTTAGATCAAGGATTCAAAACAAGAGTTGCAGATAGTAATCTATACCTAAAGATAAAACATGACCATTAGTTGATAGTAGTTATCTATGTGGATGACATCATATTTGGATGAAACAATGAGAACATGACCAAGGCCTTTTTAGAGGTGATGAATAAAGAGTTTGAGATGTTCATGCTAGGATAACTATCTTTATTTATTGGGTTGCAAATCACTCAATCTAAAAAAGGCATATTCATTTCACAAGCCAAGTACATAATAAAGATGTTGAAGAAGTTTGATATGGAAGATTTAAAGGTAGTTAGTACACCTATGATCATAGGGTGTAATTTTAATAAGGAGGATGATTCTCCAAAGGTCAATCAAACATATTATAGGTAAATGATTAGAAGTTTTCTAACACCACTACTTCTATACCTAACATCCTACAAGTAGTAGGTCTTGTAAGAAAGTTTCAAGTAGATCCAAAAGAAAACCATCTGAAAGTAGTGAAAAGTATACATAGGTATCTCAAGAGGACTATAGAGTTTGTGTTGTGGTATCCAAGGAGTAAGGAGTTCAATTTGACATCCTATACATATGCAGACTAGTTAGGGAGTCTAGATGATAGGAAGAGTACTAGTGGAGGATATTTATTCTTAGGTGGGTGCCTAGTTTCATGGATAATCAAGAAGCAACCATTAGTAGCATTATCCACTTGTGAAGATGAGTACATTATAGTAGATTAATGTTTCACTCAAGTTCTATGGATGAGATAAACCTTAAAAGACTATAAGGTGGAGTATGATGGTCCTAGCCCTATTTATTATGATAATACAAGTGATATAAGCATATGAAAGAACCATGCCATGTATTCAAGAAATAAGTGTATACACATAATATTTTCAAACTTTATCAATTACTAATAGTTTCTTTCTTGTAGGAACCCATTGAGTCTCAATATTTTTGAGTGCATACCCTAACAGGTGCACCAAGAAAGGGGTGGGTAGACCATTCATAGGATTATTGTCCCTTATTACCATTTTTTATAATCGAACTAGCTCCTAAAACAATTACCCTAAGCTATTACTCCTCTTTTACACACTCCTCTAGTATTTTACCATATTTTACACCCCTTTTTATAACCTAAAACCCATTTTAATAGTTTACATTACTAGGTTGACTAGGTCAACCTTGTACTCTTATTAGTGAAACTCATTTAGGGTCTATGTTGGCTCTTGGATAACCTAGCATGTGATCTAGTGATTTTTGGTCAATAATGATACTAGGTCGATTAGGTCAGCCATGTCAACTAAAACTTTTGGAAGGGTTTAGGGTTAAATCCACCTAAATAAACACATCCATTTATCCATTATTAGAGAGACATCAAGAGTTATTCTTCATTTGTGCTTATTTACAATATACTCTTCTACCATTCTACTTGAGGAGTCTTATCTTAGGTTTCTACTTGGGGAATATAGTCTTATGGAGAAGTCTTGGATGCTTTGGCCTTTCTTAGTGATCCTTATAAACCCAAAAAAACTCTTACAAAGCCCCTTTGGATAAGGGAGAGATTGAGTCTCGATGGGTTCATATTTTAGGTAAGTATCTCTAACTTTGGTGCTCTCTTTAATAGATAGAAGTAGCATAAGTATTGGCTTTTGAAAAATATTACTCTTCTTTTCTGTGCATTAGGGTCTTAACTATACATAACATAATTAAGATTATCTTATGCATGTTTATTTTCATTTGTTTACTAACACCCATATTTTGAGACAAGTTTTTGTGATCACTAGATTAGATTTATTTGCTTTACTAATTATTAGTTTAGTGAATATGAAAACATAGGACTTAAATAGGGCTTTTACATAGTTTTTCTTGACTGGAGGTTTCGGAACCCTGCCTAGTGATATTATTGTTATAAAATATCCCCTAATTAGGTCTATTAGATCTACATAGTGGTCATGTTCCCAATTATATAATGTATCTCTAACTGGAAGTGTAAGTAGGATCTATCTTCTCCAAGATAGGATTGATTTATATATCTGATGTATTTTTGATTACATACATTCTGGTGAACCCAACATGAATCTAACCCTTGTAGGTTTTCTTTCATGTTTTTCATTTTTTATCATTTTATTTATTATTTTTATATATTTGTGATACTAGGTTGATAGAGATGGTATAGTTTCTCACTTTTGTGCATAGGTTTAACACATAGTCACATCAAAAATGACTCTATTTATTCTATGTAGGTCTTCATTAGATATAGGTTACTAGGTCGAAAAAGTTTATATAGTAATCTTATTTAATTTTAGATAGGAAACTAGGTTGAGCAGGTCAACATAGTATTCTAGACAACATATAAAAAACATGATAGTTCAATAGGCTATTATAGTCATCTTAATAGGGTTCGACAAATAGGGAATTATAGAACTAGGTCAACTTAGTCAACACAATTTTCAAAATTTGCAAATAGCATTAAAGGAACTTCAATAATAATTTCACATTCCTCAAAATCTTCTAACCCACCAAGGTTCCTTTCTCTCTCTATTTAATTTCATTTCTTCCTTACCATTATGTTTTGTAAAGTTTGTAGTCTTTCAAACTACCATCATACAATAAACTAGGTCAACCTAGTTGACTTAGTTTGGTATTCTATCTTCTATCTAAAAGACTAGGTTGACCTAGTCTATATATTTCTTAATGACCCTTACATCTGTAGTACAATAATGACACGATTAACTTTATTCTCTAATGTCTGCATACACTATTGTCTAAACTAATTATGTAATGTGTTTCAAATTGGAAATTAATAACCATATGCTAGTAATTACTTCAAACTTTCACTTTCAATTGTTTGCACGCTTAAAATAGATCAGATAATCTAATTAGGTGGTTTTTCAATATACCATTTAGTTGCACTATTTTTTTCTTTCTTGCACACACTACCAAATCACATAATTTCAAATTTCATTTAAACATTTGTCTACCCAAGGCCTTCTTACTTGGATTTCATCACCAAGGGGGAATCCAACTTGATTTTTTGGCCAAGTATAAACACATATTTAATGATATATATTGGTAAAGCACCCAATACCCTTATCACTATATAATTGTGAAGTGAGGGGGTAGAACCCAATACCAAGCTAGTACCATTACCAACACATATCCCTTTTAGCCTAAACATCATAAACCATCCATATATTGCTTATAGTTCCCTACCTTCAACCAACTTACCAATCACACTTTAAATAACACTCTATAATAATCTAACATTCAGGATGACCATTTAGTTAGAATTTAATTTTTTAGTTGATTGCTTGCTCTTTGATCATTGTATGTTATATTTTAAAAACATGTATTTTCCAACATTGGTTTAAGGTTTTGTGTTGTGTGCCTTAATTAGATCATTCTCATTAATACAATTGATTATGTGATTACTTTCATTTCTTGCTTTAAAGTATATTCCAAAATCTTTCCTTGTTTTTTAGTACACTATAATTATGTTCAACATAATCTCTTATTGACTATTTTTCCTTCCCACCTATAATAATAGGTTGACCCATTTGACCTTGTATCTATTTTACCATTCATATTATAATACTAGGCTAACCCAATCAACTTTATACTCTTATCAAACTATATTTTCCTAGTTTGCAATACTAGGTTGACCTAGTCAACTCTATACTCTTACTACTATCCTATCTCTCTAACTTAGTTATCTATTTTTTTTCCTTAGATTTGTTTTAATTTTATTCAAATCATCATGAAATACCATATCCTAATCTTCTGGTACAACCTGAATCCATTTAGACACTATATGGGGTTCTTTTTGCTTCTTATCTTTTCATCTTCTTTTAAGCTATTGGGGCATCTTGTGATGCCCATACATACATTACTCTAGCCTTTCGGGCATCTTGTGAGGCCCAATATTATTCTACATTACATATTACCAAACTAATTTAGCTTTAAGAAACGTTTTGAGACAAAATCTTGTCTCTCACATGCTCATCCTTGATAAAGATGTTAGTTTAGGATCCTTCCCTCATTTTCATTATTTTTATATGCTATCTAACACTTTTTACAGGTTACTTACATGGGTCTCACCCTATGAAATAGTTCTCTACTTTCACCACCTTAGTCCTTCCTTTTGGTCTTTTGGTTTCCCTTTTTATCATGAGTTGTATTGTAGAACCATGGATAGGACTTGGTCTTTCTCATGATGTAATTTTATCCTTTTTATTTTCATACTTTCCACACACTTTTTGGCACCCTTATGGTTTTTATTTTTGTGAGTTATAGTGTAAGACCATGGATAAGATCTGGCCTTCCTCACAAAAACTATATTTTTTCTTATTCCATTTAATTTTTCAATAATTTTTGGTACCCTCATTGTTTATATTTTATGAGTTATAGTGTAAGACCATGGATAGGACCTGACCTTCCTTATAAAATCACCATCTTGTCATTCCTTTTTCTATAATGTGCTTTGCAATGGTTACAAGTTCTTGATTCTTGTTCTCAGCTTTAACTTTTACCTCTTTTGATAGATAACATTTGCATAACAACATGTATTAGCATTTTTTCCTCCATTTCCCTCATTCTCATGAGAAGGAATCACACTTTAATATCATTATATCCTTTATCACCCTTTGTCACATTTTCTGTGATTTGAAGTAATTCAAATTATTTCATATCTCATTCATCTTGAATTCCTTTCCTTTCACTCCATATTAGATAAAACACAGTCAAAGCTAGGATAACACTTTTATTTCACCTAATTTTATGAGATTTTTAAACACCATGCTCTTTGAATTTCTCTCTCTTAGCAACCAAGTCCCAAGTATTCAAATGAAAGTCATATTTAGCACCCATGTTTGCTTTTCTAAATCTATATGAAGGAGGAATATAAAAATCCATCAAGAAAGTTAAAATCCAAATCATTTTAAAAAAAGTCAATAATATACAAAAGGCATCATATAAATTTGAAAATTTAAAATCACAACAAAATACATGATTACCATCACATCTCCTATCTCCAATTGAAGTTTAAACTCCATAGTTGGCATCACAATAGTGATGAGGTCCATTGGGGTGTGGTAGGCTAGTAGATTGGATTATGAGAATTCAAAAAAGTCTATGGTGCCACCTACTTTCTCACGTAAGTTCCCAATCTTCACAATAGACTGATAGTTCTATAAGGGGTCCTGAGGAATGGGGAACACATTGTGGGAAGGTAGGTCCATTTTAATTTTCATTCATATAGTCTTCATGGGATGATCTATATAATAAATTTATTGACCTAAGACTTATGTGTTTAGGAGAACTTCTTCATAGCCATTAAGGTTGAAAGTCCTCTTGTTTTGACAAACCTATTTTGAGTGTCTTAAATTCGGTAAAAAGTTCCTCTACCTTGGTTTTTCTTTCATTCTCCCCTCCACCCATTTCATTTCCCCCCTTGATAGGTAAACTATGATTCTAAATCTATTTTCCCTCTTATATACTTCCTTCTTCACATCTTAAAAACACACTAGCACTACTTTGTTTCAATTTTATCTATCCTTAGAACAAAACAATATGCTTGAGTAGCTATGGATTAATTTCTGTACACCATGGCTCTACATTTTTAGATATGCCTTGATTTGTTTTTACCATTTATCATTTTTGTACCATCCCTTTTTTGTGGACACTTGAGTTTGTTTCTAATTTCATGCACTTTTTTCCATTATTGAGTGAGTTTGGCTTGTTACTTCTCACTCATAATTATTGTTTTCCTTTTATGCACCTTTTTTCATTGAAGATTTAGTAAGGATTGTTACTTATCTCTCATCAATGTTACTTTACCATTTTTTGATTTCTCATCTTTATTTAAGTAAGGATTATTACTGATTTCACATTGAAGTTTGATTACCATTCCTTTTGACATGTATCCTTGGTTTGATTTGGTGAGTTTTCCTTTCTTACTTAAGATTTACTTGTTTGAGGTTTTTTGTCTTTAGTATCCTTGTATTTTTAGTTACCCAATTTAATCTAAATTTTAACTTGGTCATTTGGTATAACATAGTACTTATCACCCCAACTTACCAAATTTTCAAGTACATCCCATCCACATAACACCAATTATCTTGGCTTTCCTATGTTTTTTAATTTTTTCTCTTTAGTTTTATTCTTGGTTTTATCAAAAGCAGTCTATGCACCCTAAAAAATCAAAACTATAAACACAATAGATAACCATTTGGTGATAAAGATAAGTAAAGGTACACTTTACATTTGCTTTTTAGTTATGTCCTTTCCACCATTTAATTTTATTTATTTTTTATTTAAAATACTATAACTTATTTTTTTAGCCTCAACATTATGTGTTACTATGTTATTTCTTAAAGAACCATCCCCTATTTCACTTGAGTGACACATGATGAGCTTTGAGTGGGGCATATGTATACACATAATATTTTCAAAATTTATCAATTACTGATGCTTTCTATCTTACAAGAACCTGTCAAGTCTCAATCTATCTAAATGCACACCCTAAGGTTACATTGGGAAAGGTGTGGGCAAACCTTTGATACTTCATAGGATTATTGTCACTTATAACCGATCCAACCATCTTCTAAAATAATTACCCTAAGTTATTACTCCTATTTTACACACTCTTCTAGTATTTTACCACCTTTAGTACTCCTTTTCCTAACGTAAAACCCCTTTTAGTAGTTTACATGAAAAGGTTGACCTTGTATTCTTATTGGTGAAAATCATTTAGGCTCTAGGTTAATTTTTGGCTAAACTAGCCCATAACCTAACAGACTTTTATCAATAATAATACTAGGTCAACTGGGTTGACCCTATTGGTTGAAACTTGTAGAAGGGTTTAGGGTTAAATTTTCCTATATAAACACATTGATTTTTTCATTATTAGATATACATCAAGAGTTATTATTAATTTTTATTTATTTATAATTTACTCTTCAATAATTCTACTTGAGGAGTCTTAGCTTAGGTTTTCTACTTGGAGAAGAATCTAGTCTTGTGGAGAAGTCTTGGATGCTTTAGCCTTTCTTAGTGATCCTTAAAAACCATAAAAACCTCTTATGAAACACCTTTGGCTAGGGGAGAGATTGAGTCTTGATAGGTTCATCTTCTAGGTAAGTATATCTAACTTTGCTCCTCTCTTTAGTAGATAGAAGTAGTATAAGCAATGGCTTTTGAATAATAGTTATCTTTTTCTCCATTCATTAGGGTCTTACCTATACATAACCTAATTTAGATTATCTTATGCATGTTTAATTTTATGTTTAAAAACCCCCCACTTTGTGTCAAAAACTTTGGTGAGTACTAGATTAGACTTTTTATTTACTTGTTATTAGTATAGTGAGTATGAAAACATAGGACTTAATTAGGGTTATTGCATAGTTTTTCTTGACAAAAGGCTTTGAAACCCTCCTTCATGATATTTTTGTGATAAGAGATCTCATAATTAGGTCTAGTGTATCCACATATAGGTCATGTTCTTGATTAGCTAATGTATCCCCAATTAAAAGTGAAAATAAGATATATCTTCTTCAAGCTAGGATTGATTTATAGATCTGATGTATTTATACGTGTATACATTTTGGTAAACTCAACGTGAATCTAACCTTTACAAGTTTGCTTTCACATTTTCCATTATTCTATTTATTATTATTTTTATATTTGTGATACTAGTTCGACATGGCTAGTATAGATTCTAACTTTTGTGCATAGGTTTAACTCATAGTTACATAAAAAATGACTCTATTCTTTTTGTGTATGTCTTCATCAGATATAGGTTACTAGATCTAATAGGTTTTCATAATACTCTTATTTTCTTGTAAATAAAAAATTAGGTCAAATAATTTGACATAGTATTTTAGATAGCTTCTAGAAAACATACTAGGTTGATCATGCCAATATAGTCATCTTAATAGGCTTCAACAAACAAGGAAATGCAGAACTAGGTTGACCCAATTGATACAGTTGGCAAAATTTGTAAGTAGAATTCAAGGAAATTTAACAAAAAATTCACATTATTCAACATCTTCCAACACACCAAGGTTCCTTTCTCTCTCTCTTTCATTTTAGTTCTTCTTTACAGTTCTATTTTGTAATGTTTATAGTCTTTCAAACTACCATCATATAACAAACTAGGTCAACCTAATTGACCTAGATCTATATTATGTCTTCTATCTAAAAGACTAGGTCAACTTAGTTCTTAAGGACCCCTTGCTTCTGTAGTATAGTAGTAACACTTTCAACTCTATTCTATAATGTTTTCATACACTATCATTTGAATCGATTATGTATTATATTTCAAATCAAAAATTAACAACCATATGCTAGTAATAACTTCATACTTTCACTTTTAGTTATTTGCATGATTGGAATAGATCACATAGTATAATTAGGTGGGTTTTCAATATACCATTTAGATGAACTATTTTTTTTCTTTCTTACACAAACTACCAAATCACATAATTTCAAAATATATTTAAACATTTGTCTACCTAATGCCTACTTGTTTGGATTTCATCACCAAGGGGGAAGCCAAATTGGTTTTTATAACTATGTATAAACACATGGCTAATGGTATATATTGGAAAAGCACCTTACACCTTTATTGATATGGGATTATGAAGTGAGAGGGTAGGCCCCAATAACAAGCTAGTACCATTGCCAACACACATCCCTTTCAGCCTAAACATCATGAAACCATCTATAGATTAATTTTTAGTTCCCTACTTTCAACCAACTTCCCTATCACACTTAAAATAAAATTTTATAATAATCTAAAAACACTCAAAATTACCACTTAGTTAGAATTTAATTTTTCAATTAACTACTTGGTCTTTTCTCATTGTATATTGTATTGCAAAAATTTGAATTGGCTAGCATTGGTGTAAGGTTTTGTGTTGTGTGCCTCAATTGGATTATTCTCATTGACCCAATTGATTATGTGCTTACTTTCATTTTTTTTATTTAAATTACATTGAAAAATAATTACCTATTTTTTAATACACTATCATTCTTTAAACACAATATCTTACAAACTATTATTCCTTCTCATATGTAGTACTGGGTCAACCTAGTCAACCCTATATCTCTGTTACTAGTTAGATTACAATACTAGGTTGACCTAGTCAAATATACACTCTTACTAGACTCTATTTTTCCCAACTTGTAGTAATAGGTTGACCCAGTCAACTCTATACTCTTAATGATGTCTTGTCTATTTGACTCAATTCTTTATTATCCTTAGCATCATATTCATTTTCTTCAAATCATCATGAAATCCCCTATTAAAATCTTCTTGGATAACTTGAATCTATTTAGACACTATATGGTTTTATCTTTACTTCTTATCTTATCTTTTCTTTTCTTATTCTTTGTAGCTATTGGGGCATCTTGTGATACCCATCCATATATCATTTAAAAATATGGGGCACCTTGCACTGCCCATACCTAAATCCACTTACACTTTGGGGAATCTTGTGATGCCCGTTCTTATTCTCCATTACATGCTACCAAACTAATTCAACTTCAAGAAACCTTCTGAGACACAAGCTTGTCCTCACATGTTCATCCTTGATAAATACGTTAGTTTAGGATCCTTCCATTCTTTTCATGCTTTCTATATGCTATCAATCTAACACTTTTCATAGCTTATTTACATTGGTCTCACCCTCTGCATTAGTTATCTACTTTCACAAACCTTAGTCCTTACTTTTGGTCTTTTGGTTTCCCTTTTTCTCATGACTTATATTGTAAAACCACGGATAAGACCTAGTCTTCCTCATGATGTACTTTTATCCTTTTTATTTTCATACTTTCCACATAATTTTTTGCACCCTTGGAGTTTTTTATTTTTGTGAGTTGTAGTGCAAGACCATGGATAAGACCAAACCTTTCTCATAAATACCATACCTTTTCTTATCCCATTTATTTTTCTAATAATTTTTGGCACCCTCACAGGTTTATCTTTTATGAATTACAATGTAAAACTATGGATAGGACCTAGCCTTCCTAAAAAAATCATCATATTGTCATTCCTTTTTTAAAATGTGTTTTACAATGGTTAAAATTTCTTGATCTTTGTTCTTATCTTTAGTTTTTTACTCTTTTGATACATAAAATTGCATAACAATTTGTGTTATCATGTTTTCCTCTATTTCCCTCATTCTTATGATAAGGAATCACACTTTATTTTCATTGTATGCCTTTTTCACCCTTTGTCACATTTTTTGCAATTTGAAGTAATTCAAATCGTTTCATGACTCATTCCTATTTATTTCCTTTACTTTCACTCCATATTGGATAAAACAAGGTCAAAGTACACAACACTTTTATTTTACTTGATTTTATGAGATTCTTAGACACCATGCTCTCTAAATTTCTCTCTTTTAGTAACCAAGTCCTAAGTATTCAAATTAAAGTAATCTTTAGCATCCATGTTTGGTTTTTAAAATATGTATAGAGGAGGAATAGAAAAATACATCAAGAAATTTAAAATCCAAATCATTTAAAACAAAAGGAAATAAGATAAAAAAGGTAACATAAAAATCTAAGTCAAAATAAAACCAAAAAATGTGATTTACAAGCACATCTCCTATATCTAATTGAATCTCAAACTCCATAGTTCACATCATAATATAGTTGAGGTTCATTGGGGTGAAATATACTAGTAGATTTGAATAGGATAATTTAAAAAACTCTATGGTGCTACCTAATTTCTCACGTAAGTACCCAATATTCACAGTAGACTGATGGCTCTGTAAGGGGTCCTAAGGAATACATTATAGGAAGGTAGGTACATTTTACTTTTCATGTATATAGAATTCATGGGATGATTTATATACTGCATTTGTTGACCAAAGACTTATGTGTTTAGGAGGAGTTCTTGAGAGCCCTTAAGGTTAAAAGTACTCTTATTTTGACAAACTTAATTTGAGTGTCTTAACTTCGATAAAGATTTCCTCTACCTTGGTTTTTATTGCATTCTCCCCTCCACCCATTTCATTTCCCCCCTTGATAGGCAAATTGTGATTCTAAATCTATTTCCCCTCTTCTATTCTTCCTTCTTCTTCACATCTTAAAAACATGTAGCACTACTTTGTTTCAATTTTATCTATCCTTAGAACAAAACAATATTCTTGAGAAACTATTGATTACTTTCTTTACACCATGGATCTACATTTATAGATATGCTTTGATTTATTTTTAGCATTTATCATTATTGTTCCATCCCTTTTTTGTGGACACTTGAGTTCATTTCTACTTTTGTGCACTTTGTTCTATTTTTGAGTGAGGTTGGCTTGTTACTTCTCACTCACCAATGTTGTTTTCCTTTTATGCACATTTTTACATTAATGATTGAGTAAGGGTTTTTACTTCTCACTAATCAATGTTGCTTTACCATTATTTTCTTTCCCATATTTATTTAAGTAATGATTGTTACTAATTTCATATTGATGTTTTATTACCATTCTTTTTGACATGTATCCTTAGTTTGATTTGGTGAGTTTGCCTTTCTTACTTAAGGTTTACTTGTTTGAATTTTTTGGTCTTTAGTGGCCTTATCTTTTAGATTACCCAGTTTAATCTAAATTATGACTTGATCTTTGGGTTTAACAAAGAAATTATCACCCCAGATTGCCAAATTTCTAAGTATATCCCATCCACATATCACTAATGTTCGCTTTCCTGCATTTATTTATTTTTGCTATTTAGTTTTGTATTCGTGGGTTTATCAAAGTAGTCTATGTGCCCTACACAATTATTATTATAAACACAACAAAAAACCATATAATAATAAAGGTAAGTCAAGGTAAGCATTATATTTAAGTTTCAATTATTTCTTTTACATCATTTAATTTTAGTTATTTTTGCTTTAAAATACTGTAACCTTTTTTTAACCTTAGCATTGTATATTACTATGTTATTTTTTTAAGTACCATATCCTATTTCACTTGAGTGACACATGATGAGATTTGAGTAGGGAATATGTATAAACATAATATTTTCAAACTTTATCAATTACTGATGCTTTCATCTTGTAGGAACCTGTCAAGTCTCAATCTCTTTGAGTGCATGCCATAAAGGGTGCATCAAGAAAGGGGTGGGTAGACCATTAGTGCTTCATAAGATTGTTGTCCCTTATTTACACTTATTACCAATACAAATAGATCCTAAAATAATTACCCTAGGTTATTACTCCCCTTTTACACACTCATCTAGTCTTTTACCACCTTATGTACCCCTTTTACTAACCTAAGAGACCTTTTGATATTTTACATGGCTAGGTTGAATATCGCGACCTTATACTCTTATTGGTGAAATTCATTTAGGATCTAGGTCAGATCTTAATCAACCTAGCCCATGACCTAGTAATTTTTTGTCAATAAAGATACTAAGTTGATAGGGTCAACCCTGTCAACCAAAATTTTAAAAGGGTTTAGGATTAAATCCACCTATATAAATACATTTATTTTTCCATTATTAGAGAAACATCAAGAGTTATTATTAATTTGTGTTTATTTACAATATGATCTTCCACCATTCTCCTTGATCAATTTTAGCTTAGGGTTTATACTTGGAGAATAATCTATTCTTATGGATAAGTCTTGGATGCTTTAGCCTCTCTTAGTGATCCTTAAAAATCACAATAACCTTTTGTGAAGTACCTTTGGCCAACGGAGAGATTGAGTCTCAACAGGTTCATCTTCTAGGTAAGTATCTTTAAATTTGATCCTTTCTTTAGTATATATAAGTAGCATAAGTAATGGCTTTTGAATATTATTGTTCTTCCTCTTCATGTATTAAGATCTTACCTATACATAGTTTAATTAGGATTCTCTTATGCATGTTTATTTTCATTTGTTTACTAACCCCCATATTGTGACACAATATTTTGTGAGAACTATATTATATTTATTTGCTTTTCTAATTATTAGTTTAGTTAATATTGGAGCATGTATTTAAATATCACAAGTACTTCCAGGTGGTGTTCGTTTATCAGATGAGAGATACAATACATAGATACAAGCTTGTTTGTGAAGAACTTGTTGAAGTTAAAAGTTACAATGGTCAATAAAATAAAATTCATAGAAGAATGAGATAGAGACTTATAATATATGCCCATGAAGGTTTATAGATAGGTTACACACTTCAAGTATGTTAAACTGATCATCCAAGTTAGCTAGTCACTAATAGGTTTAATGGTGTAAATAATTTTAAACCCAGGAAATAGTGAGAAGATGAATTAAAATGTGTTTTCATGATAGAAAGATGAAACCAAGTGCATGGAGATGTTTATGAATTTTAAGTCTTGTTCATTCTTGGTATAATTTTTGGAGGTCAGTGAATATGGTGACAAAGTTTCTCATAAGTTGACATGTCTAGTTTAGAAAAAACTATGAGATATAAGTGTATACACATAATATTTTTAACTTTTATTGATTACTAACACTTTGTATCTTGTAAGAACCCATTGAGTCTCAATATCTCTTAGTGCATGCCTTAAGGGGTACACCAAGAAAGGGGTGGGTATATCATTGGTGCTTTCTAATATTTTTTTTCCTTTTGTCACTTCTCATCTACACACTTATCTCCTAAAACCATTTGCCCTAAGCTTATTATTCTCTGTTATACCCATTCCAATCATTTATCACATCATTATCCTCCATATTCTTACCTTGACCCCCTTTTGCTAGTTGACTATACTAGGTCAACTGGGTTGACCCTATATAGTTTTCAACCTTTGATTATTGTACATGGTTGACTCAATAAACCCTATACTATTTAGGGTATTTTTCAATTTGAGTTTCATTATCCCTTTGACCAACCTAGCTTGAGACCTATTAAATTATCTACCAAAAACATATAGGGTTGACTTGGTTGACCTTGTACAACTAACATATTTATAAGGATTTAGGAAAAGATCTACCTATATATACAAGATTATTTCCAACCATTTATAAGAAGAAGATACGAGAAGAATAATAAGTATGAACTAACTTCTTCTTATTGACCATTCTACTTGAGGAATAAAGCTTAGGGTTCCATACTTTCTTTGGAGATAGAAATCTTATCTTGTGGATAATTCTTTTAGATGCATAGATAGGTTATGTAGCCTAGATATGATTTGTATTTGTTATCCTTACATACCAAAACAATCTCTTGTGAATCACTTTGGCCAAGGGAAATACTGAGGCTTAGTGGGTTTGTCTTCAAGGTAAGTATTCCTAACTTTATTTCTCTTTTATAAGAGTATATAGATAACATAGTTGTGCTTTTGTTCCCATGAATTAGGATTTTTTATACATTTATGTGAGTATATGTCTTCTATGCATGTTTAGTTTAGCTATTTTTTTTGTTTCTAACCCCCACTTTATGCCATAATATTTTTGTGCACTATATTAGATTTAATTTCTTGTTTATTAGAACAAAGTGAATGTTAAACCTTATGACTATTTTATGGTTTTTTCATGGTTATGTTAGATTTTAGGCTTTGGAATCCTACCTCACATGGTGTATTATGATAATTGATGCCCTAATCAGGTCTAGTGGATCCCCATAATGGTCATTCTCCTACTTAACAAATGTATTCCCAATTGGAAGTGTAGGTATGCTCTATCTTCTCCAAGCCAAGATATATTTATAGACATGATGCATTCTTTATTACATACATTCTATTGAATCTAACATGAAACTAACCCTTGAAACTAACTCAAAATTTATCGACCTAGTATCTACTCTCTATGCATAAGTTTTGAGGGATAAGCAATTGGATAGACTCAAACAACCTAGTACAGGTTTCCAAACTTCCAAACTTGTAGTTTAGATTACTAGGTTGACCCAATCAATCTTGTACACTTTTACACATCTATATTTAGCTACTAGGTCAACCCAGTCGACCCTATACATTCTAGGCACTTGACAATAGGATTCTATAGTTCTTGATCAACCAAATAAACCCAATTTATAGATTTTTAAATCATATTCCAAGGTTATTGACTATAAATCTTCATTCTCAGCATCTCTGATCCACTAAGGTTCCTTTCTATCTCTCTATCTCTTTATTTTTTATCTTTCCTTTCACAATTTTTAGTCTTCAAAACTACCCTTGCACATTCAACTAAATCGACCCTATCGACCCAATTTTATGTTCTATGTGTTATCTAAATAACTGGGTCAAACTTGGTTGACCCTATTCATTTTTAGACCTTGATTTTGTAGTACAATTTTAAACCTAAAAACTATTATATATTTTGTGCATATAGTGTCAATATTGTACATTGTTTCAAGTTAGAATTAATCTATATATGCTAGTAATTAGTTCAAACCTTTATTTTCCTATTGATTACATGCTTAGAATAGTTCACATAGTATAATTAGGGGGATTTTAATTAACCATTTAGTTTCATTATTTCTATTTTATGCACACATGGCCAAATTAAAAAATCTAAACAAACACTTTAACATTTGTCTACCCAAGGCCAACCTACTTATATTTCATCACCAAGGGAGAAGCTGAATTGATACTTTGGTCAAGTGTAAATCATGATTAATGGTATTTTATGGTTGAGCACCTAACACCCTTATCATTGTGGTGTGTGAAGTGAGGGGGCAGGCCTAAATACTAAGCATGTATTATTTCCACTATAGTCCTTCTTATCCTAAAATAATTGAAACCATCCTTATATTTATATCTAGTTCCTTTCTTACAACCAACTTCCCATCACATTTAAAATCATTTATTAATAGTCTAATAAACTTCTTAGGTTAACCAATTAGTTATCTCTTTAATTTTTAAGTTGATTACTTGCTCTTTGCTCAATTATGTGTGTAAAAACTTGTATTAGCCAGTGTTAGTGCAAGGTTTTTTATTATGTGCCTTAATTGGATTATCCAACATTATTCTAATTAACTATTTGTTTCCCTTTAATTCTTACCTTCCTAGATTAGAAAAAAAAATTGTCTTGTTTCAGTTCATAACTTATTACAAAAGTTATTTTCTTTCTTGCATATTTTACTAGGTTGACCCAGTCAATCCTATACCTTTTTATAGCCTCTATACATTATATAGTATCAACCCAGTCAAACCTATACTATCTGTATCCCCATTTACCACTTTTTTTAGTCTCTATGCACTATACTGGATTGACCCAATTGACCCTATAATATTTTTCAGTCCCTATTTCTATGCTAAGTCAACCCATTCGACCATGTACTATTTTAATCACTTCCTAGTTATTTGCTTTCTCATCTTTATTTATTACCCTTCATTATGGAATTTCTATTTGATAAAAATTTTGAGTTGTAATTAGTAGACATGATGAATCTTACTAACCCTCATAGGGTCTCCCATAGCTAGAGTAGGGCTCCTCTTTTGGATGATAGTAATGTTCATATTTCCCCTTGCACAATTAATTATGGGACCCCTCCTAATACCTATTCATAACATAATCCTCTTTTCTCATTAGAATACCAACCCAAATTAGAGTATACACCCAAAATGCTCTTTTTATCTCTAAATTTTCTCAACATCAAGGAAAGGATCCTTATACTATTTATAATATTATGATCAATGGTCAAGTTAAATATCATCATTTACCTACTCCTACATTCTCAAATAGATTTTTGGGTATCACTTTCTTTTATTCTCATCCTCTTCCTTTGATTATGATCCCTTCTCATACTATGACCTCTTCTTATCTAACTTCTTCCACCTCCATGCCTGGTATCTTAATTAGCATGATAGGTTCTACATCTAGTGGGCCTCTCATAAGATCAACTATCCTTAATACATCACTAGTGATTTTTTTGCTACCCAAGGCAATCATGATTCTATTTCTTCTTCCTCTCAACCATTCACTAGTCCATCTTTTGCTACATAAGAAAAAATTTCTACTACTACATCACACTCTCATAATTATTATCAAGTTCCTATCAATACCAATAGTGTTACCCAAGCCACTAATACTAACACTAATACCAACCCTAATGATTTTATTAATGCTAATCAAACACATAATTTTTTTTTGAAAACTCTTAATCAAATGAATAAATTTCAAGCTCATAACACAGATCAAATGATGAGAATGCAAAACCATCTTCTCCACCTTTAATCTCATCTATAACCAATGGCTTGGGGTACACATAACCAAAATTTTTCCCCTCATCCTCTTTGATATTATCAATGCAATCTCATTCCTCAACTTCCTTTAATAAATAAAACCATCAAGCATCTACAAAATGAGCCTCTCACTACTCAAATTCTAAAATTGACATAGGAGGTATAACACATAAAATTTATTATAATGGATCAACTAATCCTACCCTTCATATTAAGATATTTGGAAATATTTATAATAATTAGGTCAAATTAAACACCTTTGTTTCTACCAAAATCCTTGTGAAAACCCTCACAGGTGATGCCTTGGATTGGTAAAATAAACTTAGACCACATTCCATTACTAATTTTGAGGATTTAGTAAATGCTTTAGTGCAAGAATTACAAACTAGTAATCTTCTCAAAAACACTTTAGCCCATTTCATAAATTTCCAAAAAAATGAAAATGAAATTTCTCATGATTTTGTTAAAAGATGGAAGAATTTGTCAAAAAAATGTGAACATAACATGGTCGATGATAATATTTTCCATCTCTTTACCAATGTTATCTTTTCTAAATTATAATATCAAGTTTGCACTCTCTCTCCATGTACCTTGGAAGAGGCTATTGACCAAGCTAAACATCAAGATTTCCTAATGCATTAATTTGAACCACCCCAACCTTATATAAGTCCTTGTCTATTATTAAATAATATAAACCATAATATTACCAATGATGGTGTTATATATTCTTATCATACAAATGTTCAAGCTTTCCTTCCTAACCAATATTTGGAACCAACTCCCCCTTCTCAATAATATACTAATCCTCACTTTTCTTCCCCAAATAATATCAATGTTCATAAACCTCTATCCTCAGCTAAATTTCTTAAGCATCTACCTAGGCCTCTTACACTAGATCTTGATCCTACTCATCCTATGAAATCTTGGTATGATCCTAACAAGTTTTTTTGGTTTTATGCTAGTTGGGGTTATTCTCATGAGACCTATAGACAACTTCATAATTTAGCCATGGATTTTATTCTTGGTCCTAATTTTAATCATGATTCCTTCATTTTCAAGTATCAATAAACTTATGAAATTTCTTTTAAGGATTTAAAATGACATAAAAAAAAATCAAGAATTAAATCAAGAAAATACTCATATATCTATAGATAAAGGCCCTCTTCATAATCATCAACCTATTCAAGATAATCAAGATAAATCCTCCCCTTCCACCAAATAATGTTGAAAGTCTTGTTGAACCAAATTCTGAAGAGAATGTGGTTAGCATGACTAATATGTGAAAGGTGGTTTCTTTTATTGATTCCCAACCTATCTACACTCCTACATCTAGAACATATCATGTTATCTAGTATTCTTCTCTAACTCATTTGAATGAGTTGCAACAAGATGACTTTATTACCTTTGATGACCTAATTTATGATTTTCCTTAGATAATACTTCCCATTCTATTTATACCACTCTTTAATCATCTTCAAATACTAATGATAATTAATCTTCTACTAACACTTGTTATACCAATTCTCAAGATCAACTTTAATTGACTACTTCATCATCACAACATAGTTTACAGCCTTATCCCAAACCTTCTTATTCTTACCAATAGAAATTCCAATGCACTTCAGCTCCTCCTTACAAAAACCTTTTTAACCATTATCCACCTATATATAACAACCCTATTATGGTATGTTATGAGTTGGATCTCATCATGGAACTCACTAATCTCCTATCACAAATTCCATTCCTTGAACTTATGAGGACTTCTCACTATCATAGAAACCATCTTATGCAACCATTTTATAAGATGAATTTCCTTCATCCTCCCCTAGAAGGATGGGAGGAGACTTTATCTAGATCCAAAGATAGTAAATTACAATGATGTGAAGAGATGTCTATAAACATTGATGAAACTATAGACACTTCTCTTTCCTTAAAATTTCCCATAGCTTTTATGATTTTTGATGAGATTATGCTTTGTGCAGATGATACTCCCTTATTTATTAGCATACAAATAGGTGATATCCAATTTAAGTGTGTATTTATTGATGAGGGTTTTGGCACGTGTGTTTATTCTCTTAATTTCATTAAGACCCTTGGATATTTAGAATGCAATCTTAAGTCTACACACAACACCTACCAAGGATATGATAAAAGGAAAATTATTCATCTATGTTTCATGTGGCTTCCCATTACTATCCAACCTATCACCATCCGTGTGAATGTAATTATCTTCAATTTCCCCATTTCTTATAACATCTTTCTTGGTAGGTCATGGACTCACCACATGAGATCTATTGCTTCTTCTACCTTCCAATGTATTAAATTCCCTCATAATAGATCCATTTACAAGATTCAAGGTAACACTAACCTTTATAATTTAAAATAACTCCAAGAATATGGTGTCTTAAAAATTCCTACTCTTAAGCCTTTCCCAAGCATTCCATTTCATGAGTCTCAACATCTAAAATTTCCCATTAATTCAACCCGAGGTTATAGTGGGCATCCTGAGCTCATTAGTAACATTCCTCCTAAATTTTTATATTTTTATGATGATGAGCTTGATGATATTAAATTAAAGATCAAAAAATTTTATATCTCACCTCATCTCATCTTGTAGCTTCCTACTTCCTTACAACCTTAGACTTGCAAGCCTCCTTACAATGACATTCTTGTAGTCTTGACGAAGACTAGGCATTCTATTCACCATAATTCAACAAATGATAAGGTCATCCCTAATTTATTCATCTATATTCACACCTTATATTATTATTATGGTTATTCTTTAGATGATCCATTTCTAGGTGGTCTTGTATAGGCCCATGATGTTGAGAAGGTCCATTATCATTCTTCCTTACTTGAGTCATTTTGTGTAGGTTATCATGTTCTTTCACTTATAGTTCTATTTTTTGTATTTACCCCTTTATCATAGGGTAGAGATGGAATCAACACCTCCATTTCTGAGGATCCACATAGGACTATGCTCATGGATCATGATATGACCGGTCCTTACCATTTTTCTAGGTATCCTGACCCTTATATCTAGTTTTACCCTTGAGGTTAGTGTGACTCTCCTTAGATCTTATATAGAATCCACTCTTATTAAAACTACAATTGATCCCATTATTTTTCCTACTATATTTGAGCCTATTTTTTATCCTATTATTATTGAGCCTACCCTTGTCTCTGATTCCATTGCTCCTTCTATTGAGACTAGTTCCATTCTTTCCTCATCATTACCCTCCCTTGGTGATGGTTTGTTTCATTTTCCTAAGATGGATCTCTTTCCCACCAAATGGGATGATGAGTATTCTTTAGCTTCTTCCACTCTTATTATACCTCCTTCTATGAGTGTTTCTACTAAAATCACTCACAAGCGTATATGTTGTTTTCATGAGATAGATAATCATTCTTCCACCCATTTTCATAAGTTATGACAATATATTGATACCTTTCATCCTTCTTCCCCATCTTCAGACAAAGCCATACTTCCCCCAAAGGTACTTCCTAAATATCTACCCAAGCATGGTGAGGTATATTATCTATGGCATCTATGTGACACCCATCATACTGATCATTTTTGTATCCTTCAACAACATGTTAAGGATCACCTTATAGTAATTCTCAGACCTTATACCACTCCTCCCATAGGTCATCCCCATAATAAGGCTCCTTTTTATTCTCCCATGGCTCTCCTTTCTATGGTTTCATCACCTCCTATGGTCCTTTTGTCACCTTCTATGCCTCTACCCATGATTCCTTCACATATGGATCTTCCCTTACCTATGGATCCTTTTCCACCTATGAGTCCTCCCTCACTTTTGGATCCTTCTCCACTAGTGATTTCTGTATCTCCCATAAATCCTACTCCCATACATTATCGTAACCATCCCTTCCCTAATTTCCCTCCTTAACATGATTTGTCGAGCATTCCTTCTATTTTTGGGGAAGAGATTAGAAAAGAAGTATTTTCCCAACATTCATTAAATATTGATGAAACATTAGTATCAATTCATATCCAACTTCATAGATATTTATATAATGTCTTGGATAATGTGTGTGGACAAATTTATCAGTATTTATGAACACATGTATGGTGCTTTCACATTTTCATTTGGGTTGGACGTGTGCTCCAATCTTATCTATTATATCATTTGACACTGTGTCAAATTTTTCATTATCATATATGGTGATATTATTTATTGTACTATATCTTGCTTATCTTATCATTTATATTTTCTATATGATTCTCTTTATTTATCATTTCTTTCTCTTTTTTTCTTGATTTTTTCTCAAAACTCTTTTCTTTACTCTTTATAATTGTTTACTTTCTTATCATGGTTAATTATCATTGTGACTTGGCTATACAAACCTTGTTCCCTTTGGTCATTATCTCCCTTTTACCAAGTGATCAGTTAGCAAACAATATTACTCATTACTATCTCCTTACACTAGTCTACTTTTTGGATCTCTTTTTCCCTTCTTCCTTTTTCACAAATTAAGCATATACATGGTTGAGACTTGAGATCACATATTAGTTCATTATCAAACCTAAGTGTCCTAGTCAGTATTTGTCTTTGGTTACTTATCTTGTTTTATCCTTAGATTAAAGCTTATTCATGTGTATCACTACATCTCTCATGATTGGTCATTCCAAGTCTATATAAATGAGGAATCTTTAAAATCCATAAAAAGTTAAAAGACCAATCATTTAAAACAAGGAAAAAAGGAAAAAATATTCTTAAAATTGCAATCACACTAAAAGAAATTACTCAAAGCACATCTCCTTATTATATTCTAAGATAAAAATCCATAGTTGGCTCATGGTAGAGCTGAGGTCCTTTGGGGTGTGGTAGGCCAGTAAATTAGAAGAGGATAATAAAAAAATATTTCAGTGTTACCTAATTTCTCATACAAATACCCAATATTTGTAGTATAATGATGACTCTATAAGAGGTCATAAAGAATTTGGAACACATCATGGGAAGGTAGGTCCATTTCTTTTTTCTTATACCAATCTACCTTCATGAGTTGATCTTAGTAGCATGCCTATTTTCCTACAAAGATTTGTGTCTATTGTGAATAGGTCTCCTTTGTACATAGATGACCACTAGTCACTTAGTGTACTCTCATGTCCTTAGTATGCCTCTTGTCTCCTAAGGTCTTCTCATAAGATGGACAAGTATTTTTTTTTACATTCCATTTTCCATTCCATATATCTATCATATTTCCTCTTGAGAAATATTATTTTAACTAATGATCACTCCCTTTGGGATTTCATTTGTGAGTTGTTTTGTAAGATCATGGATAAGACCCAACTATCCTCATAAATTACCATCTTATTCCTTCCTGTTACCCACATCCTTGAATACCTATTTTTTCTTATTTATTCCATAGTATACTCTTTGTGAGTTATAGTGTAAGACTGTGGATAGGACCCAACATTCCTCACAAAATTTTCCAATACCCAAGTCACAAAAAAAATTACATGTGTCAAATATGAGAGAAGATGTGATTGATTATAAGTTTACACATCAATGACATGATTTCTAGATTGATTTAGTGTGCTTTTATGATTACATCATTTCTCTTTCACATCTTTTATCTTTGTATTTTCTTAGTGCATGTAAGAATAATTTCTTGAATTTTTCATACTTCCTAGCTTGAATTAGTGTGATGAATTTAAGACCAATATTTTGCCAAATTTTGTTTTTCTTTTATAATTCCAAACATTATTTGTATAATTGATTGACTTAATTGATTTTTTTAATCCCATTTGTGCCCTTTTACATACCTTATATATTATTACATTGTTTTCATACTTCCCAATGTGAATTAGTATGAATTTACTTGTTTTAATTTGGTGCAAAAATCTTTCACTTTGGTTTAAAAACAAATTTATTTTTACCATCTTGTTTTACCATTTCTTGGTTATTTATACTTAGTCATTTCTTGTTATTACACATTTCCCAACTTGAAATAGTGTGTAGTACATTTTCTTGATTGATCATATTTTTCCAAGTCCTTTTTGCCTATTTCTTTTTAACCATGCATGTGTTTTTCATAATGCTAGAAAATAAACCACATATCATATATTTACTATATCATATATAACAAAGCTAAAATATATGTGCTAGATAGAAATATATCCAAAGCATCCACAACCACAACCATAATAAATAATAATGAAAACATACCCAACCAATAATAATATGCGAAAATGATATAATAAATACAACCATATACAATGTTCTAAGTCTATGGATGGGCTCCATCCTATCTATATTGTGGCATAGCCATACTACCTATTAAATACTTGATCTAAATCCTCCAAATAGTATATTGTAAAAAGGCCACCTGGGATCTTAATTTCTCTACCTATCCCTGTAGGTGCACTACCTACACTTTTGACTACATTAGCTGGGTCCAAATCTCTTTCATCTATGTCACTATGGCTAGATGTGCATATTTCTCCTTAGATATTCCCTACCATGCCTACATTTCACCTCCACCCATCTCTACTAGTGGATTCATCCTCTCTCTCTATGCCCATATTTTTCTCATTACCTCCCCAACTAGTTTAAACCAATTTTCCTGAGCTAGGGTAGATGGTACACTGGGGTCCTCCAATGCAGTAAGGTATATGGTTATAGAGTCTCATCCAAGACATCATGGAGTGATCCCCTCACTAGAGATGCCCATATCTCATTTTTATCCTTATCTATGCTTGTAAAATCACACCAGATGGATATTAGATCACTGTTATATCTCAAAATATCTATTTATCTCTACTTCTAAATAAAAACTTAAAGCAAAAATTTTAACCATCCTTTCTTACCTATTTGTGTCTTGGCTACTATGGTATCACCATCTACGTGACCACCTAGCATAGTCTCCCCATCTATGTGGCCTATTATTACCTTTTATGTATGCCACCTCCTCAACTTAAATCCCTCTATCATTTATCACATCTATCTTAGCCTGTGTTTGAATGATATCTCTATGATCCATCCTTCCTTTGGATCCTCTATTGGCTCATCAAGGATGACATCAATTTATGATATCTCTTGTTTCCTCCATCACCATCATGTCCTCAGTAATCTAACCTCCTCCTATTATAAAAATGGTAGTGGTACATCTAGTATCTCCACCTATGCCTCCCTATCCTCTTACTCTACTCTTTATCATGCTTGACTAGTCCATGGTCACTCATGATGTGTTCCTGAGTATCTATCTCACTATCAATGGTCCTAGTCCTCTCCTCCCTTATGTCTCTCTCACATGATAAACCCACTACTAAAGCATCAATATTAGTGTTTCTAGATGAGGCAAGCCCATCTATCTTAGCACCTGTACTGTTAGATGTGGCTCTCTCTACCACATGTACTATCTAACCACCTCTATCCTCTCTATCACTAGTGAAACTGTGTCAACTCACCGATGTAGTTGTTATGTGCTTATATATTTTCCACACTATGTTTATACATCTCACTAACCATAGTGATATCATGTGGGGTAAAACCTATGCTACTTGGTACTCTCTTTATCTCCACACCTAAGGTGACTTATCATTAACCACATGTGGCAACCCATCTAATTGATACATAAAAAACCTCTCATATATCCAATATATTAGCAATATGATCAGTCCCATGGTCTTCTACCCTCTAGCCAATATCTCATTAAAATCATATATGAGTTGGACCTAGATGATAGATCCTAGATCATATAGAATGTGCTCCTTTAACATCACCCTACTCAAGGCTACCATGAACAATGGTACCTTACCATCCAACTTATGACATAACACCCATTGTGTCACAATCCCTATCATAAATTTTTGAATATCTATAATCTATGATGTATATACATTATCCATACTGACTCTCTATCCTCCTAAAATCATCTCTAAGCCTATAACCCACATGTTTAAGGATCTCATCTCCTCTAGTTGTCCAATATCCCTATGGTCACTAGTGCCCCTACTATGATAACCTGAGGATGGCATGGACATCCTCTAGTGTGATGTCCACCTATATCACATCCCCATCCACCTCCCATATGAAGGTGTTAGTCAGTCATTCCCAACAACTAAGGAACATAACTAATAGATCAACACTCATGGGGATCCTATACATATCAATTGTGCCTCCTAGACCTATGGATATTAGTATAGCCCTATCTCTATCTAAAAATCACTATAATAATGTTGGTAACTAGGAAAAATCCACCAATCTATATAACCTCTATCATCTTGACAACCAAGAAACAACAAAGGATGGATTAGTTCCTTCATGTCATGTATAGTCGTAATACATTCTTTTTACATTTTTTAATAAAAAACAAGCGTTTTTGATTTTAAAACTTATTCATTTTTATTCATTTTACCCTATTTCTAGATTAATAAATATTTCTTACCTTCCTTTAGTCATTTTGAGCCATTATATCCCTATTTTGACCTTCTACATGTTTTTTTGTGCTTATTCTAGTTCTTTGGTCAAACTAGTTTGACCAAAATTTCCCTATTTTTTCCCTGGTTGACTCCAAAATCTTATTCCAACCTCTTATTTTCCCCTTCCTAGTGTTGTGTTGTCATTAGAGACCTTTCAAATTAGTTATAAAACTACATTATGTTGTTAGCCTATAAAATTTATGGGGTTAACCCATACCTACTGGGTTAACACTATGGATTCTACCCAATTTCAACCTATTGGGTCGATTGGGTTGACCTAGTTCATTTTGCCTACTGACCCCTTGAATTTTCCTAAAAAAGTGAATTTTCCCACTTTCTTCCTAATTCATTTAAACCCATTTACCATATTTCTATTTTATACCCCTAGAATCTAATTTTGTTCCATTTTGACATCTAAAATTACTTAATATTCAAAATTACTAAAAACCACTTAATTCAACAAATACTCAAAAATTGGCTTAAGATTCATAGTTGCATGCTTATAGTGCACCTGTTGTAGCTCTTAGAACTCCTCCTCATCTAGCCTATCATCTTCTTTCCATCTTAGCTCATTTGGTCTCTAGAGATCTTTTCCTCTTTTTCACAAGTCAAAATAACCAAATGACTTCTCTTTCCCCTATTTCAAAACACCTTTTCAAAAATCAAAACTTTCAATTATTTTTCTACAAATTCCTTTTTTTATTATATCTTTATTTCTATTCATCCTTTTTCAAAACCATAAAATGCATTAGATTCATGATGTATAGAATCTTTTCCATTATCATATGCCTATATTCTATTTTTTTTGATTTTTGGCTATTTTTTCACTAATTTCTATAGGTTCACCTAATGTTCTTCACATTGGACACCTTCACTTCTCTTTCAGTCTAATTTTTTTATCTACAACACTAAGGTAAGTAAATATATGTGTTTTTCAATTATGTCCTTTCATTTATCTTATTTTCTACTTACTACACTTTACTTACCATCAATATTATGTGTTATCATGTTCTATTTCTCGAAGCACCATCCTGTGTTGCACTTACATGACACATGATGATATTTGAGTGGGGATTATGTATAAGCACAATATTTTTAACTTTTATTGATTATTGACACTTTATATCTTGAAATAACCCATCGTGTCTCAATCTCTTTGAGTGCATGCCTTAAGGTGTGTATTGAGAAAGGGGTGGGTAGACCATTGGTGCTTTGTAAGATTATTATCTTTTTTACCACTTACCATATACACACTTGTCTCTTAAAACCATTTAACCTAAGATTATTATTCTCTATTATACCCATTTTAGTCATTTATCACATCATTATCCTTCATGTTCTTGCTTTGACCCCCTTTTTCTAGTTGACTATACTAGGTCAACTGGGTCAACCTTGTATAGTTTTTAGCCTTTGATTACTATACAGGGTCGACTAGGTTGACCCTATACTATTTAGGTTATTTTTCACTTTGAGTTTCATCAGCCCTTCAGTTGACCTAGCTCAACACCTAGTGAATTATATCCTAAAAACATATAGGGTTGATTGGGTTGACCCTATACAACTGACATATTTGAAAAGATTTAGGGAAAGATCCACACACACACACACACACACACACACACACACACACACACAAGTTAATTTTTAACTATTTTTAATAATAATATAAGTGAATAATAATAAGTTTTAATGAACATATACTTATTGACCATTATTGTGAGATATAAAGCTTAGGGTTCTATACTTTCTTTGGAGATATGAATCTTATCTTATGGATAAGTCTTTTGGATGCATAAATAGGTTTTATATCCTAGAGATGATGTGTCTTTGTTATCCTTACATACCAAAACAATATATTATGAATCACCTTGGCCAAGGGAGAGATTAAGGCTTGGTGGGTTCATCTTCAAGATAAGTATTCCTAGCTTTATTTCTTATTTGTAAGAATAGATCAATAATGTAGTTGTGCTTCTATTCCCATACATTAGGATTTCATATACATTGACATGATTATATTTATTATATGTATGTTTAGTTTAGTTGTTTGTTTTATTTCTAAGCCCCATTTTTTTCCACAAGCTTTGTTGTGCACTATATTAGATTTATTTTCTTATTTATTAAAATAAAGTGAATATTAAACCTTAGGACTCTTTTAGGGTTATTTCATGATTATGTTAGAATGTAGGCTTTGGAACCCTACCTCACATGGTGTATTATGAAAAGTGATCCCATAATTAGGTCTAGAATATCCTCATATTAGTCATGTTCCTTCTTAACAAATGTATTCCCAATCATAAGTGTAGGTATGCTCTATCTTCTCTGAGCTAGGATCGATTTATAGATATGATGTATTTTTGATTGCATACAATAAGGTCATGATATTGATCTAAAAGACTAATATTTTTATATTAGACCATATGATTTTTATTTTTTGATATGTTTTTAAGATGTCATATAATATTTTTAATGAATTAGGATTATTTTAAAGTGTCTACACAAGTGTTGGAGTTCCAGGTCACCATGATTGGTCTTTAAGGTAAACAGGGAGTTCTGAGTGAGTGTCTTATAGATATGTTCTTGAGCCTTTATGCTATGAGTAAATATGTCCAAATATTTTAATAATGACCCTATGTTTTTTTATCATATTTGAGTGGATTAAGTGTGTTTGAGCTTTATTATTAAAAGGCAGATTTTTTTGTGTACATAGAACTAATAGAACTAAGTACTCTTGAGGGGTTTCATGAAGTAATTGAACCTAAAAAGTGTTATGGAACTTAGAGGGTGTTTTATAAGGTTTAATTTTATGTTTTATTATTGTGTCATTTACATATGCATTATTTTTTCTAATGGATCAAATGGTAATGTGTTGATAACAAGAGCTAATGCAATTAGGTCTCCATTAGACCTAAAAGTGAAATAAGGCCTAATATAGTTATGATAGACCAAAAGGGACTCAAATATAATTTTAATCATTTTTATGATATGTCCTAAGATCTATTAGATGTCATAACTAAGAGGTTAAGGTTTTATGGAGGACCAAGTGGTATATGAATAAGAGATGAGTATATATAAAAGGCATTTTGGGCCTATTTTGAGTAAGTGAAGGTGTAAGAAAATGGATTTATAAATAAATGAGCATAAGGAGGCTAGGAAACATGTTATAAACCCTCAATAGAGAGAAAATAATCATTTCATGATGATCATATAGTTGATCTACAGTTGAAGATCAAGGTCACATGACCTATTAAGTCTTGAAGAGGACTACTTGAGTGAAGAAGCCTAGAAGTAATTTTGAGAGAGATCACATGGAGTAAAGATAAAGGAGTGATCATTAATCATTGATAGGATATAAAAGTTTCATTATATATGTTTTCCTGATGTATGATAGTAGATAGATTAAACAAATAATTAAGTAGAAGAAATAATGTTGATTGGTTGAGTTGGTGTTTGGTCAAAGAGGGAGTTGAAGCTTCCTTGCCGATTGGTGCTTGAAACATTAATCTTGGTTGAGTGGGTTCTTCCTTAAGGAGTTGTATTTTCCTTTTAGGTAGGTTCTTGAATAAGTTTCCTTTGACTAATTTTGTGCTTAGTCATAGGAGGTTTTAGCCTCTTAGCAAGTGGGTGATTGCTAAAGTTAAGTGGGTGATTGATAAATTTATGGTTGGTACTCTATGTTGGGTTTGTTCTCAACTAGATTTGATACATTATATTATAATAAAAATTTATCCAATATTTATTTTAGTCATTTTTATTATCCATGAGGGTTTACCACATATGTGATATGTTATCTTATTTCATTCTCATGTGATTGGTTCTTAATGTATTACTAAATCACTATGTTGCTTTCATAGTTTGTATGAGTGGATCTTATTGATTAAAAGTTTATAATAATAATTCATCCCCCCTTAGTCATTATGCTTCCAAAAATAACTTATGAATCAAGTACATCTCCACCCAACCAAATCTAAATTCTCATCAAAGATGATGGTTAGAGTTCTTATTTAATTATTATTTTGATATTAATTATATCAAAGGCAATAGAAATAGAGTATTTGATTAACTAAGCCATAGGAGGTACATATAGTCATTGCTACTATTAGGAGTAACTTCAAGGATAAAGTGATGAAGTTCTCAATAGGAGATGAATTTTATGATCAAGTCAAGAAAGCATTATCTGAGAATGCTCATAATCTTAATTATAAAGGATTCATAATAGAGAAATGTGGTATTTTTTAATAAAATGTCAAGATGTATGTACTTGATACAAAAAATATAAGGAACACAGTACTAAAGGAACTACAAATACCCCATATTCAAGACATCTAAGAGTAACCAAGGTCATGGTTGAGTTTAGACCACTCTATTTTTTGAAAGGAATCAAGAAAGATGTAATATATTTTGTATCTTGTTATCTATAATATCATCATGTGAAATTTAAACATCTGCATCCAATTAGATTTTTTAATCCACATAACATACCAAATTGGAAGTGGTAGGTGATCAATATGGACTTTGTCTAAGATTTACTATTGTCACATAATAGACATGACATGATATTGGTAGTAGTTGAAAAAATAACCAAGGTATCTCACTTTATACCAAACAACTTGACTAATGATGTACCTACTCTTACAAAGAGATTTATAAAGGAAGCATATTAGTTACATGGATTTCAATAGAAAATAATTTGGATCATGATTTGAGGATAACTTCTAGATTTTGGTTGACTCTAAATTCAATTTTGGGTATGTAACTAAACTTCAACACTACATATCACTCATCAATTGATGGTCAGATAGAGTGAGTTAATCAAGTTTTAGAAGATCTCCTTCATATGTATTTCATGGATCAATAATACAAGTGGGAGGAGTACCTTATATTGGTTGAGTTTTATTATAATAAATCATACCAATAAACATTAAAGATGGCTCTATTTGAGGTATTGTATGGAATAAGGTGTAGAACACCAATCAATTGGGATAGGTTGGAAGACAAGGTAGTCATTAGACTTGAGATGCTTTTAAAAATGGAAGAGAAAGTCAGAATAAAAAAGTAGAGGTTAGTCAAGGCCAATGATAGACATAAGATTTATGTTGATCTAAAGAGAACAAATAGGTAATTTTTAGTAGGTGATAAAGTGTTTTTTGGGTTAATCCTCATAAAAACTTGATTAAATTTAGGAAGTCAATGAAACTTTCAATGAGATATGTGTTACCCTTTAAGATTTTGGAAGTGGTCAACCCTATAGCATATAGGATTGTATTTCCACCATCCCTATCTTTATTACATAATGTCCTCCATGTGTCTTATCTTAAAAAGTATATAGTTGATCCTTCACATGTGTTGGATTAGAATGCTTTGCAAGTTCTAGATCTAAGGGTGGTCATGGTAGAACCAATCAAAATAATTGACACTCAGAAACTCTATTTGCATAGTAGAGAAGTGTCATAGTGCAAGGTCCTATAGGTATTATATTCTAAAGATAGTACCACTTGGGAGGATTATGATGAGTTATAAAGGCTTTTAACACATTTTTTTACTTGATACATTGTTGGATATTATTTTATTTTTAGAATTTTTTTAGAATTAGTGTTTGAATAAATGACATCAGATGATGACCAGCTTTAGGGAGGAACGATTTCACATCCCAATTTCTCTCTAACCTTAATAACCTTTTATCTATGGATTGTTATCATTTTTAAATTAACTAACTACTATTAAATTAAGTTATTTTTTATAATATATTTATGGGATAGTTATTTGTTGCTTAGATTACATAATTAAATTGTTATGAGTTAGTTATACTTGTATATTCTTTACATTATGATCATGTTTTTAGTTTATACAATAGTATTTTATAGTTATATGATGATGTCATGAGATAATTATGTTATTTTTCATGAGTTGGATACATGATATATTCACCCCATAGAGTGTGATGGAGGGAGAACATCATCATAGAGGATGGCATAGATGGAGATGTTGAGGGACAATAGAATAAAAGATAAATACCTATGCACACACCACATTAAAATTATATGTTTTTGATTATTGATTGTGTTTTAATAGCTATAATATGTATTTAATTATACACACACACACACACACACACACACATTGTGTTCTTATTTTCTATTTGAGGATTGTATGGATTTAGTTTTATGACTGCATTAATAATAGTTGATGTTATTGCTTGGATTGATTGAGTGAATCCATACTTGACATACCAATGTATTTGATTTGGATAATTATTGTATGAATAATGTTATTTTGGAATTTATGATTATAGACAAAATTTTTTACCTTGTTTAATCGATATGTTGAGTGATTATTATTGATTAGAAGGTTATTTTTATCATTTATAATAAGCTAAATAACTTGTATAAATCAATTAAAAAGTTAGAGGTTATTTTTAAATGGTATAAGGATATTAATTTAATCATATTATCAATTAATGATTGTTATAAAGCCTTTGTGCTTAGAAAATAGGCATGATTTTATGTAAAGTTAATATGATAGTTCATTTTTAAATAGTTATGGGAGACATATTTGTGTTTGTTGATAACCTTTATTAAGATATGCCAATAATTATTATTTAAATCATGTGATTTAACCTTATCTAAAGGGTTTGAATACATTGGCATGATTTTTTGGATTTATTAGTTGGTATGCTTGAGATTTATCAACATCATTTGAAATGATTTTGTAAGTGGACTTCGTAAATTCAATACATAGGCTTATTAAGTCAAAATAACATGCATATATGTAAAGGATTAAAATATTGATTATTTTGAAACATTTGGGAGATTAGGAATTTTGTTTGGCTCTAACTCAATTTGACATTAATTAAGCAAACAAATTTGTGGATAATAGGGTTTTTACATGATGGGAACAATGGAAAACTATGAGATTTGATAGTTTTAGTTACATACATTAATTGATGTAGAAATATTGGTAGAGAAATTATGATAAGAAGGAGGTAGAGAGAAGTAGATGACATGACATGGCATGGAGAAGAAGTGAGTAGAGAGAAGGGGTGGTGAAATAGTCTAGTGTAATAAATTTCAAAGTTGAAATCTAATTTGAGGTTGGTGATGTAATTCCATTATTTAGTTGTTTGAACATAGGAAATTATGTGTATATTTGTCTTATTAAGGTCTTGGGTAATTTTAATCATTATATATTTAATTATAAAATAAAAATTTAGCCTAATGGATGGCTTGGCCATCAAAATAACTAAATCTATATTCCCTAAATTATTCAAAATTTCATGGCTAAAGACTATGTGAAGTTAATATGGTAGAGTAGGTTTAAATTTAGTGTGTTTACTTAAATTAAATCCATGAAATTTAGAACACTACAAATTGGTTTTAGTTTATATAGAATAAACTACATAAATTTTGAAACCTTAAGCTCATATAAATGGTTTAGAATATTCAAAAACCTTGAGATTATATAGATAACGGGTTATGCATATGTTTTTGTTTTCCTAGAGATAAAATATACAAGTCTAAGTAAGTTGTTTAATGTATGGAATGAATGTTAAAATTGTCTCATTCTAGGATAGGTTCTATGAATGGATATGTTCCATTTAACCATTATCATATTTATATGAAATTCTTTTATTATGAGGAGACTGGTATACCCATTTTAGAATCTTATCATTGTTATTAGGACAAGATGGCTATATGTATATTGGATAATTACACATACACATTTATATAGATTAGAGAATAATATTTGTATAATGTTTATGTGATTTAGGTAATCGATTCAAGCCATTTATGTGTTTAAGAACCAATAATGTGTTATATAACTCCTATAGTGTATTTAATATACTTCATAAACTTAATCAATTAAGCCAAACCTTAAATTGAACATGCAATATGTATTTTAAAGATGAAATTATAAGGTTGATTGTGCATAGACTATTCAAAGGAAATTATTATGTTGGATATGTGTTGGAATTATTTGATATATATTTCTTTTAAAAATTGATTTAAATATCAACTTGACTTTCATTTATTTTTGTCAAACTAGGGTGAAACAAAATTTTAAAATGAGTAAAAGGGGACTGAGTAAGATATTTGATTTTGATAGTTAATTTAGATACTTTTTTGTTAAAATTTTTTTATGGTATAACTATTTTAAATAAACCCAGATTAAGGGTGAATGAGTTAAAATGAGTTTTGAATAGTTTTCTATTGATAATAGATTATGTCTTGCAAAAGGAAAAGATAATAAGGGTTTCATATGATTAAAAATGTTATGTTTGATTTTGTATGTAATTTATAGAATAGATATTTATATTGATTTTATTCAGAATATATTTAATTCCAAAAAAAAAATAGAAGTTTAATGTATAACAGTCATATACATTATAATCTAAGGGTACGACAGTCAAATACTTAGAGCATAATGGATGCACTGTTAGTTATGATAGTATAATATTTTTATTATGTGTGAAAATACATATATGTAGTATATATATTTGTATGAATTTGATACATACACACGCGCACGTGTGTGTGTGTGTGTGTGTGTGTGTGTGTGTGTGTGTGTGTGTGTGTGTGTGTGTGTGTGTGTGTGTGTGTGTGTGTGTGTGTGTGTGTGTGTGTGTGTGTGTGTGTGTGTGTGTGTGTGTGTGTGTGTGTGTGTGTGTGTGTGTGTGTGTGTGTGTGTGTGTGTGTGTGTGTGTGAAGGAAATACATACATATACGCATATAGAGCATATATTTTTATGTATGAAAATTATTCTTGTAACTATGGTATATAGTTATGACTATTAATAGATTTATATAATATGTGATGTAGTATACCATGATTATATGCATATAACTCATTAAATATACAAGCAGTTAATATGGAAGTTGGATTATTGTTTTAATATGAATTAAGGCCTTAAAGATAGGGTATTGAGCCTTGAAATTATTTATGACTACGTTTTTTTAATTTTTGAAGTATGTACATGTAAATAAACTATGATAAATGTTGTTTGTCATAGATGGTACTACATTTAAGTTACTTTTGATATTTAGTAACTTGTAGACTAAGTATAAAATATACTTGAAGGGTATGTCCTATTAAATATTGTACTTGTTTACATTAATTATTTATGTAATAAATAATATGATTTAAGATTCATAACATACGTTTGATAGACTGAATGTATTTACTTTGGTTATTTCCATAATTAACATGTTTTATGCCTACTAATAAGAATTAATCTGATTGAATCTATTGGTTATGTTTTAATTAAACAAATATCTCTTTGATGGCACTAATTAAGTAGTGAGATAAACTTAACTATCTTACTTAGTGTCATCAATTTAGATTGAGGGTAATCTAGTCAAATGGTGTATATGAATTTTATTGATCCTTGATATCATTAACTATTTTAAAAATTTGGCCAAAGTAATGTTTTAGTTAAACATTATCATTTCATATGTTTGATTTACATGTTTGTACAATATCATGTTAGAACATATTTTATTTATGGTACAAATCATGTATTAGATACATTACATCACACAATTACTATCTTGTCTCTCTAGATTTATGCACCATCACTATCTACCCATATGTGAAGGGAGGGCCTTTCCCTAGTTGGGAGATTGTGTGGGGGATCGATGGTCTATGGTTTGTGTGGAAAGCACTCAAATGATGCTCTCCCTCCACACAATAGTAATTAATTAGAGACTACACTTAAGATTACCACAAGATACTTGAGTTCGTTGAGGCTCATGCTCCATGGATCCTTGTATACTGTATAATATTTATTATTGTGACATTATTCTTATTGAAATTATAATATTTATTCATCTGTACATTAACAACAATGGTTGTAATATTAAATCAGTCATGGCTGAAATTGTGTATTTACCTCTTGGAATATATGTAGTTAAATTGAATAAAATTATTTGCTTATTTATTATCATGGTGATCAATAGCTAAATGGATTGTTACATGTATATTTATGGTTAACATAATTAGTACATTAATTTGGATCACTAGTTAGATTTCTTGTGGTGAAGTCTAATGTTGAATAGGTGAAATTAATTAAAAACATTACACTATTCTAGTAAATACTAGTGGGGATGTTATAAATTTAAAGAAGGATGATGAATATTATGTAGGTCCTTAACATACGTTAAGGTTATTTAGTAGATGTTAAGGTATTTTTTCCCCCAATTGATGTTTCATTTGAAATTATGCATATTATACCTTATAAAAATGTCTAAACCATAAGAATTATATTTTATGACCCTTGAGACACAATTGAGTCATTATCAAGAGTTAAAAGTCTACAAAAGTGCCTTAGTGTCATCATGATATATTTTAATGATGATTTTATATGAAAAAGGAGTTTTTTTAAGAGTCAAATGCCTTTCATCCACCACAAAGGGGACCACACATGTGAAAAATGACATTTCAACTTACCTCCATCCATAATATTTATTTTAAAAACATATTTAACTCCTCATTTTCCTCCTCTTGCCCACTAATTGCCTTTCAAGATCCCTAGCCTGAGAAAATGATGTTTTAAAAGTGTTTATAAGACTTGTACAAAGTTTTATAGATAAGTAAAGGCTAGAGGAGGTCAAAAATATTAATTGGGATCCATTACAGATATCATAGAGAAGGATTCATGTCCAAAGTGTGCATAGAAAGGTAGAAATGGTAACAAGATCTCCATCGAGCCCTTGGTAAACTCACAAGGTCCAATTTTAGATAGATGAAATGATCTGTATAGGGGGATTCAAATCCCAAGATATTAGATGAAGGTAGGGTCCCTATTAGGATTGCAATTAGTGTAATTGGTTCATATATCAAGGCCTTGAGCTTTATGAACAATCACTAAGACCCCCAAGTGGTCTTAAGCCATTCACACACCTCATAAGCTCAACTACAGGTAGATTTATGAAAATTTTGAGCTCATTATGATAGCCTAAGAATATAAAAAGGTATCTAAAGTCTTGTTGATTAATTTAGACCCCTCTAAGCATGTTATCATAATACTTTCAAGGATAGATGTGATGTCCCTCACTTAGGGCCTCTCTTATCTGCACAAAAACTCTGATACCAAAGACCAAAGCTCTGATACCACTGTGATATCCCCTTCTAAACAGGAAATATAGCAACACAAAAAATCTGAACCAAGATATAATAGCTGTTGAATAAATTCAGAAAGATCACAATAATATAGTCTTTTAATAACAAATTACAGATTGTATCACTTGTCCTTATAAATTATTACAATTGCAGTCCTCTAATATGCATATAAATATGAAATACAGTCTTGAAAACCCTGGCTTTGCAAATCTGGAAGTGCAAATTGAGTTCTGGAAAGTCTCGGCCCTTCTGTGTCGACACACAGTCGCCGTCGTCGGTCGATATCTCGCCGACGTCGGTCTCTGCCGGTCGGATTTCTGCCGACGTCGATCTTCAGTCGACCGATGTCGGTCACTGAAACCCTCTGTCTGCCGAGGTCGGTTCCTGCACTGGTCTGTACGAACCCGTACGGATTCTGTACGGCCGCAAAATTAAGCACAACTTCCCTATTTTCAACCCCTGATCTGAAGATATCTGTCTCTAGCACAGTAGATCTCTAGCTGTATAATTTATTGAATCAAAACATAAAGCAATAAATACCTGGAATATTTGTGATAACTTCTGTGTGAAGTTATCTCTCAAACCTGAAATTCTGTGATAACTTCTGGATGAAGCTATCTCTCACTTTGGCAATAGATCAGCTGATATTTCACAGCCTCTTAATTGCACACACTGAAGAGGGAACGTTCTCCAATGCAGATGGAATCCTTGAACCCTAGGCTCAGTCTTCACAGAAGAAATTCTTCAATTTTCAATAATCAATAATCAATAGCCTAATCAGTAATGGCCTCCATGAGAAACCCTTATACCCTCAAAAGATATGCTTGCCCTAATTAGGGTTTCTTAAATTAGAATTAGGGTTTCTAATTAAAAATAGGCTAAATAATTAATATTTGATTAAATCAATCAAATATTAATATCTCCCTCAATACATGTCAGATCCACGAACCGATCGAAGCTAGTGAATCAGGGATTGATTCCGCACATAACCATGCCACAATAAAGGTGCTCCGCTGCATATCAAATATCCCTAAAAAGTAGGAGCTCAAGCCAAATGTGTCTGAAATACCCTGAATGAAAATCAAATGAAGAAATCCTGTGAATCAAAGTCGAGCCAAGCTCCATTATGACCCTCTATCCATCTTATTAGCCTACGAAGGTCGCATAATAGGCTAACCATGAACTCAAAACATGTCAATTGAAAAGGGGACATGACAATCCACCCCTCCTGAAATTGCTTGCCCTCAAGCAATCACTGAATGACAAATCAATCCACCTGGATCCCAAATGTAGTTAGGATTCCAACTCTCATGTGATGGTGTCACATCATCTCTAGTACTAAGATAACATCCAATCCATAAATGACAATCAGCAAGCAAACTCCGTACCTGAATAATATCTGAAACTGGATTGTGAAGGCTAGACATAGTCATATCATCATCAACCTGTGACCCGACTGTAACAGAAAGTTGAGTCCTCACCACATGTGACAACTCCTGAACTGAACTCACCTCAAGACCAAGCTCGTCCTCGTACCTCTCCTGTACTGGTGCCAATGTGCTCTTGTCATCACCCTCTATCATGTTATGTGGTATAGGTACCTCCATCCGATGAAAAAACATATATCTGAAGCTGCTGCCCCGTATTGCCTTAAGAATATGTGTCGTCCCATCAACATTAAAGAGAACCTCCATGTCCTTGAGACGAAGAGTGACTTCCTCAAATGAATGAAGCCACTTCATACCCAAGACTAAGTCTATATCCCCCATGTTTACCACATAATAATCAGCCTTGAACTCATAGTTGTTCAAGCGCAATGGGAGGTCTCTAATCATACGCTCACACTTAAGAGTGTGACCATCGGCTACCTTAACTCTGATGCCCTCAAAACCTTCTGTAGTGAGTCCACGCTTCTCCACAAATCTAGCATCTATGAAATTGTGAGTAGCTCCTGTATCAAGAAGGGTGATAACCTTCTGCCCTGCCAAAACTCCACAGAGTCTGAATGACTCATCCGACTGTATGCTGGATATGCGTGCCTCCTGTAGGTGAAGCTCTAACTCTGCCTCTGCCCCCTCAGAACTGTTATGCTGTTCGGAATCCTCAGGATCTGAATCCTCATAATATATCCACATCATACGATTCGCCTTGCCCTTAGGCCTCAAAGGACAATCGTGATGGATATCATATGGTCCTTTGCAGTAGAAGCAAAGCTTCTTCCTGCGTAGATCATTAAGCGCCTCACGATCCAAAGGTGGTGCTGCTGGATTGGCCTTTGAATCATTTTTAACTCCGGATTTATCTATGTTAAAATCCGGTCTCTCCGTATCCCCATGGGAGTGCTTATGGTCTCTAGAAGAAGACGTACCTTTGGTGTTAAATTTATTGGATGGGGCTGCCATCTCCATATCACGTGCCTTCCTCATAGCTACCTGTAATGAAGGAGGATCAAAGGCTTTGATCCAACCCCTCAATGGCTCTGTCAATCCCTCTATGAAGAGAACTACCAATCTACGCTCTGAAATATTGGGTACCATGACTGCTAATCTCTGAAACTCACCAATGAAGGACTCCAAGCTACCTATTTGTCTCAACTGTGCCAGATCTCGGAAGTAAACCTCGGGATCTCTCCTGTCAAACCACTCAACCAATCTATCCACAAAGTCCTGGTACTCTGTCACTTGATTATGCTGAAGCATTACCATACCATGGTACCACCAATCATGTGCTACTCCATCTAAGTGCAAAGTGGCGTATTTGATGGCATCTATCTCTGACATTGGTTTCAATGCCAAAAAAGTGTCAAGCTTATGAACCCAAGCTTGAGCTGTCATCTTACCACTGCTGTCAAAAGTAGTCAAAGAAAGCTTACCCGTAGCCTTCTGTAGCTCACTGAATTGGACTCTAGGTCTCCTGTCCTGTCTAGCCAATCTATAGTGCTCTCTCCTCAAATTGACAAAACGATCAAAGGTTGTTCTCTCCTGGATATGAGGAGGTAATAAGTCCCACTCATCATTTGCAGCCATGTAAACATCTGCAAATGGAGAATTCCCTGCCTCCTCATCTGCTGGTACCTCTGGTTCTTCTTGAATAAATGAAGGGCGTGTAGGTCTATCAACTGTTCTGGAGTGAGGCTGTTGTGGTCTCTGATTAACCGTAGCACTCCTATCATCTCTTTGGTCCCTGTTCTGTCCATCAGGTGCATTCATTCTTTCTAACATGGTCATAAGTCCCTGTAGTGTCTGAGCCATCTGCTGTTGGCTTGTCATCATTACACGCTGAAACTCTCTGGTGGCCTGATCAGCATCATACCTGTGGCCCCTGGGTGGGCTGCCCTCACGTCTGTCACTCATGTTGATCGGTCTCTGATCTAACAACTGGATACCTTCAAGCAAGGCTCGGCTGCGTGTGTTATACTTGTGTGGTCCCAACTCTTGTGGCTGCATAAGATCTATAGACCCTCAGGCTGGCAGGATTTAGCTCTGATACCACTGTGATGTCCCTCACCTAGGGCCTCTCTTATCTACACAAAAACTTTGATACCAAAGACCAAAGCTCTGATACCACTGTGATATCCCCTTCTAAACAGGAAATATAGCAACACAAAAAATTTGAACCAAGATATAATAGCTGTTGAATAAATTCAGAAAGATCACAATAATATAGTCTTTTAATAACAAATTACAGATTGTATCACTTGTCCTTATAAATTATTACAATTGCAGTCCTCTAATACGCATATAAATATGAAATACAGTCTTGAAAACCCTGGCTTTGCAAATCTGGAAGTGCAAATTGAGTTCTGGAAAGTCTCGGCCCTTCTGTGTCGACACACAGTCGCCGTCGTCAGTCGATATCTCGCCGACGTCGGTCTCTGTCGATCGGATTTCTGCCGACGTCGGTCTTCAGTCGACCGATGTCGGTCACTGAAACCCTCTGTCTACCGAGGTCGGTTCCTGCACTGGTCTGTACGAACCCGTACGGATTCTGTACGGCCGCAAAATTAAGCACAACTTCCCTGTTTTCAACCCCTGATCTGAAGATATCTGTCTCTAGCACAGTAGATCTCTAGCTGTATAATTTATTGAATCAAAACATAAAGCAATAAATACCTGGAATATCTGTGATAACTTCTATGTGAAGTTATCTCTTAAACCTAAAATTCTGTGATAACTTCTGGATGAAGCTATCTCTCACTTTGGCAATAGATCAGCTGATATTTCACAGCCTCTTAATTGCACACACTGAAGAGGGAACGTTCTCCAATGCAGATGGAATCCTTGAACCCTAGGCTCAGTCTTCACAGAAGAAATTCTTCAATTTTCAATAATCAATAATCAATAGCCTAATCAGTAATGGCCTCCATGAGAAACCCTTATACCCTCAAAAGATATGCTTGCCCTAATTAGGGTTTCTTAAATTAGAATTAGGGTTTCTAATTAAAAATAGGCTAAATAATTAATATTTGATTAAATCAATCAAATATTAATATCTCCCTCAATACATGTCAGATCCACGAACCGATCGAAGCTAGTGAATCAGGGATTGATTCCGCACATAACCATGCCACAATAAAGGTGCTCCGCTGCATATCAAATATCCCTAAAAAGTAGGAGCTCAAGCCAAATGTGTCTGAAATACCCTGAATGAAAATCAAATGAAGAAATCCTGTGAATCAAAGTCGAGCCAAGCTCCATTATGACCCTCTATCCATCTTATTAGCCTACGAAGGTCGCATAATAGGCTAACCATGAACTCAAAACATGTCAATTGAAAAGGGGACATGACAATCCGCCCCTCCTGAAATTGCTTGCCCTCAAGCAATCACTGAATGACAAATCAATCCACCTGGATCCCAAATGTAGTTAGGATTCCAACTCTCATGTGATGGTGTCACATCATCTCTAGTACTAAGATAACATCCAATCCATAAATGACAATCAGCAAGCAAACTCCGTACCTGAATAATATCTGAAACTGGATTGTGAAGGCTAGACATAGTCATATCATCATCAACCTGTGACCCGACTGTAACAAAAAGTTGAGTCCTCACCACATGTGACAACTCCTGAACTGAACTCACCTCAAGACCAAGCTCGTCCTCGTACCTCTCCTGTACTGGTGCCAATGTGCTCTTGTCATCACCCTCTATCATGTTATGTGGTATAGGTACCTCCATCCGATGAAAAAACATATATCTGAAGCTGCTGCCCCGTATTGCCTTAAGAATATGTGTCGTCCCATCAACATTAAAGAGAACCTCCATGTCCTTGAGACGAAGAGTGACTTCCTCAAATGAATGAAGCCACTTCATACCCAAGACTAAGTCTATATCCCCCATGTTTACCACATAATAATCAGCCTTGAACTCATAGTTGTTCAAGCGCAATGGGAGGTCTCTAATCATACGCTCACACTTAAGAGTGTGACCATCGGCTACCTTAACTCTGATGCCCTCAAAACCTTCTGTAGTGAGTCCACACTTCTCCACAAATCTAGCATCTATGAAATTGTGAGTAGCTCCTGTATCAAGAAGGGTGATAACCTTCTGCCCTGCCAAAACTCCACGGAGTCTAAATGACTCATCCGACTGTATGCTGGATATGCGTGCCTCCTGTAGGTGAATCTCTAACTCTGCCTCTGCATTAGGCCCTGAAGCCTCTGCCTCTGCCCCCTTAGAACTGTTATGCTGTTCGTAATCCTCAGGATCTGAATCCTCATAATATATCCACATCATACGATTCGCCTTGCCCTTAGGCCTCAAAGGACAATCGTGATGGATATCATATGGTCCTTTGCAGTAGAAGCAAAGCTTCTTCCTACGTAGATCATTAAGCGCCTCACGATCCAAAGGTGGTGCTGCTGGATTGGCCTTTGAATCATTTTTAACTCTGGATTTATCTATGTTAAAATCCGGTCTCTCCGTATCCCCGTGGGAGTGCTTATGGTCTCTAGAAGAAGACGTACCTTTGGTGTTAAATTTATTGGATGGGGCTGCCATCTCCATATCACGTGCCTTCCTCATAGCTACCTGTAATGAAGGAGGATTAAAGGCTTTGATCCAACCCCTCAATGGCTCTGTCAATCCCTCTATGAAGAGAACTACCAATCTATGCTCTAAAATATTGGGTACCATGACTGCTAATCTCTAAAACTCACCAATGAAGGACTCCAAGCTACCTGTTTGTCTCAACTATGCCAGATCTCGAAAGTAAACCTCAGGATCTCTCCTGTCAAACCGCTCAACCAATCTATCCACAAAGTCCTGGTACTCTGTCACTTGATTATGCTGAAGCGTTACCATACCATGGTACCACCAATCATGTGCTACTCCATCTAAGTGCAAAGTGGCGTATTTGATGGCATCTATCTCTGACATTGGCCTCAACGCCAAAAAAGTGTCAAGCTTATGAACCCAAGCTTGAGCTGTCATCTTACCGCTGCCGTCAAAAGTAGTCAAAGAAAGCTTACCCGTAGCCTTCTGTAGCTCACTGAATTGGACTCTAGGTCTCCTGTCCTGTCTAGCCAATCTATAGTGCTCTCTCCTCAAATTGACAAAATGATCAAAGGTTGTTCTCTCCTAGATATGAGGAGGTAATAAGTCCCACTCATCATTTGCAGCCATGTAAACATCTGCAAATGGAGAATTCCCTGCCTCCTCATCTGCTGGTACCTCTGGTTCTTCTTGAATAAATGAAGGGCGTGTAGGTCTATCAGCTGTTCTGGAGTGAGTCTGTTGTGGTCTCTAATTAACCGTAACACTCCTATCATCTCTTTGGTCCCTGTTCTGTCCATCAGGTGCATTCATTCTTTCTAACATGGTCATAAGTCCCTGTAGTGTCTGAGCCATCTGCTGTTGGCTTGTCATCATAACATGCTGAAACTCTCTGGTGGCCTGATCAGCATCATACCTGTGGCCCCTGGGTGGGCTGCCCTCACGTCTGTCACTCATGTTGATCGGTCTCTGATCTAACAACTGGATACCTTCAAGCAAGGCTCGGCTACGTGTGTTATACCTGTGTGGTCCCAACTCTTGTGGCTGCATAAGATCTATAGACCCTCAGGCTGGCAGGATTTAGCTCTGATACCACTGTGATGTCCCTCACTTAGGGCCTCTTTTATCTGCACAAAAACTCTGATACCAAAGACCAAAGCTTTGATACCACTGTGATATCCCCTTCTAAACAGGAAATATAGCAACACAAAAAATCTGAACCAAGATATAATAGCTATTGAATAAATTCAGAAAGATCACAATAATATAGTCTTTTAATAACAAATTACAGATTGTATCACTTGTCCTTATAAATTATTACAATTGCAGTCCTCTAATATGCATATAAATATGAAATACAGTCTTGAAAACCCTGGCTTTGCAAATCTGGAAGTGCAAATTGAGTTCTGGAAAGTCTCGGCCCTTCTGTGTCGACACACAGTCGCCGTCGTCAGTCGATATCTCACCGACGTCGGTCTCTGCCGGTCGGATTTCTGCCGACGTCGGTCTTCAGTCGACCAATGTCGGTCACTGAAACCCTCTGTCTGCCGAGGTCGGTTCCTGCACTGGTCTGTACGAACCCGTACGGATTCTGTACGGCCGCAAAATTAAGCACAACTTCCCTGTTTTCAACCCCTGATCTGAAGATATCTGCCTCTAGCACAGTAGATCTCTAGCTGTATAATTTATTGAATCAAAACATAAAGCAATAAATACCTGGAATATCTGTGATAACTTCTGTGTGAAGTTATCTCTCAAACCTGAAATTCTGTGATAACTTCTGGATGAAGCTATCTCTCACTTTGGCAATAGATCAGCTGATATTTCACAGCCTCTTAATTGCACACACTGAAGAGGGAACGTTCTCCAATGCAGATGGAATCCTTGAACCCTAGGCTCAGTCTTCACAGAAGAAATTCTTCAATTTTCAATAATCAATAATCAATAGCCTAATCAGCAATGGCCTCCATGAGAAACCCTTATACCCTCAAAAGATATGCTTGCCCTAATTAGGGTTTCTTAAATTATAATTAGGGTTTCTAATTAAAAATAGGCTAAATAATTAATATTTGATTAAATCAATCAAATATTAATATCTCCCTCAATACATGTCGGATCCACGAACCGATCGAAGCTAGTGAATCAGGGATTGATTCCACACATAACCATGCCACAATAAAGGCGCTCCGCTGCATATCAAATATCCCTAAAAAGTAGGAGCTCAAGCCAAATGTGTCTGAAATACCCTGAATGAAAATCAAATGAAGAAATCCTGTGAATCAAAGTCGAGCCAAGCTCCATTATGACCCTCTATCCATCTTATTAGCCTACGAAGGTCGCATAATAGGCTAACCATGAACTCAGAACATGTCAATTGAAAAGGGGACATGACAATAGATCAATACATAGTCTCCCTGGGTTGGAAAAATATAAGTCATGTAAAAGAGTTTTTATGTTTCATGAAGGAGCAAATCTTCAAAATGATTAGTGAAAGTTTACATGAATTCCTATAGGTTATTTACATGCCTCACCTAATCACCATTTTGTTATAATAGATCCCCTTAAATATTGTCAGCACTAACCATGTGAAATAAGGAAAAAAATATTAAAATATGATTTAACTTATCCTTATGACAATTAATATTTAGGTTGAAAGTATAAATGGTTTCCTCCTCAGGTGGTTGGAGTGATATATGCATATGGAAGAGCTTGTATCTCAAAAGAAACATGCCTCCTTATGGCCCTTAGGATTGAAACCCATGAACTAGCTCCAAATGCATTCATAAGCCTTTTAATAGGTTTTCAGGTTTATTAACATTATTTAAGGTTTTTGTGGGCTCCTAGTTTCAATTTCTCCCTCAAGATACCTATTTCATTAGCTCTAAATGCATTGATTTGTTTATCATCTAGATAGGGATGTTTAAGGTCTTGATATATGGTATTTAATTAAGGTTAACAATCCATATGAGGTATCTCAAAATATATCTATTATATAATGACTTCATCATTCTATTTTCACCTCATAATGAGTTTTGGATTTTAGACTCACAACTCTAAAAGAAATGCATAATACACCTATAGGATTAAGTCCTCATGCCCAAGCATATGTTTGGAAGTAAGGTAAAAATTTGTATAATGACATGAATGGCCAATGGAACCATGAGAGAAGAAGCTCATCCAAATCTCCAACTTCAGTTAATAGGCCAATGATAAAGTCTTGAAGGTCAATTTTATGCCCATTTTTCAAAGAGTTTTCCCCTAACAACCACCTATAATTGAGCCTAGTTAGATATAAGAGAAGGCTATATACTTATTAATATCATTGTATTAATGGAGGATAATGAGTTTCAAATGAATCCAACTAGGTTTCATGTATAGCCTATAGAACCTTTCTCTTGCTCACTGACCTATGGGAAGGCTCCAACTATAGTCAAGTTTCCCTAATCACCACCTACAGGACTAAAAGTAGGTTGTCTCTAACTTTGAGAATGAAATGTCTTATACACATGAAGGAGGGAACTCAAAAAAGGGAATATAATATAGAGGTTATCTTTTTGAAAGATAAAAGAGACATGAAGGGATAATTAAACAAGTTAACTTAGGATTACCTAAATTGACATATAAAGTTAGCTCAATGCATATAGGTCTACCTATTTAGTTAGAGTACATAGATGGTATGAATGAAAAAGGAAAAAAAACCATGTTAAAATGGGTCCTATAGTGGGGTTATTCCATGTGTACAACCTTCAAAATCCTTCAATATAGAGTCAAGTTAAGAGAGTTGCCAAGGCCTGACTGAGGGTTCATAACATACAAGCTTGTGTGTGTATGACTATGAGAGCATGTTGTTACATGAATAATGGGAATAAAGACTAAATAATTTTTTTTAAATATTAAAATTAAACTCTATGGGGGGTTATAACTTCTTTATTATTAAGGAAATAAGGATATAGACCATTCAAGTCTTTGGCATCAACTAGTCCAAACACTCAGACTGAGACAAGGATGGTCATGACAGACCTAGAAGAGAATAATGATAGAGGAAGGGTATGAACCATTTTAAGATTATTAAAATGGTTGGGAATGGATATAAAAGGGTGCTAATATTACCTTGAATTCACTAATACACCTACAAGTGACATAAAGTCTTGAGGCTCAGTTCATGTCTATCAGGCCTAAAACACTTCTTAAGATCTTATATCCCCACATCAACTCTTATGACATATCAAGTTCCTTAGGAAGATATATGGAAATAAAAGGACATGATAAGGTGGTACAGGTCTTAACAAATTTTTTATAAGAATAAGAAGGTAGGGAAAGTTTCAATTTATCCTAACTACCTCCCTCAAACTCCACTACCCTAGTCTACCATTTTAAAATTCCAGTTTAAGTGATCATATCTTATGTGGAAAGATGCATGGGGGCTAGTGATCTTAGGGGAATTAGGTTACCCATATGAAATTACTATCTAGGTTAGGGAGATTTATATTTATGGGGGCAACTCTATGAATGATCCTTAACACTATTAACATACCCAAAATGCCTAATGAAATCCTAAGGACTGCCAACCTTTGCTTAAAACTCACTGTACAAGATGTATGGGACCAAAAAATATTAGGGAGATTTGAGGGAGTCTATGTTCTCAACATTCATAGAATTAAGTTTTTAATCTAAGTCTTATACTCTATGAACCATCATTAAGATGGTAGGCCACTATAAAACCTCCAAAATCTTAATAGCTAATGTGATGGACAAGAGACTCTTCCTGATGACTCAAATAGACATTAAACTCCATGAAAACATAATGAAATCACCCACAAGTCTTGTATGCCTTTTGTAAATCATAAATTTGGCATGTATGAGGTTAAATATGTAGGAAAATGGATTTTGAGGTCTAGCTTTGGGTCTATTTTTATAATTATAAGCATGTTAATGGTCTTGAGTAAGTATAATGGCCTCTTGGGCCTATGTAGAGGTGGAATGATCTTTAAAAAAACACTCTTCAACTCCCATAGTAGTAAAGGAAATCCTAATGAGTAGACTTCAACCTAGTTGAGGAAGTGACCTTCATTTGTATCAAGGAAGCAATGTTACATGGCCTATCCACATGGTGATGAGACTCTCTAGGGTAGAAACACTATTGTACCAACCTCCTCAAGTCATTATCAGACTCATCATTTAACTAAAATCCTCTAAGTCCTAGGTCTCTCACCCATTAGGAGATAAATTAATTGAATAGGTCAATAATGGCATGGAGGGTGATAGCTAGGTGAGTAAAGGACATGTTCAATCAAGTAAATTCCTCTAATAATGAGTGCATATCCTCCCATTTCATTAACAAGAGTGATGGAGTAGTTTAAAAGTTCATGGCATCTTCATGGGGTCAACTATGACCAAACATAGGCCATCCACCACACATCTATGCCCAAGAGATCATTGAATACCATTTTGAAGCCAAGACAACAAATAGAAAAGGTCATGGAGCTATTACTAATAATTATTCATGTTTTTAAATGACTATTAAATTAATGAGGGTCATCATGGCCTATCTTCCATGATTATATGCCATATTTTCCTTCTCTTTCCCCCTCATGTTCTATAAATTGAGGCTCAAAAGCCATTGTAAGGATCCATTATCTGGGTATGAATAAACTCTACCCAAATTATACCTTGTAAAATTTGAATTAATATAAATATTGGTGTATATTCTCCATGATATTCTAGTGTGTTTCATACTTACTGATTTATACAAGCAGTTGAGTCTTATCTCCCTTTACAAGTCCTTATTTCTCACCTAATTTCTAGGATATTGTTCTAAATAGGTAATATGGTGTGTGAAAATGTTGGTGATTATGCTTAGAGTTTAATTTTATTGAAAGTGTCTTAAATTAGACATCCCATTCATTACCCTCAAGATACATCCATCTAACCTAACCTCCATATGAAACACTAATGCTTAGGAGTCTTTTAGAGAGAACAATTTAGTCACTAGTCCTTGCCTCATTTATAAATGTTGTTGAAGGGTCAAATAGAGAGGATATAACATGTTGGTGCATCACCTCCCATAACTTAGGTTTGTTTCATGCATTATTTATATACCTTTTCATTGACAAGTAAGTAGGCTTAAGAATTGGGCCTAGATGATGCATCAAGGGAGATAGCCCTAAAACTAGAGGTTATCTCTTTCAATACATTACCCACATGTAGAGGTGATCACATTTAATTAACTATATGAGGCAAGTCTGAAACACCTTTACCTCAAGGATGAAATCTATATTGATAACAATTTATGGCATGCCTAGTGAGACCAAGATTTAATCAAGCTGGAGCAACTACTCATAGCATTTTATGATATCAAGGAGATTCAAACACTCTAGTGAAAGATATGAATTGAAATTTTAGGATAAAAGTAGTCACAAGGTCTTCATTAAAAGGTAAGGAAGCTAAGTTTGTTAAATTATCTTATGATTTTTCTAGGAGGAAGAGGTACCTTAGGTCAAATCCCTATCTTACAGCCCTAATTCTCCTAATCCTTCTCAAAAAAGTAATATTTTAGCTCCTATAACCATAATGGATAGGCATAGAAACCAAGCCTTTATTCCTTTCAATGGTGGCATCCCTCTGAACCTAAACCAATTTGATGATATCTATGATACTACACTTAAGATATTTCTATCCTTCATAGGAAAAAACTTTGCCACTCCTATTGAACACATTGTAGATATAGCCAACCTCTACTTAGTGTATAATGTGACCCGAGAAAATGTAGAAATGAGGTTACTAGATACTTTATTAATAGGTAAGGTATTTTAATGGTATATAGGTACATTACCTACATATATAAATACTTGGGATGAGTTTGGGGAGCACGTATGCAAGCATTTTGAGTATAGAAGTGACCATTTATCCCTAGTAAAGCAATTGACCACAATAAAAATGGATCCTCAAGAGTTTATGGTGGAATTTAACTATAGGTTTCATAAAACTTGGGATACGGTCCCAATAGTAGTTAAACCCACTCTTAATTTTACCTTTTTGTACTATTTGAGAGCCATCAATTCTGATGTAGTAGTCATGATATAGTTTATGGGTGGGAACACATTACTTGATGCCTATGAAGTGGAAATAAGGGAAGATAATTTTCTAATACAAATAGGAAATATTAAACCAATGTCATTCATGCCCTTTTTCCCATATATACAACCTCCTATGGCTCCCATTTTCCCCATACCAATACCAACCAACCATGATCAGGAAAATGCTATTCAGGTAGATATATTGGTTAAACTTGAAGATCTACTTAAGGCACAAAGAAACAAGATAGTGGCCTTGGAGAGGCAAAAACTTTAACTCATAGACCATACCAAGCTCCTTATCAAGATCCCTATGAGCCTTATTAGTTTGACATGCCTCAATATCAATCTAATTGATAAGGTCAAGGTAAGATCACTCAAGCAAGGCCCTACAATATTTTTAATCCTAATTCCTCTAGCACTTGTAGAGAACTATTTCCTAATCAAAACATTTATGATCAATAAATCCAATGGTCAACACAAAGGGGGAAGTCTCATGAGATTTCAATCAATCCGAGTGAAGGTTCTTGTCAAACTTCTCTTATGTATAAAAATAAAGGTCCTCCTATGTAAGATGGTTAACCTCCTACACAACACAAGGAATTTCCTTTTGTGAAACATGGAGAGATCCCTTTCATTTCTCAATCTAAAATACCAAATAAACAAGGAATGAGTATGGTTTAGGAAAATTCATAGACTACCTTTTCCAACTTTTGATAAAGAGAAAATTCATTAAAATAATGTGTAGTCAATTAGTTTGGGGGTGCAACCAAGGTGGACAATCCTATTGCATCCAATACAAGGGCTAAAAGAAGAGCTATGATTGATGACTTAGATGCTGGGAGAATAACTCCTCAATCATCTCTACCACCTTAAGATACTAATGGAAAATATGTATCACATAAAACTTCACCAATTCAAAAATTTTAGAATGAGAAGGGGAAAAATAACAAAGGTCCATTCATACCTCAATTCACTCAAGATTCAATTAGTACTGCTACTCCTAAGTTGAAATCAAAGGTTGATATCCCTCACATTATCATTGTGGATGAGATGAAAAAGACCCATGCCACCATTCAAATGTGGGACACATTACTTATTCTAGGATGAAAAGATCTCCTCCAAGAGGAGTTATCCAAAATTCACATCTTGGACAAGAAGGTAGGAAAAGTAGGTGCAGTCCTAACCAACACTAGTTGGCCTAATGAACCCCAAAAAACTAAGGTAAACAAACCCCCTCCTTTATATCTTTATTTCATAATAGGATACTCCTTATTACATAATTGTATGATAGATATTAGGGTTAGTATATTTTTCATGCCTAAATCTATAAAAAACAAGTTGGGGTTAAGGTATGAGCCTAATTCTAAGGTAATCTTATAACTAGATGGGTCTCCTACTAAGACTATTGGTATAATCAAAGATATGAAACTTATCCTAGCTATTTGTCCCAATTGTACCATATCCAAAGATGTTATAGTGTTTTATCTTTCCCCTTATTTTGACTTGTGTTTTTATAGACATTTCACTACTAAGATAGGAGGATATCTATATTTTTATTGGTATTATATGGTATTTAAAACTATGTATGGAACCAAGGTCACTATTAGGTTTGAGCCTATCTATAGGTTCCATTTAGATCCCTACATGCCTAATTTATCTAAATTCAATTTTACCATCATTGATGAAGATGAGAACCCAAATGATTAAGATCCAATTGAGCCACTTGAGGGCATATCATACCTACTTCTTGATGAGTGAGGGGGTATTAACCATGGATATGATCCATATAAGAGTATTGAAGAAGTAGACTTGGAGATATACTATATACATGAGGAGGAAGCAATCATACTAGCCCTTACTAACCCAAGACAAGACAATGATGGGGTGTGGAGTTTTTTTTATGGTTCTAGATGTAAGAATGGAAGTGGATTAGGTGACATGCTTGTCTCCCCTTCTAAGCAAAGATACTTTTCTACCATAATATTCCAATTTAACTACACATCCAACACAATAGAACATTAGGCCCTCATTCAAGATACTAAAATAGATATGACAAGATACTAAAATCCATGGGACAAGATACCTAATTAAACTTGTCCTACTAATGATTAAATTCATGTTTTATCACTCCCTAATCACAATAAGTGACTTCAAAGTTTTTTAGGAAAGATTAATTCCATTAGGAGGTTTATCCTCAAGTTTTTTGAGTTAGTAAGGCCTCTAAATTCTATGCTTAAGAATCATAAGGACTTCACATGGACTAAAGAATGAAAGAGAAGTTTTAAATCCATTAAATAAACTATTTCCCAATCACCCACTCTCCTCAACCCTAATTTCTCAATAAACTTCTTTTTGTATGCCTTTTCAACCAATGACATCATTTTTTCAATGTTAATACAACAAAATAGTGGGGCCTTGAGTAGCCCATATCCTTATTTAGTCAAGAATTAGAGGGATATGAAGAAAGGTATACCTATGTGGAAAATCATTTTCTTGTATTCATGAGAGTCCTTAAAAATTTTAGACACATGGTGTCTAAAATAAATAACTATGTCATGGTGGCTCACCCTAGCATCAAGGACTTCCTTCTTAACTAGGATTTGAGTGAAAAGTGAGCTGGTTGGGTGACTAGATGCATGTAATTTGACATATAAGTGAATTCCACCAATTTAATAAGATGAAGAGGAATATGTGAGCACTTTTAAGTAGATGTTAAGGAGTATAAAGAAGTGGTTTTAACAATGCATAGTAATCACTAACTAGATGCACCCACACCCTCTTCTAAATAGATTCAAGACATGGTGAGAATCTTTTAAATAGGAGAATGTCATATAGGCCTAGATAGAAAAAAAATAAGGTATTAAAAGATTCAATCAATTACTTATGTATTTTTTGATGGAGTTATATTTAAAAAGGATCTTGATTGCATGCTTTTGAGGTGTGTGAAGACTAACTAGGTTGACAAGATTATAGATAAGTTTCATGATGATCCTATAGGAGGACACTTTGTAGCTAGTAATATAGTAACAAGGATAATGAGAGTAGAATAATTTTGAAAAATCTTATTCAAGAACTCCCATGCTTGGGTTAGGAAATGCCAAAAGTGTGCCATGTTTACTAGGAAATAAAGACTAGTTTCCTTGCCTCTCAAACCCATCCAAGTGGGTCAACATTTCATGTAATGGGGCCTATATTTTGTAGGCATGATACACCTTCCATATAGTATAGGACATGTTGAGGTTAACATACCCAAATTTCTAAAAATTTGGACCCTTGAGATATTTTGAAACTTAACACTGAAATCATAGCTTGTTTTGAACATTATTAGAATTTGAAGATCATCCACTTTTATAAATTTGGCCTAGTAGTTTGTGGTTTTGCTTTAAGGTTACCTAATGTTAATAATAATTGGTATTCATGTCTTAAAGATATAGGTTTCATGGAGCTCTTGTTGATGGATCATGCTTAGAGTTTATAGATTAACTCTATTCAAGCTTCATTTTTTGAAAGCTCTCCTTCATAAAACCCTAGCTCAAGCCCTTGGTTCAAATTTATAGTTGGCATGAGCAAATTGGTGGGACATTTTCAAAATACTTTGGAATTAAGCTTAATTTTCATTTTAAGGCTTAGCTATATTTCTTAACATGACCAAACCTTAACTTGAAAGTCCTACTTGGTCTCTTTTATTTTCGCCCTTTATTTCTTATATTTTTAACCGGGTCTAATGTTCATGTTAGCAGGGTCACTTTTAATTTTTATAGCATGGTCCCTTTGTTACCTATTTAATCCTAAAGTCTTAATCCTAAAGCCCCATAATATTTATTAACATGAATGGTACCTTAGTATTAACACTTTAGCCTAGGTCCTTATCACCCTGAGCCCTGACTTAAACACTTTTGCCTTTTGCAGATTAATGGCTCTCACTTCATCACTCCCCTTGATCAGATAACATGAAGGAAGATCCAAGATCTTAAAGCCTTCACCCTTTAGACCAATCTTGTGTCATCACAAGGATCATGATCAATGACCTACACTTAATTGAAACCATAGATTAGATGGCACAAGGGAAGATTGATGTTGGATGGGCCCCAGTATTAAATATAAGCTTAATCCTATGTTTTATCATAAGGCCTCATTATATATTTTTATAATTATACCTTAATTTAAAACTTAGGTTTTCAAATTTAATTAATCATGTAAAAGTTCCTAGATCATGATCAATGATTCATAGTCACTCATGGATCTAGATTCAACAAAGTGAAGATAACAATGAAATGTCAAAGGCTAAAGGAGTCTTGTGAAGATGACAAGTGGCATCATCATAGGGACTCAAACAAATATTAATGACCCATGGGTCCTCCTCAAGGTCAAAAATGTCAAAGCTTAAGATCACCATAAAGTTTTCATGTGGTGCTCCCATATTTGAGGCTTAATGTTAATAAAACCCTGAACCAATAGCATGAACTCACTTGGATCTTGATTGGATGGTTCTCACTTCATCACTCCTCTTGATCGGGTAGAGTGAATTGAATATGAGATCCATGGAATATAGGAACTTCATGAGCTTAAATTTTAATTTCTCACAAACATCATTTTATGTCCACAAGGACATTTTTGATGTCCACAAGGTCATCAAATTTAATCTCATTAACATTTTTACTTAGACAAAGTGTCATGTTTTATATCATTTGAGGGGTTATTTGATATCATGTTTTAAAACTTAGCATTAAATATTTTAGCCTAAATTTATGGCATGTTTATTGACATGAAATAAAGTTAACATAAAATATTTTAGCCTAAGTTACTTTCTATAATCATGTACTGATTAAATTTCATGCACCTTACAAGATAAATGGCTTGCACTTCATCGATCTAGATGATCCAATGGAATGAAATAACTAATGACTATTCAACAGAGCTCCAAGAGCTTGTGGGCTCAACACATGGAAAATGCAAATTCAATATACAATTGAGGTAGATTATAGAGCTCAAAAAGCTCATGAAGGTACCAAGTGGAATAACCATAAGGATTGATATAAATATGACCAATAATAATTGAGATCTTAGATCATGATTAATGGTTTGCATTGATCCATGGGCAATGATCCAACAACGTGAAACAAAAGGACAAATTTTGAATAATAATGGCTAGTGATTTGAATTAATTTATGAAAAATTCCATGAAAGTGCCATACATATGCCAAATAAGTGCCATGTAAGCACAAAGTGAAAAAAATGAAGATATCATGTGCTAAAAAATGCAAACATATAGAGGCAAGAGTCAAGGCCAGTCTAGGGTAGATAATAGTAGGATCCTAGATGTAATCCTCAATGTAGGAGAAAGGATAACTAAGGCCAAAATCATTATGGAAGCTATGGCTAGGAATGATAGGGAGTTGAATGATCTAGCTGACAATGAAGAAGAGTGTCTCTTAAGGCCAATTGTGGGTTTGGGACTTGTTAATGAGGAACATCAAAACGCTATGAACATCCTTAAGTAGCAAAAAGCAAGTTCCCAAGCATAGGTCCCACTAGCCAGTTAGTTAATATTCTACTTTTGTGAAGCATTATAACATTCTAAAAATGGAACATTCTTTTGTAAAGGCATATGCTAGTTTGTTAGCATATTTGCCTCTAGGTTAGTCTATTTTAGAAAATCAAGTGTATTCTATAAATTTGTAGAAAAAGGAAAATTGTCCTTACTTCTTGTACATTTATATCTTGAAACAAATTGATATACTTCCTTGTCCTTCTATAAAATTAAGTACTACCATTTTGTAAAGGGGGGAGTTCTTAGAGCCAAAATTACTTTGTAAACTTGGATCAAGAAATAAAAGAAAGGAATTTTGAAAAGATTGTCCAGTATTTTTATGTGTTTGTTGTCATGGCTTCTCTCTCATTTGTTTGTTCTGATTTCCAAATTTTAGTGGTTCTTATGGATTCTTGGTGTTCACCTTTAATTTTAGAATTTTTAACTTTTGCTAATAATAGGTTGACTTAAAGTCTTTAGTTTCATTTCATTTCCTTTACTCTTCTTGCATTTGGGCCAATATTGTTTGCTTGTAGGGGTAGAATCTTTAAAGTGAAATTGATTCTTATTTGCATTGTTTCCACCTTCCTTAGGAGTTTTCCTGATGTATGGTAAGATTTGGGCTCAAGTTATTTCATATCATACATTGTTTTTAATTACCTACCTGGATGAGACTTGAACTTTGTCATGATGTCTGGAATGAAGATCAACAACATTTCTTTCTACCCTACCTTTCTTTTTTCTTCTCTTTTTTAACTTGATCACCCTAGTTTAGCTTGTCATTGTAAATTTCCATCATAAATTAATTCTTAATTTAGTTCTTGAACATAATTCACTATTCTTTGTGTAGTTACTACATATTCTACATAGATCTATTATTTGGCCATGGTGACTCCCAACCACCAATTAATATAAATATTGTGAAACATTTACTTATTTTCCCTCTATTCCACCAATAAGTAATAGGATTACCACAACTTGAAAATCATGCATTGGATCCTTAGGAATTCATAAATGAGAAGTGTTCACTAAACACTCTGGGCACCTATGGTACACATTTAGGCATTAATAGGACATAAGTGGGTCTTGACTGCTACAGACTACTTTAATAGGTAGGTGGAAGAAATATCCCTTAAGGAGGTAAATGAAACTTAGTTTTGGAGTTTTATGACAACCTAGTAACTAGATTTAGGGTCCCTACCACCATCATACCAGACAATGCAATATCCTTCAGTGGTGTAAGGGTGAGTAAATGAAATATTAAATATGGAATCCACCTCAGTAATTCCTCAAACTACTATTTACATGGAAATAAACTTATAGAGTACACCAATAAGAAATTAATTAGAATCATAAAGAGAACTATGAAATATAATCAAAGGGAATGGAATACCAAACTGAGGATAACCTTGTGGGTAGATTAGATCACTCCCAAGAGAGATACTTGTCATTTTTCATACCTTCTTGTCTATGGAAAATATGAAAGGTTTCCCATATCACTTGAATTACCAACCTTGAAACTCACACATCAATGTGAACTAATAGAGAATGAGGCCATATAATTAAGGATGAATGAGTTGAGGGAGTTATAAGAGATAAGAGATGATGTTATGCATGCCATGTGGTCCCATAAAGATCAATTTAAGAGGTCATTTCATAAGATAGATTCTTCAAGGAACTTACAATAAGGTGATATTGTGCTTAAGTGGGATGAATACTAAGATAAACTAGGAAAACATTCAAAGTTTGATAGCTTATGGAGTGGAACTTACACTATCACCAACTACAAAGAGCACAATGCCTTCTAGTTATCAAGGTTGAAGGGTGAGGATCTCCCTATCCCTATCAATGGGGTGTTATTTAAGTACTATTATTAATAATCACATAATGTCATTTTACATAGTATTTTAGGTATCCTTTCTTCCAAATGTTATGGCAAAAGTGATTTTTTAGTTTCTCATTTGGTTGTCTTGTTACTTTCTTAGTTTTTTGGGTGTTGTGTTCCTTTGTGTCTTTATTGTGTGTATTGTGAGGTTGTTGTAGTCCTTAAAGTTTTGCAAGGTGTTAAGCATGAAGTGTCAATCTAATTAGATATATTTATCAGAGAAGTCATGGATGTTATGTGAGAAATTCTAGGTCCTTTTGACCAAAAGGTAGGTTAACCCCTCAGAGTCACTAATTGACATCTTTATTCCCTTAGGCTTATAAATGGTCAACCTATACTTAATAAACACTTGAGCTTATCCTTGGCCATATTATTGTGTGTTTGAAATGTCTTGACAACCAAAGAGAGGTTTAGTTGTCTTTAGTAATTGAGTTAGTAGGGATATGTAGTGAGTCATGTCTAAAGACTTAAGGTGGATGTTGTGGTATAAATAGACTCATGGAAGGTGATCTAGCACACTTTAGCCCATAGCCAGCCATATGGCCATTTGAACATGCTAAGAACGTGTATTAATAAAGGTAGAAGTCATGAGGTTAGGTGATAATTTGACTAAGGATGATGACTCGTGTAAGGCCTTAACATACTTTAAGGTTCTTTAGTAGATGTTATGGTATTTTTCCCTTAATTTATGTTTTATTTTAAATTATGCATATTCTACCTTATAAAGGGTGTCTAAACCATGAGTATTGTATTTTTATGACACCTAAGACATCATTGAGTCATTATCAAGAGTTGAAAGTCTCTAATAGGTCCTTAGTGTCATAATAATATCTTTTTAAGATGGTTTTATATGCAAAAGGGACCTTGTTTAGGAGTCAAATCCCTTTCATCCATCACAAATGGGCCCACACATGTGAAAAATAACCTTTAACATTCCCTCCATTTGTAATTCTATTTTTAAAACATATTTTACTCCTCATTTCCATCATCTTGCCCACCAATGGCCTTTCAAGATCTAAAACTTGAGAAAATACAAGAAAATGATGTTGTCTAGGTGTCTATAGGACTTGTATGTATTTTTATAGATAGGTCAAAGTCAGAGGAGGGAAAAAATATTATGTGGGATACCTTGAAGGCATCATGGAGAAGGATTCATGTACCAAGTATGTAGAAAAAGGTAGAAATGATAGCAAGATCTCTATCAAGCCCTTGGAAAGCTTATAAGGGTCAATTTGAGATAGATGGTTTGGTCTATACAGGGGAATTCAAATCCTAAGATCTTAGTCATAGGTAGGGTCCCTAGTGGGATTGAAATTAGTTTCATTGATTTGAATATTAAGGCCCTGATCTTTATGAATAATCACTATGACCCTTAGGTGGTCTTAAGCCCTTTGTAAAACCAATAAGCTCAACTACATGAAAATTTATGAAAAGTTTGAGCTCATTATGATAGTCTAAGTATAGAGAAAGGTATCTAAAGACCTATTGAGTGTTTTAGACCCATTTGATCATGTTATCATAGTAATTACAAGGATATATCAACACATAATCTCTTTGGGTTGGTATATTGTAGGTCAGGTATAAGAGTTTCTATGTTTCATGGATTAGAGCATGAAAATGATTAGTGTAAGTTTCCATGGCTTCATCTAGGTTCCTCACATACCTCACCTAGTCACCATTTGGTTAGAATAGATCCCCTTCAAGATTCTCAACACCAACCATGTGAAATAAGGAAACAAGTTTCAAGAATGATTTAACTTGTCCTTATGACAATTAATCTTCAGGATGAAAGTATAAATAGTGTCCTCTTCAAGTGGCTAGAGTGATTTAGGATTATGAAGGAGCCCCTCTCTTAAAAGAAATAAGATTCCTTATGGTTGTCAAGATCAAAACCCATAAACTAGATCCAAATGTATTCATAAACCTTTTAGCAAGGTTTTAGTAGGGTTTGAGGTTTATTAACATTATTTAAAGTTTTCATGGACTCCTAGGTTTCAATTTATCCTTTAAGATGCTTGATTCATCAACTATAATTGCATTAATTTGTTGAGTATCTAGATAGGGATGTTTAAAGTCTTGATAGATGCTCTTGAATGAAGAGTAATATTCCACATGAGGTCTTCCAAAATATATTTATTATATAATGACTTCATCAGGCTATTTTTACCTTATAATGAGTTTTGGCTTTTAGATTCACAACTCTAAAAGGACTATGTAATACACCTACAATTTTAAGTACTCATGCTCAAGTTTATGTGTGTAAGGTTAAATTTTTTATAATGCCATGAAATTCCAATGGAACTATGAGATAATAAGCTTATCCAAGGCTCCAACTATAGCTAATAGGTCAATGACAAAGTCTATAAGGTCAAGTTTAGGCCCAACTTTCAAAGAGTTTTCCCCTAACCACAACCTACAGCTAAGCCTAGCCATATCCAAGAGAATGACATATACTTGTGAGATAACTATCTTGAGGAAGGATATTGAGTTTCAAATTAATATAACTAGGTTTCATGTATAGCCTATAAAACCTTTTTCTTTCTCACTAACCTATGGGAAGGCTCCAATTTTAGTCAAATTCTCATTAATCACCACCTAAAGGACTATAGGTAGGTTATCTCCAACTTGGGGAGTGAAAAAAGATATACACATGAATTAGGGAACTCAAAAAAGGAGAAAAATATAAAGGTTATATTGTTGACGGATAAAGGATACATGAAGGGATAACTAAACAAGATAACTCAAGATTCCCTAGATCTACATATATAATTATCTTAATGCATACAGGTCTACCTAGTCAGTTGGAGTACCTAGATATTCTGAATGATAAAGGAAACAAACCATGTGAAAATGGGTCATATAGTGGTTTTATTCCATCTGTACAACCTTCAAAATCCTTCAATATAGAGCCAGGTTAAGAGAGTTGCCAAGGCGTGACTGAGGGTTCATACCATAAAGACCTATGTGTGTGTGACTATGAGAGCATGTTATTATAGAAATAAGGGGAATAAATACTAAATAAGTGTTGAAAAATATTTAAATTAAATTATATGTGGGGTTATGACTCATTTAAAAATAATGATACGAATCATTTAGGACTCTGGCATCAACTAGTCCAAACACTCATATTGAGCCAAGGATGGTCATGATAGACCTAGAAGAGAAGAATGATAGAGGTGGGGTATGGAACATTTTAATACTAATAAAAAGGTTTGGAATTAATACAAAAGGGCTTTAAGAGGACCCTGAAGTCACTAATGCACCTAGAAATGGCCTAAGGTCTTTAGGCTTAGTTCAGGTTTATCAGGATTAAAACACTTGTTAAGCCCTTAGATCCCTACCTCCACTCTTATGACATATTAAGTTACTCACATAGATATAAATACATAAAAGGATGTGATATGGTGTTAAAGGTATTAATAAATATTTTATAGGTATAAAAGTGGCAATTTGGCCTAACTACTTCCCTCAAACTCCAGCAACCCATTCTACCATTTTAAACTCCCAGTTCAAGTGCTCATATCTTATGTGGAAAGATGCATGGAGAAAAAATATATTATTGGAATTAGTATACCCATATTCAAATTATATCAAATTTAGAGAGAGTTATTTTCATATGGGCAGCTCTATGAATGATCCTTAACACTGTTAGCATACCCAAAATGCTTAGTGAAAGCCTAAAAACTACCAAATTTTACTTAGAAATCACCATAAAATATGCATTATACCATGATATATTATGGATATTTTAGTGGGTCTACATTATCAATATTCATGCCATTAAGTTTTCAATCTAAGGCTTTTACTCTATGAGCCATCATTAATATAATAGGCCACTTTAAACCCTCTAAAACCCTAATGGAGAAACCGATGGATAAGAGACTCTTCTTGATGACTCTAATAGACATGAGACATAATGAAAACATAATTAAATAACCTAAAGGACATTTATTCCCTATTTACATCATAAATTTGGTATGTGTGACATCAAATATGTAGGAAAATGGCTTTTGAGGTCTAATTTAGCTTTTATTTTCATAATTCTAAGCATGTTGAGGGTCCTAAGTGAGTATAAAGGCATATTGGGCCTAAAAATAGGTAGTATGATCTTAATACAATCACTCTTAAACTCCCACAATAGTGAATACAATCCTAATGGGTAAACTTCAACCTAGTTGAGGATATGACCTTCATTTTCATCAAGGAAGGAATGTTGTAAGGCCTATCCACATGGTGATAAGACTCTCAATGGAATAAAAAATATTGTACCAACCTCCTAAATACATTATCAAACTCATCATTCACTTGAAATCCTATAATTCCTAGGTCTTTCACCTACTAGGAGATCAATACATTGAATGGACTGAGAATGGCATGGAGGGTGGCAGTGAGGTGAGTAAGGGATAGGTTCAATCAAGTAACTGCCTCTTATAATGAGTGAATGACCTCCCATTTCATGACAAGGAGTGATGGACTAGTTTCAAGGTTCATGGAATCTTCATTGGGTCAATGATGACCAAAAATAAGCTATCCACCACACCTCTATGCCCAAGGGCTCATTAAAGACTATTTTACAACCAAGGCAATGCATGAGAGAGGTCATGGAGCTATTACTAATACTTATTCATATTTTTAACTAACTATTGAGTGAATGAGGGTCATCATGGCCTCTCCTCCAAAATTATATGACATATTCACCTTCTCTTTCCCTATCATGTTCTCTAAATTAAGGCTCAAAAGTCATTGTAAGGATCCTTTAGCTGGGTATGAAGAAACTCTACCTAAATTGTACTTTCTAACCTTTAAATTAATATAAGGACTAGTTTAAATTATCCATTCTAGTCTAGTGTGTTTCATACTTGTTTATTTTTACAAGTGGTTGAGTCTTACCTCACTTTTCTAATCCTTGTTTCTCACATAATTTCTAGGAGATTATTCTAAATAGGTCATATGGTATGTGAAAGTGTTGGTGATTATGCTTAGATTGGAATCTAATTAGTAGTATCTTGAATCAAACCTCCAATTCATCACCCTCAAGATGCAACCATATAGAATAGCCTCCATATGAAACACTAATGCTTATGAGTCTTTTTTAGAGTGGTTTAGACACTAGTCCTTTCCTTGTTCCTAAGTGTTGTTGAAGGCTCAAATAGAGATGATACAACTAGTTGGTGCATCATCTCCCATATCTTATGTTTGTTTCATGAAATATTTCTATCCATTTTCATCAAAAATAAAGTAGGTTTAGGAATTGGACCTAGATGATGCATCAGAGGAATTAGCCCTAAAACTAGATGTTCATCTCACTCAATAAGCTATCCACACCTAGATGTGATCCCATTGTATCAGCTAGATGAGGTAGGTATGAAACACCTTTTCCTCAAGGGTGTAATCCATACTGATAAAAATGCATTTAGGGAATAAGATGGAAATTTAATTAAGAAGGAGAATTTTTAAAGAAATAAACATGATATGGTTATCTTAGAAAGGCAAGATATTGCAGTTATTGGTAAATATCAATAAGATGTTTTAGAGAGTGATCCTAGTGATCATGAATAATATATCATCATTAGCACTCCCCTTGGTGGAGAAGAACACAAATCAGATTTTAAGTATGAGCATGAACATTTACCTTTTAGCTAATAATTAGAAAACCCTCTTAAAGTCACAAATGATTAAGTGGATCATCTTGATTAGTTTGGTTTTGACGTGGATGAAGAAAAATACAAGTCAAGTTTGATACAGTAATAAAAACATGAGGTTCTAGATCTCAAATGGGTAGATGAACTTTCATTCTTCATGGATTAGGATGAAGACCACTCTAATATTTAATAAGAGAGCTTTAAACCTTGGCATGAGCCTACTCAAGCATTTGAAACCCTTGATCAACATGTTGTTCATTAAGATAATGGTAAGGTTATTATTGAAGTTGACATGCTTTCTAGTACTGAGGAAGAGGCTACCTTTTGGGAAGAATTAGAAATGTTTTTATCTAATCTAGATGGTAATCCCATACTCCATGAGGAGAACTCTAATGATATGGATTTTAATAATGATCATTATCAAAATATATATGATAAAACTATTTAAGGAAGTACTATGCTTGATGACCTTATTGAGTCTCATGAACAAGTATGAGAAAGTTTTGAAGACATGGAAATCATAGCTAGACATGTTCAATGAGTTTGAGGAGTTTGGAAAGATAAAACCCCAAAAGGAATTTGTATACGACATATATATATATATATATATATATATATATATATATATATATATATATGATGAGTATGACACTCTTCAATATGAACAAGAGGAAAATATGTCATCTATCCAAGAAGAAAGTGATATTGAGGATTCCTTGATGACATGGATAACATTCTCCTTCAAAATGACAACTCTCCAAGTGAAAGTTTTCAAGAGATCAATAAGGAGCATCATATTGATGAGATAAAAGTAGTATTATTTAAACCAAGAAGCCTATATTGGGATGAGTTTGACTTTGTCTTTGACTCACATAGTCAACCCATGGACATGATAAGGAATCCAAAAGGTTTAATTTTTGGTCATGGAGATCTTGAGAGAATGTCAATAATGTTGGAAATCAAGAAGCATGACCCATTAAATGCTATACTCAAAGGGTAGATTTTTCCACAACATGTCTCATCTCCTAAGGTAACTAATCTAAGAAGCTTTCCATTTGACCCTAGAGGATAAAGGTGTGAAAATTAGTTGTACAACATAGTATTTTCTTTGTTTTTCCTAAAGTAGCTTGGCACAAGTGTTTGTTGTCTTAGTTATTTAATTTTTGTGTTGCTTCTATTTTGTGTGTTTAAAGGTTAAGTCAGTTGTCTTGTCTTGGTCAAGGTCAATTTAGGTCTGAGTCTAAGTGAAACTGACTCCATTACCTAATGAATGGACTAGGCAACTGGTCTAATGAGTATAACAAGCATGCTTCCCTAGGAGACCACCAAATATGTTAACCAAGTTTTAGATATCATAGGATTGGGTCACAAAATTCTTCCATTTTTAGTTCTTATTAGCATAGTTTAAGGCAAATTTGATAAAATTAAGGTAATGGCATATTCTAGTCTATGCTTGTCTAATCATTTATGTCATGTTTCAAGATGGTTCAAGACATGTTATGGGTTTAGTGTGTATTATCAAATTATATGTTATGTGTCATGGTCATGCCACACTCTATCTAGTTTAATTAAGTTTCCAAATAGGCTTTATGTTGTATTCAAGGTTATTAAGTCATGTTTCACATTCTTCTACATGTCACATGCATGTGTAAATTGTCAAAATTTCACTTCAAGAGCCAAAAAAGGGTGAAAATCACATAAATAGGTATTATATAATGACTTATGAAGAGTTATATAACATGAAGGTTGGTAGGAAATGATAATAAACTAGTTTTAAATGTTAAAAAGTAGTTACAAGTGATTTTCATTAATTAATAAAGGATTAATATCCACTTGTATGGACCAAGAAGACTTATTTTCAAGTGAAAATGGTTAAATAATGTCTCTTAATATTCCCCAATCCAAATACATGATTGGAATGTAGATACAGTTCCAGATAATGCAAAATAATCTCTCTCTCTCTCCCATCACTCCCTTAGAAAGCTCACAAAGGTCAATTTCACATGCTTATTCCATATAACACAAAGAGATTTGGGACTAGATAATTTTACCAATGGAGGGGGTAATAATAAAATTAAAATAAATTCCATATTTTTTATATTGGTGGCCCCTCCTTTATGAAAAATCATTAAGAAGGTAGGGTGGTCTTAAACCCTTCTTGAACCCCATATGCTTAATTTTTCTTCTTGAAGTGATATTTTGAGGTTGGTTGGAAGAATTAATGAATTTTAATAGAGTTTATATGGGTTTTATAAAATTTACACATTATTATATAGGTCTCACTTGGCACGTGTGGGATTAAGTTGATAAGAAATGTCCTCCTTTACATAGTTTACAAGCTAAAAGTTATGGTCTTTTGCTTGATTTAGGGTTTTTAATAGTTAAAAGATTGTGAATAAGGGTCTCCTAACATATTTTATTTTATTTTAAATGTATATATAGGTAAATTAATTTCTCTATTAGTCCCTCTAATCAACATACAATGATTCATCCTAGGACTATGTAGCTTGCAAATGGTAGATTAACATGGCCATGTGTTTAAATATCAAAGGAAAATAAATATAGGTGATAAATGGTTTTGTGTGAACTAATAGGTCATTAAATACATATATATGATCTCCTCCAAGTGTTAAATCTCACAATTAATCCACCAATGCAAGCCTAATGCCATTCTAGGCCATAGACTATGTCAAAAGCTTGTCTACACAAGAATGCACTAAAAAAGACAAATGTTGCATTGACAGTGTGTTTTGAACTACACAAACTCATGAAATAGGGTGTGAAAAATTATAAGATTTTTATCAATAATAACATGGATTTATATGCATGAAAAAGGATTCAAAAGTGATAAAATGCATACCTACAGGTCTACAGACCTATAGGTCTCCTTTTCACAATAAATGCAATGAGTATATGCATCAAAAATGAGAATCAAAGGTTAAATAAAGAATGAAAAATATTGGAAAGAATTGATTTAATGTTTTTAAGTTGTACTAAGTTATAATTTTTAATTGTATACTCACCTTTGGACTCTAATAAATCATCCTTGATGCCTATAGCCATATAAACCTTAATAATACCTATATGCTTATATAGGAGCATGAGAGAGGATTGATTACCATGACATGCATTATTTTTTTGGGTTTTTATGGATAATTATGATGTATATAATACATTAATCCTAATAATTATCTTTAATAACATCAATAGAGTGATATGAAGAGAATCTACTTAAAGCCTAACAGACCTAAAACTACACACACAAGCCTATGTGTGAAATCGTCAAGAAAGAAGGTGGGTTGTTGAAGGGTAAGATAAGATATAGAAAATATATAATTTTTTTGACCATTTACCAAGAAATATATAAACTTTAGATATGTCAAAACTAATAAGTAAGTCTTAATCTCACTATCTAATAGTTAAGAAACCAACACTACACACACATAGGTCTATGTGAGAAGTGGATGATGACCTATAGGTTATTGAAAGTTTGAGGGTGAAATATAAGAATAAAGGACATAATAAAGTGAATATAACTTAAAGGAAAAATTCATGAGTTTTTATAATCTTTAAATAATGAAAGAGAGAAATCTTTGGCCCACAACACCTATAGGCATATGAGAGATTTTTAAGCCTGCTCATAAATATTTAACGATTTATGGATATGTGGAGATGGAGATGAGTATTTTTGGGGTATTAAGATACATAAGGAGTTTTAAATAACATATAAAATACCCAAATGCTTCAAACTAAAATGAATGGAGAATAAATGACCTATACATTCTTATTAGGGTCATTTTGACATGCTTGACTATAAACCCTAAGCATGAACCAATGGAGGTTGTAGAGGGTTTAATGAATAAAATTTTGGAGATTAATATTAAAATGGATCATGATGGATGATATAGAACCAAATAATTCATTATTATCCTAACCAAACATCAAAATAACACCTAAAATCTTGAATTCTCTCTTCATCTCGTTAAATAGTGTTTGCCTATCCCGAGAACAATTTTTTTATGTTAATTTAAATGTTATCATTTTTCATGGGACCAAATGGTGTTTATATGTGGTGGAGGGGTATCCCTAATTAATTATTATATAATTAATATATAAATAATCTATGGTCTTTATGAACCAATGCTAAGACTGTAAACTAATCTCAAGTTGCCAAGAACCCCTCATATTGACCCTATGGGAGAAATAAACCCTCAAATTCATTAAAATGATATGTTTAAACCTAGTAATGAATTTGGTGACATTCATGGATCACATAATCACCTGATCATGGTATTATTTGTCATGTGCAAAGGGGAGACTATATGCAATCAATCAAAATACATGGTTTTAGGTATGTTTGTGAGTGTGTAAAGGAAGAATTGGCCTTTCAAACCATGTATCAAGGCCTATTAGTCTCGAGAATAGGTTTAATTATCATTTAAACTCATTTTTTAATGTCTATTAAGGTGATATCTAATCTCTTCAAGTCATCAAGTGGGCTCAAAAAGAGAGAAATGCATCTTTTCAATAGCCAAAAAACTAATATCCATCCTATGGAGTAAAAAAAGAGAGATATCTTCTAGAATGTTGAGTTTTATGATGATGGTATAGTCACAAAAAAACTATTTTCAATCATTATAACCTATAAATTTCTTTAGAACCCACTTCAAATGCCTCTTAAGCATGAATAAGCACTTAGACTAGGGTTTTGTCCATTTCATGGTTTACACATCTATACTAGGTCTTGGAACCCCAAATTTGTCATGGAGCATGGTAATGGGGTGTAAAAATGAATCAAAAAATTATTTTGAATTTCACTTATGTGGGAGAATTTTAAATCCAAAACTTAGTTTTTAGGCCAAGAGGCCTAATTAGAGATATGAAAAGGTGAAATAAATGCACTTCCACTTGGTATCAAGTCATGAAATTTGGGATGAAGATGCAAGGGAATAATAGGTAATAAAAAATATGCCTAATTTCCAAAGATCATCCATACACTACCCTACACAAGGAGATTTTTCTATTTTTAGGGTTACAAGGAATTAGAGGCAAGTGAGAGTTTAAGGTGAAAGATGAGATCTTGGTGAGTGTTTAATGCATTTAAAGGAGTTGTTTCAAGTGTGTTATGACTAAGATATTATTTCATGGATTAAAATTTCATTCATTAATACAAAGTCAATATTTGATCCATTTGGGTAAGGAGAGGCATAGTAAGATTAGTGGGTTTGAAGACACCTAAAGAGTTATGTGATAATCATCATTGAAATGTTAGTATACAAGATTATCAAACTAATGCAAAGTGTCAAAGAGGAAGGTATAAGATAATTTCAAGATGACTTTATAATCAAATATTCCACTTTTCAGTTTCCAAGACATGAAGAGGTTAGTTTTGAAGAGGAATACAAAGGTGTCAAGCAAATGAATGAAACTCCTATGCCATTTAGAAGAGGAAAGCATCTTCAAGAAATAAACACATGATTAGAAGACCTAAAGATACTATTTCATAACTCCTTTATTATTTTTAACTTGCTTCTTAATGAAGGGCACTTGTCAATTCCTCTCTTATATGCCCCTTTCTCTCTCCTCTCTTATTTCTCTATAAATATAGCCTTATGTGGTTTCACAGATATTTTTGTTGAGTATGGAAAATCCATACTAAAATGAACACTTACACTATGCCTTGGAACAATGAATGAATCTGATTCTTACCTCCTCACATGCTTGCAACTAGTGTACTAGTGTGATGGTTGATGATTTTTAGTATTATTCATTGTACTCTTTCTCATTTGTCTTTTCCTACCTATTTGAAAATGGATTGTCTTCTTACAAGTCACATGTTGTGTTTTATCTAGTTTTTCATAGATTGAAAGTGGATTTATAGTCACTAGTGCCTTGTTTATAACTCTTAACTAACCCTATCATTCAATGCATTCCCAAATACATCCATTTTGAAGCATTCATGCTTGAAATTCCTTATTTTCAGAAGTGTAATCAGATTCAATCATAATCTTTATTCTTAAGTGCATGATAGTCAAGTGGAGGGTGCTATTTTGGTGTATTATTGGGCCCATTATTTTGGTATGTAAGGATTAATACCAGCTCAATATCCACATCAATGTGAGGTAATAATTTGGCATGATGATTGACATTTTGGCATCTTGGCACCAACTGGAGAGTTCAGTGCATACCTCACACTAGCTAGCATGAAGTTAACTAGTCACCAAATATTTAAGGAATCTTCTAGGAATGGTGACACATGGTGACTATATCATGAAGTTTGTAAGGTAATGGCTATGGAAATAATGATCACCAAGGCTCAAAATCAGCACTTGGCATGCACATTCCACCCTAGTAGAGTTGTTCTTAAAAGATCTATACAAGGAGCTCAAATCAATTGATGTAGGGATGTGAAGATAGTGTAATGAAGCTCTAGATAATTGAAATTGGATTTGTATGCATGCATATAGAATCCATTAGATTTAGGATTTTTATAGATGCCATGAAGGATCCACTTGTATATTCCCAAGCTCACCTGTGAGCCTCTAGGCCATTAAGTAGAATAAACTTTATTTTATTTCTTGTTGTGAACTCTATACTATTTAAAGCTTTGATTAATGGCAATGATTATTACATCAAATTATACTATTTGGTTTATACATCTTTGAAGTGCTATTGAAATGTGAAATGATGATAATTTTGTAATTTCAACATGTTTATGCTAATTAAAGTTCATGTGTGCTTCTAGTTTATATCATTAATGGCATCCCTAAAAATATTAAATGACATCAACCATAGATTTTAAAGAGTGTGTATAGATCTTGCACCAAGTGTTCCTACCCTTACTAAAAGCATGAGCTTAGTATGAGAACTTAAAGATAAAGTAACCCCTTGACCCTTCAAGCACTGATATGATGCTAGGATTAATTTAAACAAAGGCTTGTCCTCATATGAATTTATGATGTCCATAAAAAGGCTTACACTTATAGGCCACTAGGATTAGCCCATGAAAGGCTTGCACCTATGGATCTACCTAAAGCCTTATTTAAATTGACTAAGTCCCATAATTGATATGTCATGCCATGGCATAACTAGCACAACATGGTCCCTAGTTCCTTCTTAATTGCACTTTAGGTGAGAACATAAGGCCTATGACTTATGTGGATTAATGCTGGCACAGCCGAGTGTAAAATGTTGAGTGCATAGGGAAAATCCCATGTTTGCTCCTAGTTATAATAATCCTAGAATTTACTAAGACAAATTTGTGCACCACTTTCTAAAACATGTATCACCTCCTTAGATAGGTTTATTTCATGTATTTTCTCTCCTTTTTCCTTGTCAAGAAAGAAATTAGTCATAGTGATCCTAACTAGTACATTGAGGGGAGCTATTCCTATAACCTAGAGGTTTGGCCTAACTAAAGGTCACCCATAGCTTAGGACCAATCCCATTACATAGATCAAGTTGAGAGGGCTTGAATCACCCTCTAAAGGGTATAAATTTGAGTTATAAAAAAGACATTATCTCACTAAATTTTATCTTTTAACCAACCTTTGTGTAAATTTCACTCTCTATGATGCACACTATGCCTAACCCTAGGTGTAAAGTAGATCTAGCCACTCATCCTCATTTTTGTGATCCCATAATCATCCATTATAATTTTGATCCAGATTTTTAGTTTCATAATAAATCAACCCATAAGCTCTTTTAAATATTTAAATATACTTCCTTTATACACATATAAATTAAACTGAATAATTATAGTAGGTAGGTATTGAATTCACCTTTGCACCATACATCCAAAACTCTTATCCATTCTTCATCTAATTATTAAAATGTTTCATTATAACTCACATATTATTATATTTTATCTTGAATTTTAAAGTTATCCCAACCACATATGCTACTAACCATGTATTAATGTACTCTAACATCTCATAGGAAAAAATCTAAAAATAAATGTCATTGATAATTTCCTATAGCCAATTATTTGGCTTTAAACCCTTGATTTTGATTACATCCTTCAAAAATTAGAAATATTTCACCTCAAAAAAAACCTCCATGAATTTTAGAGAGGTATAACATACCATCCACAAATATCCATACTTTGTTCAAATAAGATCATTTGAACACGTCTAAAATGTTAATCTTTTATTGATCTTCATTGTCCCTATGAAGGGTATCTCATGCACAACATATAAAAGGATACTCGTATTTGTAATTTTTTAATATCATTGTAGTTTTTATCCCATATCTAGGTAAAGATGAAGATCAAATGTGAAACTACACCACCACAATGTTTTTTTCAATCATCCAAATTACTATTCAAAATCACAATGGTTACATTTATAGTTAAAATATATCCTATAAACATGGAGAGATTATTCTTATCTGTAATATATAAAACATCTCCCTAATATACTCTCTAAATTTATCACACACATATCACCTATTATCTCTCACCCTATCCCCTAAAACTCTCCCAAAACACTATGTGAGTTATTTTCACAACTCACATTATTGAATAAACCTCTCCAAATATTTAATATACATACATTATTTAATATTATATAATATGGATTACTAACTAAATATAAGTAATGCACCTATGTGCTAACAAATTATTATCATTCCCCACTTTAGTGGTCACCATGGAGATAACATCAAAAAATCATATTTTTAGAACAAGCATGCGACCATCCTCATTATTTAGTTACAATGTTGGTTGGCCTTGTTACCTAGGTGGTTTTTGTTTTTCCTCTAGTATGAATATTCCCCCTCAATGTGATAAACCTATTGGATGTCTATTTCCACCTAGAATGCATCCAAAAAAAAATGAAGGTCACCACTTTAAAATTCATCTAAAAATACTTATATCTCCTTTAAACTTTTTTTTGTCGACAATACTACCTCAAATTTTTTAAAATATTGCTTATACCTCCTTTACCAAAAATTCAATAATATATATACCTATAATCACCCCCTATTTTTTGTTGAAAGGAATATTTATTTATTAAAAAATCGTTTTAAAATAATTTTAAAATTAAAAAAAAGGATTTCTTTTAATTCTTAAAAATTCATTTGAATAATAAATAAAGTGATATATTTTCAAAAAAATCATGCCTTTTAGGTTTAGGGATTTTTTTATATATCTTATTGAATTCATTTTATTTGAAGCCTTTTGAATATGCTAATGTAGGGTCTAGGATGTAATTTTGATATCTCACTAAGAGGAGAGCCAAAGGTTATAGGGTTGATCAATTCAAATTTAAATATAATCAAAACAAATATATGTCACTAGCATGTGGAGTGTTTGGAGGGTTTGGGTCACCTATCATGTGGAGAGATTATAGAACATATACATTGTCACCACTTGGAGTTCACTCCAAGGTGTCTGATCTTGAGACATTTAGCAAGTCTATGCCAGGGTCAATGCATCTAGTATTTATTCTAGATGTGCCAAGGAAAATATAATACAAATTATGATATTTGATGCAATATTAATATATGTATTTAATGCATGAATCTTTTTAGAGCTACCATTTATGATAATATCAATATTTACAAAGAAAATACAAAATAATTATTCAAACCAAACAACTTCAAAAAATATTAAATAAAACATTTAATTGGATTTATTAAATTCTTAATTCTTGTTATATTGAGTTTCCTCTATCAGAGATTGTGATTATTCTTTAAAACCTTATGTTTCCTTTACTAATTTTTTTCTTCTATATTAATTTACACAAACCCATTTTTATTAATTATTTTTCTCCAAAATGACATTTTGTATTAGGCTAAAATTATAAAATATTATTAACAACACATAAATCTTAAAAACCTTAAACTTTTATATAAATGCAAATCATAAAAACATAATTAATAACTATTTTTTAGATAGGTTGAGAAAAAATAATATGGATTTATTTGTTAAAATCCAAAATAGTCTGAAAATGAACAAAAAATAAATATGGAATGTTTACAAGTGATCCAAATATTTTTTGACATTATAAAATCAACTATGATGTCCTTTTTTCTCCAAAACACTTCAAAAAAAAATAAAAAAAATCTCAAAAGAGTTTATTCAAACACACCTAAAGTAAGCATGAACACAATAGATAAACATGGAGAGAATTACCATATAAAGAATGAAAAAAATGGTTGTGAAGGAGATGTAGATGAATGGATCATGTTAAGTAGATTCACATATGGTTTATACTATTTGAAATTTAAAAAGTGAAAGAAGGGTTTGAATGAACAAGTAGTGTAGTTGCAAGTGGTCTACAATACATAGCCATTATGTTGATTTGATAATAAAATATAGGTGGAAGAAAAACATCAAAAAGTGTCATGCCCATTACTTTGACTAAAAAAAGCATGACTATAACTATTTCACATGTGACCAAACATTAAAAATGATTAGATAAATGAATTCACATTGATAGTCATACTTCAATGATATTCCTTCTAATTGCTAAAATTTAATTACCAAGTACATGCCACTAGTTGAAAAACTCAAAATGTTTGGCCATGATGCTAAGAAATTCATTCGATGGTATACACCCAAGGTTATAGTGTTAATATGGTGAGATGACCAAAAAATTTAGCCTAATCCATTGGTAAAAAAGTTGGGTGCCATATGGATATTTCAGGTCTACTTAAGCTTAGGCTATCAAGGGCCATGCTTTTCCACTTGTCATGATTATAAGACCTAGGGTCTATTTCTAATCACCAAGCTACCCAATATTTTAAGCTATGGGACATTAACACTTGGCAATTCTAGATATTCTTAGGATTTTAGAAGCATTAAGGCATTATCCACAATTGGTTAATCCTTTCAAGGTTCTGAGCTATGGGATGTTACCACTTGGTAGTTCCTCAGCCCTAGGTACCTCAAAGGTATTAGTGGATTATCCCTAATGGATTAATCTTTGTAGGGTTCTAAGTTCTAGAATGCTACCACTTGGTATCTTATTGAGACCCCATAAGTATTAGGGGATTAAACCACCCCACTAATCATCATAAATACTAACTAGAATGATACCATGTGGCATCATTCATCCAACTTTCAAAAATACAAAAATCAACTAAGGCAAAATCTAATAGAAAATCCAAAGCAATAAATGGATAAAGAAAAACATAGGAATCAGTTCGAATGGAAATTAAACTAAGTTAAATAACCATATATAAAATTAATAATTGGCAAAGGTAATATCTAATTATAAATATAAATTAGTAAATAGCCAAGGCACAAAGAAAATTCCATAAATAATGTTAAAAAAATCTAGATCAATTAGCTACAAATAGTTTTATGTTAGATAGGTCAACTTTAGTTAGACTAATGTATCATAATGGTTAGTATTGGGATAATTCTATATTATTAACTTAAAAATTAGTGCATATATTTGTATGAAATCACACATAGTACATAAAATACATGAATTTCCTACTCTAAATCCTTTATTTTATATAGATTAATATAATTTCCAAATATAATAGTTCATATATTATTTATTACATACCATTAATGTAATTACATAGGTTACTTTGCTCTGTAACCTTTACACACTTCTTTGTATTCACATCTATTCTTCTTTGTTTATTCTATCTATTACAATGTTGTGGTATAAATACTAAGCCAAAAAAACATCAATCAATGGTCATGTCTATGTGATACATGCCCTTTCTCTAATCAAGCCCGCCTTTGTATCCATAAAACCTTATTTCTTACTAATTTAATCTTGTGAGTTTTTAATAATGTAAATATTCTATTTGATTAAAGGGATGAGTAATATAAATTAGTCAAATAATATTCATAAAATAACCATTGATTTGTTATAGATTATGACTAGCTTTGAATTTCTAATAATAGTAATAAATAAGTGAAAATAAAGACTTGTCTAAAAAACACTTGATACAAAAGATGTAAGTGATGGAAACTAAGATATGAATAGGTTTGAGTATCATAAACTAAATCCCTATATCATAACCCATACTAGATAATATAACTACATTTGGATAGTAGCACCATGCAGCTCTAGTGTCCTGATAATGAGGCTAGTGTCCTCTTATGCAAGATTGCTCCAAACTTCCAGGTGTACATATGTCTATGTTTTTGGATTCTATTACTGCATGCATGAAGTTTAAAACTATTTATTTTTCATATAATATTTGATTTATGATACAAAACCTAATATTTCTTGAAAATAAGGCACAAGATAAAAAGTCTATTTGTTATTAGGATAGGATGGACATTTTAAACACCTTATTATGAAGAGAGTTGCCTACACACCAATAATCCAAGGAGGGATCAAGCTCAATGTAGTTATTCCCATTTAGGTGCTAGTTCAAGTGAAGGTGATGCTATAATGATAGTGGTATTGAATGCTTTGAGTGTGCTTGAGATTAGAAATCTAGAAAGTATGAGCTTAGGGTAATTATAAATGGTAGTATGTAGAAGTATAGTAAAATAGGGATTAATAACCTTGATTTTCCTCATCTTGTTTAATGTTTGAATAGGTATTTTACATTAATTTCCATATAGTGGATAGAGGTCTAAAATTCATGTGTTTATAGTGTTTGTAGCTTTTGTGGATAATAAAAATGTTTAGTCTGACCTAAGGAGGCTTTTACCTTTAAAAATATATTTGTTTGGGAAAGACAAGGTAAAGAACATTGGCACCATTTTGGGGACATTAATGCCACTTGGATTTAATGTCCTTACTGTGGTTTTAATTTCTAGTTGGTAAATTTCTAGGCACAAAGGGCCAGGATTGGGAAATGAGTGACTAAAATTATGTTTAAGATGACTTGGGATGCCTATGGTCTGCACAAAGGCTAAAAAAGTGTGATAATAGGATTTAGGATAGGTCTAGGCCTAAGATAGGAATACATTATCTCAATTAGCATTATTAGCACTCAAATATCACTTTTAGGTGATTAAATTTCCCCCCTTTATGTTATAAGGCTAGAAAAGTGAAATGACTAGTATAAAGTAAAAACAAGCATACTAGGACTTACCTAGGAAGTGAAACCCATTAAGTTGAGTTTGAGTATGTGAAGTTGGGTCTATGTATGTAAATCAATATCAAAATCCTGACCTAAAAATGAAATGTTCATGAATCATTCCTTACTTAAGAGATATAAAAAGTAAAATATTATGCTAAATAAAGAAGTAATTAAGTAAAACTAAGTAAAGAGATATGAAAGAGAAAATGAATGAATACACCTCATTAGGTATGTGAAACAATGCATGAACCTAGTGATGACATGTGTGTGTACATGAATATAATGATCAAATCATTTAATAAATTTTATTAAGTTGATATATTGCTTAATCCTTATGTGTGGATGACTCAAGAAATCAATCCATTTTTAAGTCCATCATTGCACACCCCTACTTAGTGGATCATGACCTATGAATATCTTGGATGGATTGATAGTGTGTCTAACCATCTCATGTGCATGGATCAAGAACTAACTTAGGCTATGATTCCATCATTTCCCACCCATGTGTAGTAGATGCATATAAAACTAAATTATGCAAAGTGCTAGAAATATCTAACTAAGCATATCTAACTATGTATGTTAGATCTATGATAACTTAGGTATATTAGGTAGCTCTAGGCTACTCAAGAATGCCAACCACTGTAGATGGAGTAAGGCATGAAATTCGTAATAATTTTGAATATTATGTCAAGTTTATATAGCATAGAGAATGACATGTATTTTTTCATTCCATCTTATCAACCTATGTGTAATTGAGCATATAGAAATAATATGCTACACACATGCCCCCAATCTGATATTTGAGTATACTAATTTTAGAATGAGTTGTAATAATTGTGTCTAAGTATCTAAACTAAATATGGGAATGATCATGTTAAGTATAATTACCCTAATATGATAAATTGATATGAATATGAGCTGAAATAGAATGATTTTGATCAAAATTTGAGCATAACTATTAAACTTGTAATTGGATCTATGTAAACCTGTACTACACCTAGTGTACTATCTTGGCCAGTCTAAACTATCCTAAAATTGGGGATACTAGATAGTAGCACCACATATTATACATTATCACCTTGTGGTGGTAATGTCCTTATTTGGGGCTAATGTCTATCTAGTCTAAAATTTATGTCACTCTACTAATTTTTGATTCCCTATTTTTCCTATGTATTTACCTATCTCTAATTTTCTGAAATGGAGCCTATGTGCTGATTTTTTTTTGTGAATGCAATATATGGGATTGATCTCTATGACAAACCCCTATGAATGCCCCCTCTTTTGAGGTTATTTTTTGAACCTATGAAAGAACTATCCTCAAAATAAAAATCTCTACAAAATGTGTGTTATCTAGATCATATATGATAAATCCATGATAATCTAATATAATGTGTAAAAAAAACATAAAAAAGTAACATCATATAAGAATAAGTATTTAATGTAATATGTATGTCATGTCTATCATTGTACAATGGTGTAAAGATAAATGTAATCAATGTATATAATATAAAATCTGAGTATAACTAATTAAATACTTAAGGGGATGGGGAATGATGTCCATCATGGTACCTAAGTAGGAAGGGTAGATGCATGAGTTCCCTTATGACATAGAAAAATAGTTTGTGTAACAAATAAATACAATAGTCATGGCCATGATGAATATAATAAAGCATACATATAAACACATGAGGCATGAAAAATAAGCCAAAGGGGCACAATACAAGGGACATGAGCACATGTCACTAAATCTAAGACAATGAGACATATAATGACATTTTCAAATGTCCACATATGCAAGAAACAAACAAGTTATCTTAGATCCACATTAAATGACACGTTTAAATGTTTAGATAAATAATCAAGGAAGCAAACACAAAGGACATGCATACATGTCCAAGGAATACATAGTGTGAATAGAAGTGGGGTAGATCCAAAGAATAATGGCATATTTAAATGACTTTGAATAAAAGAAGCATAAAAATACAATCAATTCTAAACTATGAAAGCTATAAATGAAAGCATGAATGCATGAATGTATTACAATTATGTGTAAGATCTAGGATATACATATGTTGAGTCTAAAGTAGTGCTAGCAATAAAAAAATTGAGTATGAGTAACAATGATCAATATCAATATATAAAAATGCTAAAACTACAATTTAGAGAATGTAAGGATAGATTATAGTTATATAAAATGTGTATAATATTCCCCCAAGTGGGTGAATGTGTCAAATGAATAACAATGAGTTAGTGTATATACCCCTAGTGGGTATATTATAGAAATTCTAGATCAATATAGTGGACCTTATTCCTATAAGCAATATTCAAACACTCGACAAGAATAAGTAAATCATGTATGTATGATAAAACTAGCTATATTAATATAACTATCATATGTAGTGTCTAAAAAATATAAGAAATTTAAACATAACAATGCATATAATTGTAAATTTTGTGTTTTCTACATAATATTTGAATTTTTTTGTGTTTTGGCATGTTATATCATTTTTATATTTTTTGTAAATAAGATATGCATAAGTAATATGAAAATAAAATATGTAAAATGAATAAGAGAGAAATAAAGTATGTAAAATAACATGGGAACCATACTTACCAATGAGTCTCATGGGAGACTCACTATCAATGTGACCTGTGTGAAATTAGGGAACTATCATTATGCATTTTATGTGAAAGGGAAACTAGAATCCCATAATATAATGTATTGAGTGATACATATCTATCTATAAAGTGGTGCTATGAATCTATGCCACTAAATATGATGTCCTAAAAACTATAGGGGTCTTAAGAACCCATCTAGTATAATAACCTATAGGTGACATAGGTGCCCTATGTTGAGAACCCAATGATACTGATCTAGGTAGAAACTAAGTGGAGGAAGGCCCTATAGAATTTATGACATATCTTTGATACATGGGTCTCTCTAATAATGGTCTATGTGGGAGAGTATGTATACATGTTGGTATTGTAGGAGTAGACCTTACTTACACTAGTGGATTTACTAAACTCTATGATGTATCCATAAGAACTATACTTTGAGCTATAACTGACAATTGTGTTAACTCTAGTAATGGTGTTGAAGTTGTAACTAGTGAATGTGTTGTAATGGCCTATGGGATAGGTAAAGGATACTCATATGGGACACCCTCAACTTTGACCACCTAATTTATGTATATGTATTTCAATGATATATGCACTATGGATGGGATACCTCATAGATATTATAACCATGGCCTACCTAATAACATATCAAATACTCTTATATTATCTAAAACTAAGAATTTAGTGGCTATATGTGTTGGTCCAACCTATAATGGAATCTAAATCTCCCCAATGGAGCTCTGAACATGACCATTGAAACCACTAATAAATGTGTTTGTGGGGAATTTATCCTGATCTTAGTACCCAAAATGTTGTAAAAGTGTTATAGTGCAAATACTAATATTTGACCCATTATCAACCATAACACTCTAGATAGGATGATGATCTATGTATGCTCATATAAAGAGTGCATGTAAATATGTATCATCATCAACAATCTCTTACTTTGAGAATGTGATGAGTGGTCTAGGTGGAACTATAGTATGAAACATGACAATAATGTTGTACAATGGGTGTGCCTCTTGTATTATAGTATAATATGAATCTAGTGATGGATGTGCTTGATATGTGTAGTGAGCACCTAATGTGCTCCCTACCTTATTCATTATGTGCTTTGGAAATGGGTTTGATAATATATTTAACTCCTTAGTTTCCATTTTTTTTATTTTTGGTACTTATGTGGGTGTGCCCACATCAATAATGTTAGCCTCAATCAAATCTTATATCTTATGTTTTAGTCTTATGTATATGTTTATTGTATGGTCTAGTGCCCTATGATACTCATATAATGTGTTAGAATCATAGTTATTTAGAAGAGGTTATGTCTTATCAAACTATTAAATGGGAGGGATAAATATGACAATTCATTCTAAGAGATTTTGTACAACCTATGTTGTTGAATCAAGAAGGATGTCTTTAGGGTCTGAGGGAAACACAAAATGGCATAACCAAAAATAATTAGGGGTTCATAAAACTATGGGTTGATGCTAAGGGAGTGAAAAAATGGCAGTAGGTTAATCATGAATAGGAGTGGTGTAGCTTCCAAACAATGAGTAAACCAAGTATAAAATAGACATCAAGGTTAGCAAGATCCAATGCAAAAGAGAATGATGCCAAACTTAACAAATGCCAAGATTCCTAGGCCAAACTCCAAGCTCCTATATGCCTTCTCTCTTATAATAGATGCATATCCTTGTCATCTCTCCAATGTAGTAGATGGAGATAATAAAACATTTTCAATATTTGATTCTTTCTCTAGTAGCAAATCTAAGACAAGAAAAGTATAAAAATGGCTACCACAACAGTTCTAAAACACTCATATTAGCCAAAAAATGCCTTGAATCAATTTTAAAACCATCTTAGATCAGCTAAAAAATATAGATCTAAATTTGTTCAAATTTCAAAATAATCTTCATGCCATTAGTATACCAAACAAGAGCTCCATGTAGTCACAAATAAGCCATTAAAAAGTGATAATAACTACCAATGAACCATATCTAAAAAAATGACCCCACCAAAGATGAGAACTCTAATAGATATAAATATTTCTCTCAACAATTCCTATGATAATACAATATCAAATCTTTGATTTCATAAAAATAATATCAAAACAAACCAAAAAATCATGAAAATGGATTAGTGCTACGATACCATAAAATAATTTACTAAGATCTCTATATCAGTGAATAGTCATGGTGAAGTGATCATGCAAGTCAAGCAAACACACATCACACAACTAAAAGCAATTGAAACCATCAATGAGAATATTACACAAAGAGATTGGATTCAAGAATGGAGATGAATGTCTTATACAAAGGGATAAAGTTCACAATTATCATAGCTCTTAGAGTTGTCTCAGCTCATAACTAATAAGCTCAAACAATCCACAATACATAGAAGATAAAATATCTCTTTGGCTCATTGAATGAAGAATACAAAGGGAGAGAGGTGTATATATAAGTTGGAGAGATAAATATACCACAAATTATAATGAATTTGGTACTAATATTCTCAAGTAACCCAAGTGACCTCCAGATCCCTAAGCAAGCTAATACAATCATGAAAGCAAAACCCAGTGGGAAAAAGGCCTACACCAACAGTATCAACTTATTAAATGAGAGAGATAGATATGACATTGCATTACAAGATATTTTTTAAAACCTATGTTAGTGACTCTATAAGGTTGTTGAATATTTGACACTGAGGAGTAGATAAAACCAATTTAGGAGATGGCTCAGAAGTTGCATTAATTATGTCTTTTTGATCACTCTTATTCTTGGTGGCCCTTACCTTGTAGGGAGGATTATTTGAAATCTTAAAATTTTATTTTTATCCATCTCTATATTTTAGTTTATGAATTGATAAAATCTTGACCTCTCTTTATTTTACTGTGTGGCACAAATATTTGAATGTAGTAAAATTATTGAATAAGATAGCTTCATGTAATGTTGGTAAAAGACTCTATTTATATATGTCTTAAAGATTTTTCTCTACCATGGGTCTAGTTAGTTTCGCTAATATAGTCTTGTATTATAAGACATATTTTATCATTGGTTCATTTTACTTTTGTTTCAACTATGCAACTTGGGCATATGAGATTTATCACTAATATTAATGGAGAAGTGTGCTAAAAATATGTCGGCCAAAATATTAAACTTTGTGATAGATTGATTTGATAAGTCATAAAACCATTGTAGGGCATTATACTTTACATAGTGTGGAAATAACTTCATGAGAAGCTAATAATTGGACACATAGTGTAAACATGCTACATGAAGAGCTTTGAGATGGTGTTATGGGTTATCCTTTCCATCATATAATGTAAGCATAGGTGCCATGAATTTGTATGGAAAGAAAGTTGTCACTATGTGATGTGTCAAAGGTTTATGTAAGATAATATTAGAATTGAAGGCATGTGATGGCTTAGTGGATCCCTTCTCAATATGTAACACCTTATCCTATAGAGTATGAACCTAATGCAAAAGATATTATACATCTAGAGTGGAATAATTGGATAAAAGAGGTGTAATTGTCACTAAAGGTTGTTGAATTACAATTGTAGGTTGTGCTAGTTGAGTTGGACCTAATATAGATGTGATAATGTTATTAGCTGGGGGAGTTAAATATTGACCATTATTTATTTTATTCTTGATTTCAAATATGGCTTGTTGTATTTGTGCATGATCAATGGGTTGTTCCTAAATTATATCTCTAAAGATCTATAATATCTCATATTTATTGATAATCATGTTAAAAAAATGTCTTAAATTTCAATTTGTATATCATTTTATCCTTGATTGTATTATTAATCTTTGGATGCATTATCTTTGAAATCCACATAATCCAGGTGTGAATGGTTAATAAATGGAGTTATAATAGGTCGTTAATCCATGTTATAGGTTTGAATAGTAGGGATATGAATATACTTTATAGGATTTCCATCTAGTCCAGCACTTCTTCTTAATGGAAGAGAGATAGCTTTTTTAGATGGCATATAGTAAATGATTTGGAATAGAGCTAATAAAATAAGATATATGAAATGTAAAAAATTGAAATTAGATAATTAAAATAGGAAATAAGGATGCAAACCCTAAGATAATTTAGGGTTAGGATTTGAGAAATGTTCAAAGTAATTTAGGTTCACAAAATGTTTTAATCTTTTAGGGTTTTAATAATGTAAATCATATGTATTTTTAAAGGGATGAGAAGTCTAAATTAGTTAAATAATATGCATAAAATAACCACTAATTTTTTATATAATTTTACTATCTTTGAATTTCTAAAAATAGTAACAAATATGTGCAAATAAAGACTTATACAATGAGTGCTAGAATTGAGATATGAATAGGTCTAAGTATGATCAACTAGATCCCTATATCTGAACCCCTCCTAGACAATAGTGCCACATTTTGATAGTAGTGTCATGTGGCTCTAGTTTCCTAATAATGGCATTAGTGTCTTCTATGTAGAACTACTCTGAATTTTTAGTTGCACATACATCTATGTTTTTGGGTTATGTTCCTATGTACATGAAGTCTAAAAATCTATATTATTCCTATAATAATTTATTTATGATACAAACCCTAATCCTCCTTTCAAGTAAGGCATTATTTGAAAAGTATGTTCATTATTATTATAGGTTGGACATCCTTAACACCTAGCTGTGAAGGGAGTTACCTACATACCAATAGTATAAGGAGGGATCAAGCCCAATGTAGTTCTCCCCACATAAGTTTTGAGGAATGTAAAAGTGATGATAAAATGATAGTTTTATTGAATTATTTGAGTGTGCTTGAAATAGGAAATCTAAAAAATATGAGCTTAGGGAAATTGTAGATGGTAGTAGCCTTGATTTTATTAAGATTGTTTCATGTTTAAAAAGGTATTTTTCATCTAATTTCCATCTAGTGGATAGAGGTATAAAAGTCATGTATTTATAGTGTTTTGTATCTTTTAAGAACAATAAAATATGCTTAGGCTGACCTTAGGAGAGTTTAAATTTAAAATATTACCACGTGTCTCTAGTGTCCTTAATGTGTCACTAATGTACAACAAGTAGAATAATAGGCACAAAGGGATAGTATCAGGAAATGAGGGTCTTAGACTATATATATGATGATAAAGAATGCCTATGATTTTTATGAAGGCTAGATAAGTGTGATAATAGGATCTAAAATAGGTTATCTCAAGTAGAATTATTAGCACTCAAATACCATTTTTAGGTGATTACACTTACTATATCCCTAATTGTTATAAACCTCGGTTCTATTATCCTAGAAGAGATTTATAGTGAGATGGTAGTGAAATAAACTTTTTGGTACCTATGGTTTGGTTCTTTAATTGATAGGGAATCCTTCCAACATTTTCCCAATTTTTATATCTTTGTTTCATCATCAAGACAACTCTAGTTATTAACAGGCACCAAATTTTTTTATCCCAATATAAGTGTAAAACAATTTTGGGAACCACTATAATACATTTTTGGAGATCATGGATTGGGTGCCCCATCCTTGGGAATATTCTACTAATACTTGATTATATAGTCTGAGTAAAATTATCTTGGTCCAAAAATAATTTATTGGGCCATAAAATCATATTCTCAATCTTTGCTTACAAGATAATGTCATTTGGAATGGGGAATTTATCTAATGAAGTTAAATAATTAGTATATGGGTTCATTAAAACCTTCATTTCATTTATTTATTTGTTTAGGAACTCACCATAGTCATCCATGAGCTCATATATAGATATCCACTCTTGATGGTTCTTCTTATAGCATGCATGCAAGGATATCATTTTATCCCTCTCAATAATGAAGGGTATTTTTCAAGATCCAAATCTAGTTGAGGTTGCACTTAACTATTTTTCTATTTCCTCCAAATTAACTTTCTTATATGATATCCATAATGGAAAACTAAGTGAGTAAGTGAAGTAGGTGGTTGCATCCTCCAATTTATACTTCATCTTCCCTAATTACTCCTTGTATGTTATTTCACTTACCTAATTTTACCCTATAAGTGGCCCTAATATCTCCTTGTACTCCTCCCAAGCCTCAGTTTTGATGATATTTTTATCTAATACACCACTAGAATGGTTGATGAAGTTCTCTAGGGTCTCTAAAAGTTACTTTTCTATTGGTAGAGTGGTATTGGGATAAAATTATGTTCAAGCGATGGTCAAAGTAGATAATATTTTATTAACCCCTTCCTCCAAAGTAGCACACCCTATCATCTAATCTCCTATGGTGCTCTGAATTAGAGTTTAACATACCATTTACTTATCAATTATAGTTAAGTGTTATAGTGCCACTTCAATTTTTCCTCCTTTAGTTGGTTGGAGAAAACTTGATGGTACTATAATAGTAGGGGTCTTTTGTTTATGATTAGCTAGCTTTTCTTTGATCCATGCTAGTGGATCTATAAGAGTTTTAATATCTAGGCATCCCCCCATTATGCTTTAAGTAATTATTTTGGTATATTTGGTAGTTTCTTTGGTACTTAAGCTTATCTCCTTATCCTTCCCTTTCTCATATGAAATCATTGTTTGTTTTATTTATTTTAATATTGGTAAAAGTGGTTTTGAAGAGAGACCTAACGCAGCCTAAAAAGGATATAAATATATATCTAATAACTTTAATAAAAGGATGCCTCTACCAGTAGATAGAATAGAATATAATATAAATAGGAAATATCTACCAATCAGATGCAGTCATGGTGCCTAAGACAAAATAAAAAGTATAAAACAACAAAAAAAAAGCAATGAAAATACTAAATAAACAACTAGGACCCATTCATATCATTTTAATTTTATGATATAAGGGTCATACTTATAATATATTTCCCCTTACCTTTAAATTTCCTTTTGGTACTCACCACCATCCATTCACCTCCTTTACCTGAGTTAGTTAAAATTGGGATGGACAATTCCAGAGCCCATCGTGGAGTGTGATTAAATGATGGGATTTTAGCTAGTAAATCTTCACCTCTTAGCTTGGTTGGTTGAATTTTATTATATAATAAACTATCCTTAAAATAATATAAACACTATTATTTTATGAATGGTATTATATTTTATTTATTTTAGTCTTTGATAGAACATCCTTATCTTTCACCAAAGTACTTACACAAGGTTCATTATTTTTCTCCATTGGGGTTTTTGATACCACATTAGCACTCAAATCTATAGGTGTTTCTAGTACTATTTCTATTATTTCAATTTCCCTTTCCCTTGTTTTTTATATTTGTTTCTTCATGTCTAGTTCCTATTTTTGTTGGTCTTCTTTCTCTTTCTTTTTAAACTTTGCCAAATTTCTATTATTTTATTCATCCAATTTAGTTTAGATTTTTTCTTCCTCTATTTTATATTTATGTTATTATTTTAATATTCTATTATTATTTTAATTTTCTTCTCCTATTCATTTTTCTTATTTTCTTCTTTTTTGTCAAGTTTATTCCATTTTTCTTCCTCAATTTTCTTTTCTTCCTATTCTTATTTTTCTTTTCTTCCTCATATTTTTGGGCCTTAACTTCTTCAACTTCTTTTTTTATCTTTGTTTCTTCCTCCTGTTATAATATATTACTTGCTAATTCCTTATTTTTTTCTTCTTTCTTATCTATGTTTTATTTTTCCAATAGTTATTTTTCCTATTGGGTAGCCATTGTTTTAATCTCCTGGAGTCTCATATCTTCTTCCTCAATCTCTTGTTATAATTATTTATGTTTTTGAATCATATCTTCATATAGTGCCTTGTCATTTTGTAATTTTTTTAATTTTTCAATCCTCATCAACTATGTCTATTTTTTATTTAGACCTTAACTATGTTTGTTTTAGTTACTCTAATTGTTATTGGTCAGCATGAAACATAGAGGATTATACGGTAGTTTTCCTCAAGTCTTCATCTTTGTAATTTTCAATAGTGAATTTTGCCTCCTTATTTTTATCCTTGGTATTTATGGGGATGTTATACAATTATTTTTGGACTCTATCTATGATGTCATTTATCTCATATAGACTAATTACCACATAGTCCATAATTTCCCTTATCACCCTATTCTATCCTATGATATCTACATTATTGTGTAGGTTACCCACCTTACATATTACTCCTCTAGTGTGGCATATACATATGAGGTTATTCATATTTGGGACCTCAGTAGTCACCTCTTTATCTAATTTTCCATTTCTATGGTACCCCCTTTCTCCATGGAGTCTGAATCTGACTCTTTTACTATATTTTTGGATTTAGATTTATCCACTTTGTATTTTCTATTTCCTTTATGTTTTTCATGTGTCAAATACCTCCTTACACTTTTATTCCCACTAATTAATAGTAAGGTTTGTCCTATGATAAGAGATGTAGTGGGAGATGTCTCAAGTAATTATGTAGTATGTATTTTTATCTTTGATTTTGAGGATAAGTCTTACCTAGGGGAGACTTTCATATGCATGAGTGTGTAGATTGGGGTACACTTTTCAACCATATCTTATTCTACCAATTATTCACATATAGTGTAATATTTAAAAAATAAATGAAGTTATGTCCTCGTATTCTTCCTCCTCCTCTACATTCAAATACCCAAATTTTATAACTTATTTCTTTGGTCTTGAAGATCTATGGTTACTAACTTAAGTCTTAAATTCCCCTATTCCTCCTATTAGTAGTGGACACTCACTACCCTTATCCTCATATTCTTATTCTTATTTTTTATAACATCCCCCCATCTCATTAAAAAAATATTGTGACCTTAGGTCTGATACAAGGCTCCTAGCCCCAATAATAAATGTCTCAACTTATTCATTGATAACATCATAAGGTGGAGGTGGGAGAGGCATAAATATATTAATGAATATTTCAATGAAAATGTTATTTTTATCTAATATAAAAGGAACCTATATGAATTACTTATTGATAATTTCCTTTGATATTTTTTACCTTCCTTCTACCTTATTCCTAAGTGTCCTCTCCCAGTGTATGAAGTGATTTACTTATTAAAATGTGGGGATACATTTCATTACCTAAAATATTTGGGCTCTTATGGTTGTGTCTAAATTCTAGTTTACCCTTCCCTCATGCCCTAGAATAGTATGGGTGAAGTGCATTAAAATTAATAGTAATAAAGATTTGTAGCAAAAGTATTGAATAGTTTTACCTTTTTTTACCTTTCATATATTCTCCATGTATTATTCATATAGTGTGGTGTTAAAATAATACTCCATACTGATGGAAATCATGTCATATGTAATTTGAATTCTCCTTGCCATTATAGATTCATATCTATTTGTGTAACAAAATTTTGATATGATAGCTTTTAATGTGAATTTGATTTTTAAATCTTTCATACTTTGAATGGATAGGGATTTATTGTTTACTTTTATGCTTGTTAATGCGGCAAGGGAGTTGGTACTCACATTATTGTTACTATTATATTTGTGTGTTAAGTGTCCTTCTTATAGGAGGTTAGTAACTATGTGTATCACATCTAGTGTAATGAATTACTATTGATCCAGGTAGATAATGTCCTTGTGACCTACTTAATAACACCTTGATTGTACTTGACATCAGCCCAAATTATGGAAATTTTATCCATGCATCTAATTTCATCCATGGAATGATGTAGTATTTTGATTTATATTGTAATTGTCAAGTTTGAGGGTTTACATACAACATAGTAATCCTTTCTAATTACATTTTCTTATGATAAATTTCCATCAAGTGTGTCTAGATATATCTATATATGTATTTTACATGTGTGATAAGGTTATGAACCTTCAAAAATGTGTCTTCTGAGTCTGGTGTCTCATCCCTAATTGAGTGTTTCTTATACTAGACCTGATTGATTTGTTCAAATGTGAACACCTGAGTAATCTCCATTATTTTCACTAATAAAATAATAGAAAAAATGTATGAACTTTGGGCCAAAATGTTTTTAGAGTTTTGGTGCTTAGATGATGTGGTAATTTTTGTGATTAACTAAGCCCTCAATTTATAACCTTCTTGATCCACTTATGAATCACAATAAGCCATGAAAGGAATTAAATCATATTTATTATCACCATTCATCTTTCCTATTTCACTTATTTTTCCCTAAATAGATGTCTCATCATGTATTTATTTCATTCTTATATTTTTATTTGCTAATTTTGTTAATTGTCTCACTTTTCATAGTTCCTATCATATTTTTTTATAGTATTTATAGGTCATCTTGAATTATTCCATTAAAATTTCCATTCAATGGAGGATATGTTTATTACTATTAATCTCCATACATTCAACTATGTTACACTTATATTTATATTTCTTCTATAGATGTATATTTTTGCATCTCATAAATTACTTAACTATTAAGATTGATTCGATTTTCTTTGGTATTATAATATCATTTTTAATTACCTTTATGTCTTATTTTGTACCAAAAATTAGTATTTTGATTCCCTTATTTACCCTATCTAATGGCTCCTATCCTTGATACGCCTTCCTTTGATACTCATACCTTGAATCTGTGGAGGCTAGTAGTAACTATTTTGATCTTGATGATTATTTCCTATTACCATTGTATCATGGTTTGCACTACCATTATAATTTATTTTTTATCATTTACCCATATATTTTCCTCTTTATATTTTTGATATATATTTTTAATCAATAAATAATATGAATTAGCAGTGACTTTTATTAGTATGTATGATGTTTATTCCCTGTGTTCTCTCACCGCTATATTCCACTATCCATTACGACACCATATTTTTTCAATCCTTATTTTTTCATCCCATGGAATAAATTAAGACCATATTAATTCATATATTTTTTTAAGCTCTTACCACTATGTGAAATCTAATACCACAATCTCATATTTTACTTGTCCCTTTTCTTTCTCATCCTTTCCAATATGTATCATAATCTATCCTTTCCAATATGTACCCCTTTCCCTTGTGATCATAATCTATCTCTATAGAGGAACATGTTAACTTATTTTAATATGTACTAGGATTATATCTTAATACCATGAATTATTATCAACCATAGACCCATGAATTTCAATTTTTATTTTTCTCCCTTTGTAAAATAAAATTATGTTATTTTTTTGTAATATTTTCATTTGTTATATTATCATTGTATACTAGTTATTAACACATCATCATATTTTACTTTTCCTTATTCTTTTTCCTTTAAAAAAAAAATTGTTCTCATTATTTTATCCCTTATTTTACTTCCTATATATTATATGGCACAAGTGTCCCACTAGTATGATATGGTAGCATCAGACAACCAATTACAAAGAAAGCTATTTTTGGGTGTTGTAGTAACCTTATTCAACTTCCTTGGATGGGAAGATAGTGCCAATCTAGTGGGGAGGTGGAATGATATATGAATATAAATTTAATCATATGGTTGAGGGTAATGTGGTACCTTATAAAATAACTTCACTCAACTATAAGGACAATGCCACCCTATAAGTTATTGCCTTGATGTTTTTACCACCCTACACCATAGTTGTATGTAGTGTAGGGTTTGAATCTAGCATCATTGCCAAAACATTTCCTTAGATTACTTGATAGTATTTTTATATTTATTGCACTTAAGTTTAATATACTTTCCAATATATAGGGGCTAAGACATCTTATTTTCAACTTTCCTAGATTTTTGTATTTGATGTGATATAGTAATACCTTGTCTCCAACTTGTAATATTTATTTTTTATCTCTATGTGCCTATCATGTCATGATTTTTGGCATCTCTTTTATTGCATTTGGTTATATTCTACTATAAATATTTTTTCATATAGTTTTTCTAATTATATCAACCTTTATTGAATATAATCCTTCTCATTCATTTAGAATATGATAACAAATCTTAAACTTGGTAGTACACATTCCATTGGCATCATTTCTTCTAATCTATAAAATAAGTAAAAGGGATTATATTCAATTAGCCTTTTGTAAGTGTTATGGTAAGCCCATAAGACTATTTGTCTCTTTGTATCCTAATCCCCTATCTCAGCGTTACATAATTTTATTAGTACTTTATATAACACCTTATCGAATGTTTCAACCATGTCATTTACTTGTGCATGGTAGGGATTGCTTCTATGATTTTGGATTAAGAAAGTTTTCAACAATTATGCAATTGTTTTATTACCAAAATGTTTTCCTTGATCACTTGTTATGATCAAATGGCATTCAAACCTTATGATCATGTTTTCATATAATAATTTTATAATCATATTTATGGTATAGTCCTTTGTTGGAATATATTATTCCCATCTTATGAGATATTATAGTCCAGTGATAATGAATCTAGCATTAATTTTTCTTACCACATGCTTGATAGGATTGATAAAGTCAAATTCCCATTTTTTGAAGGGGGATACTACCAAAATTAGATGGAGAGGCATCTCATCTCTAGCATTTGGTTTACCCACTCTTTGATAGATACTACTTATTGTATACTTATGTTCATATTTGAAAATTTATGGACTCCATATGCTTGTTAATAGTGTTTTCTTCCTTGTGGCTTCTCCCAAGTTGTGTCCTGTTACAACTCCATCATATGCCTCTCTTATGATATTTTGTCTATTATCAAGTAATGATACCCACCATAGCACTTCATCTATTCATTTATTATACATCACCCCTTCAATCAACATGAAATTAAATGCCTAAATCATCAATATTTTATTTTTTAATGTACTATATTTCACCAAAAACTATCCACTAAATTAAAAAATATGTAATAACTTCAATGTATTTAGGTCCTAATTCTATGTAGAAGAGGTGAGATCTAATAGACTCATCCTAAATTATTACATCTTATCATATCATTATTCTAGATAATTAATTAGGTCCATTATTATCTTTCCCAAGTTTCACCATAATATCAAAGCCAAATTTCTAGAATAACATGAGCCAATGGTAGATTCACCCTTGTATTACTAGTATATTTATTAGGTACTTAAATGGTTCATTATTTATAAAGAACATAAATGGATTTTCCAATAAGTTATGTCTAAAATATTCTACTATATAGATCATAGTGAGTGCTTCCCTCTCTATTGTGGAGTAATTATTTTTTCCCCTTGCTAATTTTTGCTATCAAAGGAATGGTCTATATTTCCTTATAGTTGTGCTAGGACTGACCTTATTATAGTCCCTGATGCATCGACATGCACATGAAATGGATTTTTACAATTTGGAAATAATAAGATTAGAGCATACAAAATCTTATTCTTCAGTGTATCAAAAGACTCCTAGCATTATCTTAACTACTTTAGTGGTTGATTATTTTTCCTTTTCAATAATTCTTTAATGTGAGTGTTATCATGTTGAAATTAACCCTATCAAGTCTTAAGACTTATTTCAACTAACATAATGGAATTACTCCTAGGTTATGGGTGATCTATGATAGGAGTGAATATTTGGAGAAGGCCAACTAATTTTCAAACAATAGTGCACCTAATTTAGGATAAGGTTAAAACCCTAAAACCTATACTAATAAGGCCAATCTAATCTACACTAAGGCTCTATGTTCATGAAAAGAGAGAGAGAGAGATAAGCTAAAGACATGAAATTGAGGTGATGCTCCAAGATTTTAGGATCCTCTCTACCTACATAAAGCAACATAATAGGATTGATAAAGGCTAAAATTCATCTTACACAATCTCCAAATTAGTAATATCTTACGTAAGTATTTCATATGAAGGTGGAGACTTATGCTATAACTATAGGGAATGGATAAAATATCTTTCACAAGACACAATTAGTGAGTTTACACAACCAAAAACTTACATAACTAGTTATAACTAGTTTCCACAAAATATCTTGCAAAATATGTGCATACTTACACCAAGGTGAAGGGAGATGGACATACATAAGGGAGAACACTCTCTACCACAAGTGTAGATAAATAAAACACCAAGATCACACAAGAAATAATTTTAGAGAAGGTAAAATTAAAAGTCTTAAAGATAACATTACAAGTCTTTAAAAAACAAAATTTTGTTATACCTAGTAGAGGAATTACAATATAAGACATTTCCTACCCTTCTTGTAAGAAATAAGAGCCAATAAAGGATAAAAATCACCACTAGACTACATAACTATAGTTGTTACATCATTTCTCAAATAATTAAAGATAGGAAAAAAGTGTAAATTAAAAGAATTAATCTCTCTTCAAGGCCTTCATGCCTACCATCATGATGGTCTCCAGTGGAATATGGATGTAGGAATGGAGTAGAAGGATTTTTTTCCATTTTTGGTCCTTTAGAGTGGTTAAACATACATTATTTGTTAAAATATATGCTCCACCATTTTAAAATATGACCCTCTTTGTGATAATAGACTTAACTCAACCATATCCACCTCTTGTGCATGCTGCATGTTTGACTTGAGATTGAATCTCTTATGCCATTTGGAGTTGTGGTTGACATGGAATTGATTGAAACTTCATGAGGGGGTTACACACCTTCAAGATCAATTTATAAATAATCATTTCTCCATTCACTCTATTTAATACCACTTACATCATCTATTGTCATGTAAATTACCTTACAAGACTATAAAACTTGTCTTAAGCCCTTTAATTATGTTATTATAGGCTTAAAGATGCTTTATTGGTATGCATAAATATATGATTATGGAACTCAAGAATTAATTAATAATTTAATATCATGAGATTAATATTTATGGATAAGATTATTGGTCTATAATCCTATGCTTATGGCCTCAACAAGACTTCATTCTAGCTCTTTAGACATTGTGTAGGCCTGCATCCTTCATTGAAGTTTGTAGGATTTTAAAATAATAACTAAGACTTGAAACCTTAATTTTAAGTAATATTTTTATCTCTTTCATGATCCCATGACAAATCTTTAGGTGTGTATCCTTATCTTGTACCTTCACTTTATAGTCCTATAACATCTTGCCTATAAATTCTACCTACAACCTTGATACTCTATAATTACTTGATCTTTTAGAATTGTAGTCTTTTTTATGGGATTTAAGGGATATGAACACTTGATTCATTAGGCCTGCAAGATCTCTAAAATCATTTAGACTCTTTAAACCTATATTAATGATCCTAAACCATCATAAATTACTATGCATGTATTTATTATATAGTATAGGATCCCCAAAATACCCCTTGAAATCTTCCCTAGTCAAAATCAAGCTCTGAGTCTTTTTTAAAATCTAAATACTATATTTGAAGTCCTATAGGTGTTATTGAAATATTTAGAAACCTTGGTATGGTATTAAGGGTCCTTGTCAATCATGAGATACATTTTATCAACTTGCAAGTTTATTCTAATTTTGAAAACATCAAAAATTAATATAAAATCTCTTTCAGAAGTATTAATAAATAAATTTCAATCTTGATCAAACATGAAAACTTTCTTGGGGTCTACAACTCTTTAATCTTCCTCAACTAGCCTTGAAATATTAGCCACTATGAAGGCTTGGCAAGAAGCTTGTAGGCATGTATATTCATGTTTCTTGAGATATTATAACATTTTTACTTCATTTTCATACATCATGTTATGGTCTTGAGGAATATATCCTAGTTTATTCAACTTACTCTTATCCTATAAGTAATCATAACATGTTGGAGACTCTTTAAAACTGGTAACCTCTCACTATCAAACATGCAGGGATGTAGGTGCTTTAGAGGACCTTGAGGGTTGTATATAACATTGACATGCTATATATTTACTTGTTTTCAATACCTTAAAATTATCCCAGTATACCCTACAAACCTTTCAGTAGTTTCACAAGACTATTGTGACCCTCGTGACTCTCCAAAAGGTCATTACTGACCTGCAAGTGTCTCTAAAATATCTAATGGGTATTAATTTAAACTTGTAAACAATATTTACCACCTTTATCATTATTAAATAGGATATTTATATATTACCATGACCTAAAATGATAAAAAACCTACTTGAAATCCTTGTCCCTATACCTATAAATTTTGCCTACTATGAGGTCTTGCAAGAAGCCTATAGACATATAACCTTGGTGTTCCAACCTCAAACTCCATATTGGCAGGATTGTAATGGTTATTAATGAGATTTAAACATTTATTATTTCATATTTTAACTTACAAATGGACTAGGAGGATGTTGGAATGTATGTTTGGGCTTGTAGGAAAGCTTAGATCCTTGCAAGAGGTCTATCAAGGTCTTAGAGAGTTATTAAAGTAGTAAGAAAAATCAAAGGGCATGAGAACCTATTAAATTCTCATGAAAAGTGTATATTCCTTTGAAAACTCATAATAAATTTCAATACATGCATCTTTCTCACCATAACCCTTAAGAGATCATACATATCTGCTATGAAAAACATGTTTGATGTATGTTTGAGACTATAATTGAAATTGGTATGAGGAATTCCCCTAAAACTCCCTAAGAGTATTGAGGTCATAATATTTATGAAATATTATGTATGTATAATTTTAGTGGATTATTTACCATCCTCATTACTTCTTACTTATAAGACTTGTAACATAATAATCAATTAGTCCTTTGGGTTTTCAAAAAGCATATAGGCCTATACATGTAGGTTTATTTATTTAAATGATAAGGTACCATGGATTGTGTTTGATGTGGAGTTATCAATATTTATCTAATACCTATATATGTATGGGTGATATTTTTTTATGAGGCCTTGCATGCCTTTGGCAGGCCTATTCATGAGTTCTTGACAACTCTAGGGCCTTCAAACTACCTTCACCATTTGCCTTTCTTAGAACATGCCTACAACCTTTTTTACCTTCTCTCTAATACCATTAAGATTTTTATATTCCTAAAATCATTTTGTTTATTATTAAAACCATCCTTTAATTTTATTTTATCCATAAATAAGTCCCTTGAAACCCTGATGTTGGCTTGAAACCTCCAAATCTTGGTTTGTAGGCATATGCTTCCACTCTAGTCAATCAAGAAAATTGCATGTAACATGATGTGCACTAGAAATTAAACCTTATATTATATTTGATTACCATTAAAACCCTCTTTACAATCTTTCAAGTCTATTGGTAGGTATCTTTTGAGTCTAAAAGGCTTATTATATCTTAACTCTTGAGAATGCCCTTAGAAACCATGATTTTACATACAAGCTTAAAACATTGTTATCATCATAAATATATATATAACCTTATTGGTAGAGTATTTGGATTCTAAGGAGAGTTATTTTATTGTTTACAACTTTCCCCTTAGTGGAAAATGTCTCAAAACTTGTTTAAACTCCATTCTTAACCTGAAGACTTGTACACGTCTTTTTAAGCTAGAAACCTCCTTGAGCATGATTTATTATGGTTCTCATGAGCCTAAAACTTATTTTAAGGGATCAAAAGGGATTTTATAATTAAATATATAACATTAATCCACCATCTACTTCACTTGATCATGCTTTAAAACACTAAAAGTGGATTCATGAGCTTATAGGGTTTAATACAATTTAGGATTACCTATAACATTTTTGATGGATCAACAATCTTCAAAGATATTAAACCTAGTTTGGTGGATTAAAAAGATAGATAAAATAATTAATAAACTCCTCCATCACCCATTATTTTCCATTAATTAGGAGGATTGCATTTAAACCTTGAATTATGCCTTCTTCAAGCTATTTACAGGTTGTTTAAGGGATTATTAATAATTACATAGCCCTATTTCATTATTGTTGCCTCATAACACCTATTTATGACCCTTCAATACCTCTTATATGATCTCAAATTTCTTTACCAACCCATGTAACTTTTGAGAAAATATGGCATGTCTTTTAAGACTACCTATATGTGCCTTTGAATAGGATGTTAAATTGGTTTTACCCTATGTTCCTATTTGAAGGCTTGTGAGGGATTGAAGATGATTTAAGGGACATAAATGACCTTATTTTATGCTTTAATACCACCATAAATCTATACAAATATTTATAAAACTTCATAAAACTCTTTAATTTCATGAAAACCTTCATGTTTGGAAGCACAATATTCTTTATTTTGCATGTAGAGCCATCAAATAAGCTTGTTACACCTGGAATATGTTTGAATAAGGATGATGGATCCTATTTCCATGCATAAATCTCCAAAATACCTTATAACTTGTACCTCCAATACCAAAACCTAGAATTTTATAGGTATGTAACCTATGTTCATGGCTTATCTTCATGTGATCCTTCTTGAAACCTACTATTAATTTCATGGTTGGACCTCCTTTTCATTGAGGGACATTCACAAGGATATGAGACCATAACCTCTCCAAATTCATGGTGTTTCCTCCATTGTAACTATGGAAAACCTATAAAAGATGATTGCACCTCCATAGATTAAAGCTTTAGGCCTTGAGGAGACTTGTAATCATTAGAAAACTTTGATCTTCATGACTTGACCTTGATAATCCCATCATTCATATTGATGAAACATATTTGGGTTAATAAAAATGCCATGATCATGGTTAGAGAAAAATAGCAATCTGTGTATTTTTTAATTCACTCCTCCACATTGAGAGAGTTGAAGGTTACCAAAAATTAATAATGGAGGGAAATCATTAAGGTTCAATGCATTTTGACAATTTGTATGGTATGTAGGTTCATAAAGGGTCTTCAAACATTAGAATTACTTTATGAGACGTTATAAAACATTTATTTTCCTCTATAATACCTTTAATTAATGAAACATGACCCCTTGACCCTTTATGAACCTATGAGAACCTTTTAGGACTATTTTTATTTGCTTATGACCTAACTTTAAAATGGGAAGTGATGAAATAGGTCTATAAAAGGATTTCATCACACTATTAAAATTACTAAAACTTCCCTTTTAGAGGCATTCACCCTTGAACAACATTACAAACCTTTAATTAAAAACTAGGCCTCACTAGGACATCAACTTAAGACCTCATTCAAGGTGTTAGATCATAAAAATTGAATAAAATGCTTAAGAGAGTGGGCCTTTATATTCATAACTATGATTAGACCATAATTAGGGTTGATTAATACTTTTTGAATGCTTCAACACTTCCTTCATGACTTAAAAACTTATTATAATCCCTTTTTATACATATTCAAAATTGAAGCACCTTAAAAAATACCCTAACCCAAACATAAACCTATGCAATACCCTTGACAACATTTTACATTGGTATACATCCATGTAGTCTCTAATAGAGGCAACTTGTAACTCACTAGTTATGGAATGGAGCTTTGAAAAGGTTATAATGACTTCACATAAGAATTTTGATACACTCTTTGATGGAGGACTATTCTAACCTGAGATTACAAATATGCCTAAGATCTCAATGAAGAATAATATTCTTAAGAAACATGAATAATATTAGATAAACCTAATTATAGGGAATAATAGTCATCATGAAGGAGATATGGAGATCATACTCATACATTTTTTGTAAATAATACCCCTATCCAAGTGTGCAAGTGTCTAAAGGACCAAGGGTGGCTAGAATAGATAACATTATGGTGACCTCTAATAAATAACTTGATATAAAAGTAACATTATGTTGGAATATCCTTAAGAAGATTGAAAATACATACAAAATAGAAGAAGAAATAAAAATAACAACATATGCAACAATACGTAAGGGAAAAGGAAGAAAAACTAGGATACTCAAATAATGTTCAATCAACACTTAAAAGAAGAAACAATAGGTGTATGTACAAGGTCTAAAATGACCTTAATAATAGTGATTTAGATTAATCCTATTGACTAGGATTGGTATCTCTTTCCATTCATCTTGGAGAGCTAAAAATCATTAGATTATTTGTAATTAGCTATGACATATGGGACACTCCATATGGCATCAAACTTGGTGTGTTTTCTAGTTTTCACCCTATCCTCATCCTATTTCAACACTCGATCTCATTTTTAGAAGACTTTATCAGTTACCCTTCTATCAAAATTATTCTTTACTTAAGCTTGGTAAAGCTCCATAGTGTTCATTGCCTAATTTATAACTTCCTCTAACTCCATTAGTTATGATATACTTAATCATAACATCATTATCCATCATATCTAGATGATGAGTGGGCTCAAAGGTTGGTAACTGAAGTGATAATGGAAATATTTCTTCTCTCCCATAAACCAACATGAAGGGGGAGTTTCTAATATCTCTCATAGGAGTGATTATATCAACCCATAAGGAGGTTTTTAGTTTAGTGTGCTAAGATTTTTGGTTCTCTTATATGGTCTTTTTGATGATACTTATTAGAATCTTATTTTTAGACTCTACCAAGCCATTATATTTTGGGTAATATTTGGAAGAATTTATCAAAATATATACCATACCTTACTACCCATTCAGTGATCCTAGTGCCAATAAAAGCCATAGCATTGCCAGAGATTATAGTAGCTAGAATACCAAACCTAGTGATAATACCTTCATATAAATCTAACATTGTTGAGTGCCACTACCTATGTCCATATCATGAAGTAATTTTTATTAGTCAACAACCATTTGTGACCAAAATTTTAAGGTGGTTTAATCATACCAGTGAATTCTAAACCCCATTGCATAAAGGGATGTTATAACTGGATGGGATAGAGAGGGAGGGTTTCTAATGTTTTCTTGCCTATAAATAATGAAAAACTATTTTAACTTATAACCCATGCATGTGAACCTCTAAATAATTTAGGCCAATATTAACCAATCCTCATTATCTTGACAAAGTCTTAGGTGAAAATTACCTCCTGAAGGGCCATCATAAAACTCTTCTAGTATGTTGTTAATCTGATTTGTATCAACACATATTAAGAGGACACCATTAATATATTTCATAAACAAGATTTAATCCAAAAATACATATGGAATAAACTACAATCTAAAGTATATTCATTTATTTTTATCTAAATAACATGGATACACACTAGTTTGTATTAATTTGATCATGTCTTCAGTCCAACTTAGATGAAGTAAAGGTTAAGCTAATTTTCAGTCATCTTGTAGTAATATGACAACCTTTCTATCCTCTTTTAGGTTTAATTATAGTTTTTCACATAGCCCTTTCCCTCATACCAATTTAGTCATTTTGATTTATACATCATATTCCATGAATTTTGTTATCACATTAGCTCTTTTCTCTTTCAAATCCCTATTTATCAGGAAGTCTTTGACACTTGGGTGTGACACCATCAATTAAATCCTCTTGTTACATCCTATTGATAATTTGACCTCCTAGGCCAAATATCAAAACATATATTTCCAAAATTTCTCATGAGACCCCATATAAATTTTCATGAGGCTTCCTAAATCTTGTAATGGTATTTTTAAAGCCTTTTAGCATTGCTTGATGGATCATCATGTGACAACATCTTATGATTCATTAGATGATGTGTTATGTCTTCATAGTTTATCCTAGGTTTAATTGAATGGTGATAAGTGTATTTGAATCATAAATAATAGTCTATACCTTGTTTGATAAGGTTAAGGTAATTTAATAAAAATTAAGGTATTTGGAGAGATTAAGGTTTCTTGTTATCATAATATTCCTACTTACCTTAGCTAATTATTGTGGGAGAGGCCATGTAAGCAAGATTCAAAAAAATTTCAAGTCATGTTTAGGTCTTAACATGAGGTCTAATGATGTATCCAAGGTTGCCTTCTATGGTATACTTAGTCAAGAATTTTTCAAGCTCCAATTAGCCCATAGTACCATCAAATTCCATTTCAAAAATTCCATATGGGTTAACATTCATATTAGGAGCCTTTGAAGAAGGTGTCACATTGAAATGAGGAGTTTTCAAAAGTATCATATCCTTTACAAGTCATCACAAAGTGATTTTATATGTAAAAAGAGGTCTATTTAGAGGTAAAATATCATATATTCATTCAAAAGGGCCCCACATGATTAAAAAATAACCTTTTAGATATACCCCATCCATACCCCTTAGTTTTAAAGTGTATTTGATTTCTATTTTATCTCTTATTTCCCTCCAATGGGTTCCCAAGTTATTAATCATGACAAATGCATAAAAAGCAAGTTTTGAGAGTGTTTTTAGAATTGTACATAATTATATTATATGGTCAAGGTCAAAAGAGGTCATAAAATTCATGGGGGCTCTCTTATAGGCATCTTAGAGAAGATCCAAGTCTCAAATATGCAGGGAAATATAGAAAACATAATAGGATATCAATCGAGCTCTTGGAAAGCTTACAAGGGCTACTCTAAGATAGATGGTATAATATGTACAAGGGGATTTAGATACTAATATATTGGTTAGAATTATAATACCCAATGGGATTCTAATCCATGGTAATAGTCTCAGATCCAACCCTTATGCTCTATGAACAAATGCTAAGAGTCCAACCAATCAAATTGGTCTTCTACATATACACAAGGTCAAATTTTAATGGTTTTAGTGAATCCTTGTATTAGTTGGTAAAATTGGTTGTTTCATATGGTATTCATAGTCCTTCCACTTCATTATCCATCACTTATTGGCATGTGTGACATTGAGAGATAGGCAAAGAACTCCATAAGGCAGTTAGCAGGTTGAGATTCATGTCATTGTCATTTTTGTGTTATGAGTTTTATTAAAGGTTAATGCATCTAAATGGTTGTGAATTTTCTTCTAATATTCCTCTATATTTAAGACTCCCAAACTACCTATTTATTCTATACAAAATCTTCTAAGCAACACTCATGCTCCTAGCCAATCGAACTATGCAAACACTATTTATTTGAAGGTAATTGAAAGTTATCTTATAGTGCATTATCAAAATGGGTGTGATAGTATTGTTGGATGAAAATATCCAAAAAATTATATTTTTAGGTTTGAAATATCTTGTTTACACCAAAGGAAACCTAAAAACATGAGAATGCAGACCTATAGGTTTGTATTTGGTATATAATTATTGAAAATGCATTAAGGTGAGTAGTTTTGAAGGTTTAAGGGTAATGGTAAGTTTAGGGTTCAAATATATTAAATGGTAAAATATTTATATAAAAACATTCCTTTAGACCCAATTTCTAATATCCCCAAATCACTCCAAGCAGATAATTAGCCCTTTAACCATTCTAGGCCTAAACCAGTATAAAGGGAACCTAAGAATGCATAAGAGAGACTTGGAAAATAAGAAATTTATATTAAATTATGTATAAATTTAACATTTAACTCAAATTATGATCAATAATACCAGATAAGTCTCATTCTCTTCTAGAGCTTTTCACACCAATTGACCTCTAGACCAGTTATGAAAAGGCAAAGTTGTGAATACAACGCTGAGTGGAAGATGGTTTGGTTTTAAGAATATATGGTTATATGGAAATAAATAACCCTATACATCATTTTTTAATTTCTTAGAGAGGCCTCAATGTGCTAACAAGAAGAGATGTACACGTTTGTAACCCAAATAAACCCTAAGCTAACACCTACGGTTCTATCATGCAAGCATGAACATAAAGAGGTGTATGTGAAGTGAAAAAAGATATAAAATGTATCCATACAAATTTAAGACCCTATATATCATTTTTAATCCATTTATAAGACTTAAAGTGCTAACAAATGGATTATGTTCACACTTCTTGTAGATAGGCCCATTAAACTCCTATAGGTAGGGTCATGAAGAATAACAGGGAGAGAATGTTTTAAGTTATGCATGGATGATATATTATGGAGTGATAAATATGTATATCAACATATATAACAAGGTTTAATATTATTATTTATATGTTTTTGTCTCTTGAAACAAAGTGAAGAGTCTTGATAGGCTAATTAGGCCTAAACAAGTTGTCACTAGCTTGAACTTAAACTTGAAGATAATTGCAATTTTGGGATAATTTTGAGGATTAGATGAATTATGGGATTTTAATTATTATTTTAATATATTTCAATTATTTTTAACTCAAAAAATTTAAGAGGAGATACCTAGAACCAGACCCTAGGGTTGGACTAGTTAAATAGCTTGCAAACCCTAATACTATAAATGAGAGGTCTGCATGTAGTTTGGAGAGATATAAAATAAGGTAAATAATGTGAATATTTTTATAGGGATATATTATACCTATTTTATTTGTTTTTAACCCAAAACAAGTGTTTTTCTTATGTTCATGCAAATGCTACTCTCTTGGCCTCACAAAATGTAGGTTTCCTAGCCTAAGAGGCATCTTTTGCACATGTGAACATCTATGAGAAAATGCATGGAGTTAATAAATATTAGGTGAAATTTAGATAGGTTTTATTATAAAATTAATTGGAATTGTTTTTGTATTTCAAGCCCTCAGGGCTATAAATAATCATTAAGAAGCTATGCATGTTCGAACATGCCTAAACCATTCCTAGTGACTTGATGGAAGAGAAGGAGAGATAAATGACTCAAAATAGAATAGTTTGATTTATAAATTACCAAGGTGACTTATATATTTCTCATGGACACCAAAAAAATCTATTGGATCACATGTACAAGGTACAAATTATACGAAAAGGGGCTTAAAGGACTATTATAGCCTATTTGAGAGCATGAAAGGTGGTGTTAGGCCACCAATTTAAAATTGGGGAGTATTAATAAGGTTATTAAGATAAATAAAATTTTATACTAGAATTTTCACATGTTAAAATAAGTTTTGTATCTAAATCTCCACTTTTTAGGCCTAGAGGTAGTTTAGATGTGCTAGTGAAGGATGACCTAGTCACCTAGGTGAGAAAGAATTATAGGTGTACACTATTTGAAAGTAATAAATCATGGTTTAATATGATTTTTTAGTCTTTAATAATTATCAATAACCATTTCTCAAGGTTTTATGTAAGTCTCATCACCATCCAAGTGACTGATACCAAGTGACTAGGCCTAATTTCCTAGTAGGCCTATTTGGTTAACAAAAGAAGATGTTTCTTGGTATAAATGGTTGTTAAGATGGTGAATGGAGAACCATAAATCCTATTTTAATTTATTCATGGATGTGATAAATAAAATTTCATACCCATTATGAAGAATAACGAAATTTTAAAGCCTTATTGGCATGCAAAAAGAGAGGTGGGCTAGTTGAGTCTTTATTAAGGCCAAGATAGATCATATTCTACCATTGTAACTAATGAGGGAAGAGGTGGTTTACAAATTTATCATGATCATACCTTTAATGAGGTCAAAGTAAGATTAAAATTACCTCTACCACTTAATCTCTATGCCATAACTCTATGAAGACCATCAACCAATCATGACCAATGCATTGAAGAGGGATAGAAGGTGGTGTCTCATGCAATGTCCTTATTTGAAATTTAAAATAGAGGTATAATAAAAAATTCATTAACCTTAGTGATATCTTTTTCCCTCACTCATCTTATTCTATAAATTGAGGCTCAAAGGCTATTATAAGCATCCCTTGGTTGGGTATGAAGAAATTTTACCAAATTGTACCTTATAACCTTTGAATTAATATAAGGATTGGTTAAAATTATCCATTATATCTTGGTGTGTTTTATACTTGTTTATTTGCACAAGTGGTTGAGTCTTATCTCCCTTTGTAGGTCCTTGCTTCTCACCTAGTTTCTAGGAGATTATTCTATGTAGGTCACATGGTGTGTGAAAGTGTTAGTGATTGTGCTTAAAGTGGAATATGATTGATACTATTTTGAATAATACCTACCATTAATCACCCTCAAGTGGTAGTCATATAACATATCCTCCATGTGAAGCACTGATGCTTAGGAGTCTCTTAGAGAGATTGCTTTAGTCACTAGTCCTTGTCTTATTCATAAGTGTTTTTGAAGGGTCGAATAGAGGGGACACAACATGTTGGTACATCACATATCATAGCTTAGTTTGTTTAATTAATTATTATATTCATTTTCAATGATAATAAATTAGGTTTAGGAATTGAACCTAGATGATGTACCTGAGTATCTAGCCCCAAAACTAGAGGTACATCTCACTCAATAGGATACCCATACCTCGAGGTGATCCCATTATATCATTTGGATGAGGTAGGTCTAAAACACCTTTTCCTCAAGGGTGAAATATATACTAATAATAGTTTTTGGCACCCCTGGTGGGACTAGAATTTAAGGAGGTTGGATCACTTACTCTCATCATTCATTGACCTCAAGGAGCTATAGGCATTTTGGTGGTAGATTATCACTCAAAATTCATGATAAAGGGCATCATAATGTCTTCATCTAAGGGTAATAATAACTTATTTTGATGTTTATTTAGTTATTTATTTGATTTATGATGTTTGATGGTTGGATATGAAGGAGATATATGTTCTACACTGCCTTACCAACCCTATGTTGACCCATAATAGCCTCACCATGAGCCTTATCAATCCTATATTAACCCCTATCAATGGTCAATTGAGCCATATCAATATTATATTGATCCAATTCAGAATTATGATGAGTTTTATCCTATACATGACTTAGATTATCCATAAGTTCAACATTACTATTAGCCTCCTTGGCATCATTGTTATCAGGAGTATCATCCCTCCTTCCCTCCCCAGTCAACCTCCAAAGATACACCTAGTTCCTCTAATGAGTGGAATGAGATAAAAAAATGAGTCAAATCATTGAAAATGAGTTATTGGCCTTGAAGGAGAAACAAGATCAATGAAATTAGTCTTATAAGCCTCCTACTACCTTATGCCAAGCTTATTATACCACTTCTCCCATGCCAAACCCAAACTAAGAAGAGTGGATGGTGATTTGCCAAAGTCATAAAAAATGAACTTGATCAAGAGTTTCAAGAGCCCATTTGTGTTCCTTATTAGCCTTAATATGTTTTTTATACTCATGAAAACATTGCCTATCCTCAATAATAACATCCAATAGAACCTATTAGTGCCAAATTCTCAACTTGGAAACAAGTAGTGAAGTCTTGGTAGAAACAAGATGAAGAGAGTCAAGCTATAGAGGTTGAAAATAAAGAAAGCCTTATGCCAATTCAAGCCCCATTTCCCTCCTCCCAAGAACCTCTATATTTTCCATCTTGGAGGTATATCTAAGAAGGTTTATCAAAAAAAGGAGGCTCTAGTTGATAAGGTTAAAGATAAGGTTGTAGCTATTGAAGAGATTCAATAAGGATATGAGGAAAGTGAATTTCTTGTTGAGAAGAATGAGTGACTAGATGAGGAGAATGAAACACCTATAAAAAAGCTAAACTTCTCTCTCTCCAATAATTCCTAAAAGAGTATTCTATTCCAAATTTATCAAACTATAGGAGTGATACCTTGACATCCAATCCAACTCATGAACACATCCATCACTCTCCCACCATCTCCCTCCTTGAATTGTAACTTGTCCTTTAGGAGGTATACGAGAAAAATCATAGATATAATTGTAGATGATGAAGGTAATTCAAATGATTTTGAGAAAGATAGAAACATTGGGGTACCCTTTGGTGAGGAGAAACACAAGTCAACTTTAAATGATGAAAGAGAAGATGAGATTTAATAATCTAAAGGTAAATATGATCTCTATACTCAAAAAAAAATTCAAGAGCAAGATGAGCTCCATGAAGAATTCATACCAATTGGCTAAGGATAAGACGATCTTGGAAATTTATCAAACTATAGGAGTGTTACCGTGACTTCCAATCCAACTCATGAACACATCCATCACCCTCCCATCATCTCCCTCCTTAAAGAGGAACCTATCATTTGAGAGGTAAATGAGAAAATTCCAACTATAATTGCATATGATGAAGGTGATTGAAATGATTTTGAGGAAGACATTTTCATTGGAACACCCCTTGGTGAGGAGAAACACAAGTCATATTTCAATGATGCATGAGAATATAAGATTCAAGAAGCTAAAGCAAAATTTTATCTCTATGCCCAAAAACACATTCAAGAGAAATATGAGCTCCAAGAAGAATGCATACCAATTGGCCAAGGAGAAGGTGATATTATAAATTTCCTTGATGACATGACAACTACTCTTTTTTATAATAACAGTCCTAAAGAGTATGAAATGAATGTAATTATTTAACTTGAAGCGGTTGTATAACAAAGAGACAATCTTCAAGAGGTTTTAGTTGGCCAAGAGGAGGTATGTGTTGATGTTGAGACTCCTAGTTTCATTGAAGTTTAAGAAATCATTCCTTGTTTCCAAGAAATGTTTATTAAGGAACATGAGGTCATAATAGTGAATAAAATAATAGAGCATGATCATGATCACATAGACACTAATCAAGAAGATGATGGAAGCCTATGGTAGCAATATTAGAGGATTTGTAATGAGTATGATACTCTTAAAGGACTTACACCTCCTGTGGGGAAAATTGATGATGCTTCATCTATTGACCTTGTCAATTTTCATTCACAATAGGAAAAAGCTCAAGATGATAAAGAGGGAATTAAATTGGTTACTATAGTAGAACCTTAAGTTCATAGTCCTAGACATGAACTAATTGAAGATGCCTTATTTTGTAGTCCACCTTAAGAGGCTCAAGGTGAAAATCATAAAGACCTTGGTGACATGTGGCAGCCATGTTTGGACACTTGTAAAGAGTTTGAATAATTTGACAAGTCACCAATTTAGATAGAGCATAATGAAAACACAAACCAAGGCATACCATTTAGGTTATCAATGTTAGGTTGTGGAGCTAAAAGCTTCACTGATGCAAATGGAGGAGGTTGCTAAGTTACAGAGCAATCAACGTCGACAGACCAATTGACGTCGGTTATCTTTAGTGTTTGCAGTAACTAAAATCAGTTAGGGGTCAGCCAATATTGGTCAGGAAGAAACTGACGTCGGTAACCTGTGCGTCTGTGCGTTTGCATGCACTTCTAGAACTGGTCTAATTTTAGATGGACAGTTAGTTTGCATGTAAAAGACTAATTTTAGTCTTGAGTCTACATTTATAATTATTGTAATTAAGAAGTATAATTATTGTTTGTATGGGATCTATTTAAGAGACCCATGGGGCTATATTGTAAAAGTGTAGAATCATAAGGACTTGCAAAGGCAAGGATAAGGGTTCTTCCAAGGTATGTAAGATCTAGGTTTGCAGGTGTGCAAGACTAGGTTGATCTGTAGGTGTGCAAGATCAGGTAGAAGATCTGCATGGTAAGTAAGGTTAGTTGATATACAGGTGTGTGTGTGCAAGGTCAAAGGGGATCTATGGGATAACAAGGTCAAAGGAGATCTGAAACACAACAAGGAACAAGATTAGGGAGATCTATTTGGAGTACTTTGAGTACTTGGTGGACTGGCAGTATTATTACTGACTGGTGGAAACAACAACTTGGTATTGATTTGATTGTTGGTTTTAATTGAGAGAGAGAGAGAGAACTCTTGAGGGAGAATTACTGGTACACCCAAGAGGTGTGGGAAGAATGTGATTTCTTCATTGTATTTCCTTCTGGAAGAGTGTTAATACAAGATTGTATTGTCTCTCATATTCTATGTGGTTTCTAAATTCTAGTTACATATTACTTCTGGTTAAATTCTGTGTTTAGTTGCTTATACAAAGGTAATCAAGTATACTCTTAAGGAGTAGGGATCTTGACAATTGGTATCAGAGCCAGGTTAGGTACACTAATAGGTGGTCAGAGCGTGTTAAGTGTTTGTTGATTATAGGTCACTCTCAAGGGTTTTTGATTGAGTGGGAGTAAAGCAATGGCAAAAGAAAGTACACTAAGAATGGAGGAATTCAATGGCAATAATTATCAATTATGGTATTATGGAAAGAAAGAGCAGGTAAAGAAAGATTGTTGGTTGGTAGAAGATTAGCATGAAAGAAATGAAGAAGCAGATGTTGTAGGTATTGTTGCATAGGATGCTCTTGTATGTTCCCTAGATAAAGTATAATCTTGGGTTTTAGATTATGTTGCCTCTTTCCATGCAACCCCAAATAAAGTATTTTTCCGTGATTATGGCCATGGAGACTTTGGAAACATTTATTTAGGGGTTGGTGAGCCTTGTCAAATTGTTGGCAAAGGGGAAGTGCGGCTGAAATTGCAGATGGGCAACACATGGGTTTTGAAGGATGTCATGCATGTCCCAATATTGAAGAGGAGTCTAATTTCTACAGAAAAGTTGGGTGATGAGGGTTGCACAGTTACTCTCATATAGGAATCTTGGAAAGTTTCTAAGGGTGCACTTAAATTAGCATGTGGTAAGAAAGTAGGTACTCTTTATCTATCTACTTGTATTACTGATTCTCCTTCTGGTTTATCTACTTCAGATGTAGATGTGAAGATGTGGCTCTGTAGGCTTGGTCACATGAATAAGAAGGGGATGCATGTTCTTAAGAGGAAGTCTAATGTCTTTGACAAACTTAAGAACTGGAAAGCCTTGGTTTTCATGGAGGAGATGATGGACAAAGATTAGCTCAAGGGGATAAATAATTCTGAGTAGGGTAGTTTGGACAAGGTTATGATCCAAAGTGAGCTCACAAGTAAAATTCATCACTCACAAGAAAACATAGTTACTGACATCGGTCAAGTGAGAACCGACATCAAATAAGTAGGTACTGACATCAGTCATGTGCAGACCAGAGTCGGTGGTGTTAGGCAAGTGGAGACTGACGTCGGTCAGAGAACCAATGTCAGTGACCAGGTGGACACCAAAATTGGTTAGGGAACTAGCATCGGTGATCAGGTGGAATTGACATCAATCGGGTGCAGACTAGGGTCAGCCAAAGGTGACCGAGATCAGTCACTGTCAAAACAGATTTTGGGTAGACAACAAGCTATCAAGGAGTCTCAAATGCCCATGTGGAGGACTGAAAGGGTAAGTAAGCCTCAAATTCATTATTCCCCTTCTTTATACTACTTGTTTCTCACTGATGGTAAAGAACTAGGAAGTTTTGAAGAGGCAAAGTAGGTAGAATCTAGGAAACAGTGGGAGCATGGCATGAATTCCTTAAAAGAGAACCAAATGGGAGATTTGGTAGAGTTGCTAGCTAGAATGAAAGCACTAAAATATGAATGGATTCCCAGGTTAAAGAAAAGAGAGATTGGACATGTGAGACAAAAGGCCAGGTTATATGGTCTTGAGCAGGCTCCAGGATAGTGGTACAAGTTTGACAGGTGTATGACAAAGCATGGCTTTAGTCAATGTCAATGTAACCATTGTGTTTATTTTACCAGGTTGGATAATGGTCACAACATTATCTTGTTATTGTATGTGGATGATATGCTTGTTGCAGGTTCATACATGTAGGGATTTGCTGAGCTAATGGTAAAAGCAGCTCAGTGGTGTGCCAAGAAGGATTCAGGAGCAGAAATCCTTGGCATGACTATTTCTAGAGATATGGAAAGTCACAGGTTGATTTTGTCTCCAAATGATTGTGTGAATAAGGTAGTGGAAAGGTTCAATATGTAGGATGCAGAACTGGTTAGCACACCTATGGATGGATAGTTCATAGAATAGTGTCCCAAATCACATGATGAGGTTGAGTACATGAGTATTAGACCTAATATTACCCAAGTAGTGGGAGTTGTTAGCAAGTTTATGGCCAATTTGAGAAAGGAGCACTGGAAAGAAATTCAATGGATTCTCAGGTATCTAAGAGGGACCAGTAATAGGGATTCATACTATGTAGAGTCAGGCACTTCTCTACATGGGTATGTAGATTTGGATATGGCAGGTTACTTGGATGATAGGAGAAGCACCATAGGATATGTGGTGGTTGGTCTTCAAGATTGAACTTGAAGAGGGATACAAGCTAGGAAACAAAATTAGATGATGTACAGGTACAGGTACAGGTGCAACTATTTATCTCCAAGTGGGAGATTTTTAGGTTGTGGAGCTAAAAGCTTCACTGATGCAAATGGAGGAGGTTACTAAGTTACAGAGCAATTGACATCGATAGGCCAACCGATGTCGGTCATCTTCAGTGTTTGCAATAACTAACGTTGGTTAGGGGTCGACTAACATTAGTTAGGAAGGAACTGACGTCAGCAATCTGTGTGTGTGTGCATTTGCATGCACTTCTAGAACTGGTCTAATTTTAGATGGACAGTCAGTTTGCATGTAAAAGACTAATATTAGTCTTGAGTCTGTGTTTCTAATTAGGAAGTCTAATTATTATTTGTATGGGATCTATTTAAGAGTCCCATGGGGCTGTATTGTAAAAGTGTAGAATCATAAGGACTTGCAAAGGCAAGGACAAGGGTCCTTCCAAGGTATGTAAGAACTAGGTTTGCAGGTGTGCAAGACCAGGTTGATTTGCAAGTGTGCAAGATCAGGTAGAAGATCTACATGGTAAGTAAGGTCAGTTGATTTGTAGGTGTGTGTGTGCAAGGTCGAAGGAGATCTGTGGGATAGCAAGGTCAAAGGAGATCTGCAACACAACAAGGAGCAAGATCAAGGAGATCTATTTGGAGTACTTTGAGTACTTGGTGGACTGGCAGTATTGTTACTGACTGGTGGAAACAACAACTTGGTATTGAGTTGATTTTTGGTTGTAATTGAGAGAGAGAGAGAACTCTTGAGGGAGAATTACTGGTATGCCCAAGAGGTGTGGGAAGAGTGTGATTTCTTCATTGTATTTCCTTCTGGAAGAGTGTTAATACAAGATTGTATTGTCTCTCATATTCTATGCTATTTTTGAATTCTAGTTACATATTACTTCTAGTTAAATTCTATGTTTAGTTGCTTATACAAAGGTAATCAAGTGTACTCTTAAGGAGTAGGGATCCTGACAATCAAGCAAACTACTACAAGTGATCTTAGCCAACCAAGATCAATGTATTGATGAGTAAAAAATGGTGTTGTTTGTACCAATCATCCAATCTTGAGATGAGTATGACTTTGTCCTTGACTCACATAGTCAATCAATGGATAAGGAGATGAATCAAGAAGGTCTAGTTATTGCTCGAGGATACCATACACATGTCAATATATTAACATGTGAGTGTAAGTTCTCATTCTACATGGGTAATACCTAATTAGACTTCACTCAATATATGACAATCTGAGTTCATGGTGCCATGGATATCTAAGAAACTTCCCCTTTGATCTAGGAGGAAGAAGATGTGTTCAAGTTAGTTGTTTATAGTATTTATTTTTGTCTTATTCCCAATAAGTGCCTATTAACACAAGTGTGGTGTGTTTACTTCTTGATTCTATTGGTTCATTGTCTTTGTGTGAATGTGAGGTTATTCTAGTATGAGAATCTTAAAAGGTGCTAAGTTTGTTTGGTAGTCCAAGTAGAGTGGTCATCTCAGTTGAATAATGATTCTCATGTGTGTAAATCCCTCACCATGTTCAATGGATGAGATAGTTGGTTCTCTTGACCAATAAGTAGGTCAACCCTTGTGAGATTTCATATATGTCGATAATTTTTCCTACTAGTCCAAATATCAATCCCATATTTTTAAGCTTTCTCATGAGACTCCCTTCCAAACATGCATGAGGCTTCCTAAAACTTGTAATGGTCTTGTTTAAGCCTTTTAACATTATTTAAGGTTTCAAAGTATGTGATAGGAAATTCTTAAGGGATCATCATGTGACATCATATTTTGAGTCATTGGATGATGTATTAGGTATTAATAAGTTGTCCTAGGTTTAATGAAAGGGTGTCAAGTGTCTTTGAAGCATAAAGAAGGGTCTATAACTTATTTGATAAGGATAAATTACTTTAGCAAAAATCAATGTATTTAGATAAATTAAGGTTTCTTTTTATCATAATATTCCTACTTAACTTAGATATTTCTTATGGGAGAGGCATTTTCAACAAGATTCAAAAGGTTTATGAGTCATGTTTGGGTCTTATCATGAGGTATAATGATGTATCCAAGGTTGCCTTTTATGGTCTACTTAGTTAAACATGTTTCAAGCTCCAATTATCCCATAAGAACATCAAATGCCATTTCAAACATGTCATATGTGTTAACAATCATATTATAAGCCTTTGAAGAAGGTGTAATATTGAAATGAGGAGTTTTCAAAAGTCTCATAGCCATTGCATGTCATAACAAGGTGATTTTATATGTAAAAAGAGGTCTTTTTAAAGGTCAAATATCATTTATTCATCCAAAATGGCCCCACATTCTTAAAAAATGACCTTTCAGATCACCCCATCTATACCACTTAGTTTTAAGTTTATTTTATTTATCATTTCCCTTCTCTTTCCATCCAATGGGCTCCCAAGATCTTAATCATGAAAAAATGCATAAAATTGAGGTTTTGTAGGTGTTTTCAGTCGTGTAAAGAATTTTAAATTATGGTTAGGGTTATAATAGGTTATAAAATTCATGGGGGGGGGGGGTCTATTATAGGCATATCAAAGAATATCTACATCTCAAATATGCAAGAAAAGGCAAAAAACATAACAAGATCTCCATTGAGCTCTTGACAAGATCACAAGGGCCAATTTGAGAAAAATGGTGTGGTCCATACAATGCGATTCATCTCCTAAGATATTTTTTAGATGTATATTACCAATTGGTATTCAAATCCATGGCAATAGTTCTTATATCTAACCCCTATGCTATATAAACAAAGGCTAAGAGCTAAGCAGTTAAATTGGTCTTTTACATCTACACAAGGTCAAATTTTGAATGATTTTAGTGCATACTTGGATTGGTTGGTAAAATTTGTGGTTTAATATGGTATTAATAGTCCTTTCACTTTATTTTACATCACTATTTGGCACATGTGACATTGAGAGATAGGCAAAGACATCCATAAGGTAGTTAGTAGGTTGAGAACCATGTCATTATCATCTTTGTGTTCTAATATTTATTCAAGTTTAATGCATCCAAATGGTTTTGAATGTGCTTATAATCTTCCTCTCTAATAAATACTCCAAAACCACCTTATTATTCCATACAAAATATTCTAATCAACACTCATTCTTCAAACCAATTGAATTGTGTAAACACTATTTGTTTGAAGGTGATTGAAAGTGGTCTTATATTGAATTTCCAAAAGGGGTGTGAGAGTATTTTTTGATGAAAATATTAAACAAATTATATTTTAAAGTTTACAATATCTTTTTTGTACCAAAGGAAACCTAAGAGCATGGGAATGTAGTCATACAAGTTTGTAGACATGTACGCTTGCATTTGGTATATAATTGTTGAAAATGCATTAAGGTGAGTAGTTTTGAAGGTTTAAGAATAATAGTAAGTGAATTTTTAAAATATATTATATGGTCAAATATTTTTATAAAAACATGCCTTTAGACCCAATGTCTAGGATCCCCAAATCACTCTTATAGGTAGACAATTAGCCCTGTAACCATTCTAAGCCTAAGCCAATATAAAGGGCATCTAAGAATACATAAGAGAGACTTGGAAAAAATAAATGTATATTAAATTAGGTCCAAATTTTACATTTCACTCAGATTATTATCAATAGGACTAGATAAATCTCATTCTCTTATAGATATTTTCACACCAATTGACCTATAAACCAGCTATGAAAAGGCAGGGTTATGACTACAAGGCTGAGTAGAAGATGGTTTGTGTCAAATAATAGATGGTTATATGGAAATAAAATCACCTTATACATCATGTTTTAATTTTTTAGATAGGCCTCAATGTGCTAACAAGAAGATAAGTACACATTTGTAACCTATGAAGACCTTAAGCTAACACCTATAGTTTTGTCATTTAAGCATGAGCATAGAGAGGTCTATGTTAAGTGAAAAAATATATTAAAGGTTTAAATACACTTTTAAAACCCTATATATAATTTTAAAATCATTTATAATACATCAAGTGATAACAAATGGATGATGTTCACACATCTTATAGACATGCCCATTAAACTCCTACATGCAGGGTCATGCAAAAGAATAAGGAGAGAGTGATTTAAACTATGAATATATGAGAGATATAGTGATAAATATGTCTCATTAAATATATAAAAATGGTTAATATTATTATTTAGACAATTTTATCTTTTGAAATTATGTGAAAAGCCTTGATAGGCTAATTAAGCCTAGTAGACCTAAACAGACAATCATAAGCCTGAACTTGAGCTTGAAGAAAATTGAAATTTTGGGAAAATGTTGAGGATTGGAATCATAAATGGAGTTTAATTATTATTTTCATAGATGTACATGAGGTTTAACTCTGAATATTAAAGAGGAGATACCCAGAACCAGACCCTAAGGTCATACTAGTTCAATAGCTTGCAAAACTTAGAATTATAAATGAGAGGTTTGCATGTAATTTAGAGAGTTGTAAATGAAGGTAAACCGTGGTAACATGTTTATATGGGTGTATTAGACCTCTTTGAGGTGTTTTACTTTTATTAATGCAAATGATACACTCTCGACCTCATAAAATGTAGGCTTTTTAACTTGAGAGGCATTTTTTGCACATGTGAACATCTCTAAGAAGATGCATGGAGTTGTTAGATGATAGGGGAAGTTGAGGGAGGTCTTATTATTTAAATTATTTTCATTTTTTTTAAATTTAAATGCCATACATATATGAATAATCATTAAGAATCTATAAATGTTTGAACCTACCTAAACTATTCCTAGTGACTCGATGGAAGAGAAAGAGGGATAAATGACTCTAAATGGACCTATTTGATTGAGAAATGACAAAGGTGATATATATGTCTTATGGAAACCAAAAACATTACTATCTCACATGTGCAAGGTACAAATTATATAAACAAGGGCTTACAAGGACTATTGTAGCCTATTTGAGAGCATGAAAAATGGTGTCATACCACCAAATTAGACCTAGGGAGTCTTAAGAAGGTTATTAAGCTAAATAAAATGTTATCACAGAATTTTCACATGTTTAAATAATTTTTGGATCCAAATCTCCACTTTTTAGGCCTAGAGGCAATCTAGAGATGCTAGTGAATGATGACCTAGTCACCTTGGTGAACAATAATTATAGTCATACATTATCTAATAGTCATAAATCATGGTTTAATATGATTTTTTATTCTTTAATCATTATCACTAACTAATTCTCAATGTTCTATGCAAGTCTCATGGCCATCCAAGTGACTGATACCGAGTGACTAGGCGTAATTGTCTAGTATGCTTATTTGGTTAACAAAAGAGGATGTTTATTGGTGTAGAGGGATTATAATAGGTTTAATTTAGAACCATAAATGATATTTTAACTACTTCATGGAGGATATTGACACATTTCATACCCATTATGAATAACAAGGCAATTTTTAAGCCTTATTGACATGCAAAAAGAGAGGTGGGCTAGTTGAGGCTTCATTAAGGCCAAGATAAACCATATTTTACATTATAAATATCAAGGGAAGAGAATTTTTGCCAATTTAGAATGATTATACCTTGAATTAAGTCCATGTAATACTTAAATAGTCTCCACCATTCCATCTCTATGCCATAACTCCATGAAGACCATCAACCAATCATGACCAATGCATTGAAGAGGGCTAGCAGGTAGTGTCTCATGCACTATCCTTATGATTTAAAACTAAAAATAGAATTATATTACATCATTGATGATCCTTAGTTATTTAATTCCCATCTCTCTCATCTTATTATATAAATTGAGGTTGAAAGGCTATTGTAAGCATCCCTTGGTTGGGTATGAATAAACTCTACCCAATTGTACCTAGTAACTTTTGAATTAATATATTTTTTTTGGCTGAGGCTGAGCTATGCACGCATGCAGATTTTGAATGCTGAGCGCGTGCTTGTACGAGTGCAAACTCAAATCTAGTACCACGTAGCCATTGATATGGTAGCTGGTGTGGCCGAGACTTCACCCGTGAATGGGGAAAGGATCCTGATCGCTCACTCTTCTGCGGAAGGGGGCTCTTTGCCAGTTATAGATTTAGCTAAAGGATCCCCTATTTTTAGTTCTGTCCTTGGGTCTAAGGGAATAACTTATACAGACGTGGCTACTCTTGAAGCTAAAATACATGACATGAAACTTCAAGCTTCTGTTGGGAGATCGGGCGAATCACCATTAAGTGCTTTAAATCTTGTCAGGGTTAATCTTGATCTTGATACAGTTGAAGCAATCTTTTATCGGGTAGATTATTTTTCAAAGTTTGTGGCTATTTGTCGATTTTGTGGCTTCTGGCCATCTCTTGTAGATTTACATGGTTAGATCTCCAAGACATGGCTACCACTAATTGATGGAAATGTTGAAATTTACCCATGTGGTAAAGGTTTTTTTATAGCCTTATTCCATAACTCTGAGGACAGGACGACTATTCTGTCCAACAAAATTTTTTTATGGCAGGGTAAATACCCTCTTTTCACCAAACAGTGGCATATGGATTTCAATCCTATCATAGAAACCTTTAATAAGATCCCTGTCTGGGTTCGGCTCCCTAATTTACCAATGCATCTATGGCATGAATCGTTGTTTAAAACCATTAGAAATGCTATAGGGGAGTTTTTATTTGAGGATGATGAAACTAAGAGGTTTTACCACTCGACCTGTGCTCACCTTATGGTTGAGGTGGATGTTTTTAAGGGCCTTCCTAAGGCGATTTGTCTGGACTCCCCCAGGGGTTCTTGGACGTAAATGTTAGATTTTGAAGGTATACCTTTTCAATGCAAAAAGTGTCACCTGATGGGGCATGTTGCAGCCCGATGTACTTCAGGGAAATCCAAATCTAGAAGATCACCTTCTTGGTGGTCTAAAGCTGATCATGATCATTATTTTGCTAAACAACTTGAGGAAGTTTCGACTGATTCAGAGAATGAGAATGAAAAGAGTATCCATTCTGAATCGATGGATCAGGAGACTCCACTGGAGACAGATCCTGTTGAAGGTTCGGTGGAAATTGGATTTTGTGATCTCTCTGAATTGATTACTGAGGAGGTGGTGGTTCCTCCACCTATTTTGAAGGATTTTCCTAGGAGCTAGATGTTGGTTGGTTCTCATAAGGATTTTGCTGAGGCATCGATGTCCCCTGGACTTCATGGATCATGGCCTTCTGAGGACTGGGTTGCTGAGGCAGCTAAGGTAGAGGATGGTTGGAAAGTTGTTAAGAGGAAGAAGTCTAAGCCTTTGGTCCCCCCTCTAGACATGAAACTTTGGTCTTGTAAAAAAAATATTCATCGTTTGTCTAGCTCTTGAAAGCTATTTTCAAATTACTGGTTAATCTAGTCTTGCTTATGCAGGTTCTAGGCTATTTCGTACCCTGGGTGTGCTTAAGGTTTATCTCTTTTTTGATGTAAAGGGTTTTGGGGCCCCTTCAAAACCTATTTTTACCTTAATCTAAAACTTTTGAATTAATATAAGGACTGATTTAAATTCTCAATGATATATTAGTGTGTTTTATACTTGTTATTTTTCACAAGTGGTTTAGTATTATCTCCCTTTTTATGTCTTTTTTTCTCACCTAGTTACTATGAGATAATTCTATGTAGGTCACATGGTGTGTGAAAGTGTTATTAATTGTGCTTAGAGTGGAAACTGATTCATAGCATTTTTAATCAGACCTCCCATTCATCACCCTCAAGTGTTACTCATCTAGAATATCCTCTATGTGAATAAATTATTCTTAGGATTTTCTTGGAGAGAGTGGTTTATTCACTAGTCATTGTCTTGTTCATAAGTGTTATTGAAGGGTCAAATATAGGGGACATAACATGTTGGTGCATCACCTCCCATAGCTTAGGTTTGTTTCATTCATCCTTATATACCTTTTCATTGATAATTAAGTATTTTTAGGAATTTATCCTAGATGATTCATCAAGGGATATATCCCCAAAACTATAGGTTCATCTCACTCAATAGGCTACCCACACCTAGAGGTGATCCCATTGTATTAGCTAAATGAGGCAGGTCTTAAACACCTTATACTCAAGGGTGAAATCTAGACTGATAACAAGACCATGTGAATAAATTTTTTAAGACTCATTATAATATAAATTTCTTGTTTTTTTCCACAAAATTGTACCTTGGATCATAATATTTAAGGGATTTATTGAAAAATGCAATTAGTTACTCCAATCATTCACTATTCTACTATACCTATATTGCTAAGATATCATCATCACTTACAAAGGTATATATGATGAAATATTTTTCAAAATCATGGTTAATGAGAGTGGTATCTTGGTCTATGGATTGATTAATTGATTCAAATTTGTTTATCCCCTCTTTTAACCAATTAAAAATCTAATTTTTCTTCAACATAGTAGTTAGAGGATTTACTAAAGAAGTAAAATTAGGAATGAATCTTCTCACAAATTTGATCTACCTAGGAAGCTTTGAAGGAACTTATTATGATTTAGAAGTGATAAGGCCAAGATTGAGTCCACCCCCTATGTATTAATTGATATGTCATCCTTAAAAACCACATGCCTAAATAACTTGCCTTCATAGATAATAAATACAAACTTGTTTGTGTTCAAGGACACCCTAAACTCTCTACATCTATCAAATAATTACCTCAAGTGATCAGTTACATTCTTAGAGAAAATAGTTATGTCATACAAGTAAACCAAGATCATGTCACTAATAAGGCCTATAAATACCACATCCTTGGCCCTTTGGAAGGTTTCACCAGTATTAAACAACCTAGAATGCATTTTCATGTATGCATAAGTACCCCACTTAGTAGTAAAATATTTATTATATTGGTCACATTCTTTCACAAGAATCTAGTTATATCCTAAATAGCCATTGGAAAACCTCTCAACCCCTTATACACTTTATAAGATTTGAAACATAGGAGGAATAGGGTAATGATCCTTAATGGAATCTCTATTCAAGTCCATAAAGTTCACACATAGCCTAATATCCCCATTCTTCATCTTAAAAGAGACTAGGTAGGCCACCCATGAGTAATGCTTGATAGGTAATATGATATTGGATTCAATCAACTTAGCAAGTTCTTTTCTCATTAATGACTCAAGTTTGGGGTTTATGTTCCTTTATTTTTATCTCACTATTTTATAATTTAGATCAAGCTCAATGGTGTGTTGGGCCAAACTTGGGTCAAAACCCCTAATATCCTAGAATATCTAAGCAAATATGTCATCATATCTTGTAAAAAAAATAATAAAATCATCAATTTAATATTGGAAATATATCTTACCATATTTTTTAAACTTACCATTACATATGGCTACTAGTTTGTAGTTCTCATCTTTGATATTCATATTATCCCCTTTGAGTTGGTCATTTAAGGTTGAATATTCTTTCTAAGGTAACTAACCCCTTGGGTAACTTGTTTCCATTCAACTATATGATATGATCCTCATACTTATCTTGGAGTTTCTACTAGTTCTTAGCTAAAAACTCAAATTCATCTTATAAAATGTTGATAATTTGTACATCATTCTCAAATACTTGTCAATAATCATTATTGTTAGGGACTATATGTCTAATAATCAGCTTGATAAGATGCTCTGAACTTCTCACAATGTCATTAAGAAGGTCACATTGTGATCCCACTATGGCAAGCCTATCTACATTAGCATTTTACTTCCTTGGCATAGTTTGTATGTTGAGGGCATCAAATCCTTCAATAAGGTCCCATACCCTATGTTTTTAGGACTTTAACAAGTTATTTTTGGATGCACTTTGTCCTTTAATTTGATTTACAACCAATTCACTATCCCCAATCAACTAGAGAAACTTTATCCCTATATTTTGAGCCACTTTGAGGATTTGAATGAGTGCCTCATACTCTAATACAATGTTAGTTTAGCTAAATTGTAGATTATATGAGAAATAATACTTCTCTATTTGAGGAGAGATTAATAAAATACCTACACCAACCCCATTACTACTCTTATAACTATCAAAGTGCATTTTCCACATGTCTTTAAGGTCCTGTTGTCATTTTAAAAGATTTAAAAAAATAGAATATTTTTCAAGAATGTAGTAGGTGCCCAATATAGTATCTTTAATGTGATTGTATGGATCAAATCTATATTGCTCCTTAGCCTAGTCATCAAGCAAGAAATTAGGTACCTCTTCAACAAAGGTGGTGGCTTCATGAATAACAACCTCCTCAACTTGATCAAATATAGTGAAATTCACATTCATGGAGTTAGGAAAATAGGAATCAATGTGGTCCTTGTATATTAGTTAAGATCTAATGGTAACCCTTATCCCATATGTATTCCTAAGATATATATGAGACCAATTAGAAGACAAGTATCTACCTAGCAGTGATTTCACTTGATGGACATATAAAAAAATATGGGGGTAAGTCAATGATTAAAATATCTTGGACAATATAGATACTTGGATAAACATTTAAGGTTAGATTTAGGATTTTTATGATTCCCACAACCATGACAGCTAAACCATCCTATTGGACCACTCCATTTAAGATAAGAGAATAATATATACCTATAAAATTAGATATATTGTTATACATGACAAATTTGCTTTCCCCAGAGTCAATAATATAATTATGGATAAGGTTTTTTCCAATGATAAGGGAAATGCAAAATGGAAGGGGTTTACCAATTTGGCCACTATCTCCTTCCTTAGGTTGGAATAAATTATTATGGGTAGCTAATGTAATTACCTTAATTACTTAACCAAGATGGATTAATTATTACTTCAATAAGTATATTTGAGTTGGGATGGATAGAGCCTCCTAAATGGTGACATTGAGATTAATTATTTTCATTTTCTCAACAATATTGAATGGAATCTTCCATCCTTTTGACTAAAAAATTTGGAATAACAATGTGGTTGATTGGGGGATAAGGGTATTTTATAATAACCAAATTTTCATGTGCTTTAATTTTTCAATATTTGTATTTTCCTTGGTTTCCTCTTGAGATGCATGTGGAGTTACAACTTGACTAATTGAGGAGAAAGGACCTTCCTATACTATTTTTTTAACCTTATATTATGTGTTATAAGGGTGTCACCATTATTTTGATTTTAAGTTTGGTTCATAACATATAATTAACCCTCTTTCAAATTTAAAAGAGTTGACTCACCTTGTACTTGAGATGGTTCATTCCCTTCATCAACTTATAGAGCTAGTTCACTAGACTACCCTTAACAAGATGATACACTGTGCACCGTCAAGGCCTGATTGAGCACTTCATTTGCAAAAATTGTCTAATTTTGATGTTGGTTTCAAGTAAATAACCATTCAAAATATTTCTCCAAGTTAGTTTCAATTATCATAATTTACTTTGATGTGGTATAAGTATTGGGGTTGTGGCTATTGTAAGGCCTAACATGAGTAATTTGGCAATGTGCTTGAGAATTTCCATGATAGTGATATATATTAGGTTGTAATTGTTTATTTTATGAATAATAAGGTCTGAAATTATGTAATTTATACCTATTTAAAGTAACCAATTAATGGCCAAATTTATAAAATAGTAATTTCACCTCATGTAGTTTACTAGGATGAGTTGTCCTTTAACTAGTTGGCTAGTTGTTTTCTACTAGAAGAGGTGACAAATTGGGATGAGTGGGTGCTCTAAGATGTGGTAATTTTGTAAAAAGTGTTAAGGGAAGGTTTGGGGTAATTTTAGAAACATTTTATGAGGCAATTTTTAGTCTTAATGGCAATATAATAGGCATTAGGGATAGTTATACCCTCCATGGACTGAATTATCACTGCTATATCATTGTTTAATAATCTCAAATAATATAATAAATAAGTATTATGGGTAGGTTTAACCAACTATGGGATTCTATACCAAGTCTTCTATAATTTGAAATTGAAGTCCACCATATACTCATGTAGAGATTTCTTTATGGTGGCTAGTTTCTCCTTGAGTAAAAGGTGATCACTCTTATCCTCAAAAAGTTGGCATATAGTTCTCCCAACTCATCCTAATTATGGATAGAGCCTGGTTATATACCTCTATATGACTATATATCTATCATATTTAAGTATGTAGCTAAGAGCCTCATATCTATGTTATCTTGGGTAACATGGTAAACTGAAGAGATATTTGCAACATCCTAGATGTGTTTAACAGGTGTTGTGGATTTCTCACTAGTGAAGGATTTGATGTTATTTAAGGATGAAACATATATATCATCATACTATTGGATATCCAATGGACTACCTCTATAAAATGTAACAAATAATTGATTCCTTTAGGTTGCCATGTAAAAAATTTGAGGTGATATTAGGTTGTGTTGGGGAGAATTGGAAATAGAAGGGGGTCTAAGATATTGATAATATCTTGTAATTCTCTTCCTTCTAGATGAATATAATGGTAAATCAAAAACTAAACCTCTTTACCTTTTTAAGATGCCCTTGTTGTTACTTTTTGGCATAAAATATTAGGTACTAATATGAAACTAGAATCTTTTGAATACCTTTTGGATTTTATAAGTGATTGGAAAGTGTATTAAATAGTTGTAACTTTATAATAACAACACCAAATTCTCAGTTGAATTCTTCCAAGTCTATGTAACTTTGTCCCACTTTACATGTTAAAAATTATTATCATATTTTAATGCACCCTATTAGGTTATAAGCCCTATTTCAACTAACATAATGGAAATTATCCTAGGTTGTGGGTGGCCTATGATAGGAGTGAATATTTGGAGAAGGACATATCCTTTTCAAACTAAAGTGCACCTAATTTAGGATTAGGTTTCAGACTTAAAACCTACACTAAAGGGTCCTATCTAATCTATATTAAGGATCTATGTTTAAGATAAGAGAGAGAAGATAAAAAATGAAAGTGAGGTGATGCATAAATATTTGAGGATACCCTCTACATACCTAAAACAACACAATAGGACTAATAAATACTAAAATTCATATTACATAATCTCTAAATTAGGCATCTCTTACATAAGTGTTTCATATGAAGGTGGTGACTTATGCTATAACTAGAGAGAATATCTAAAAGATCTTACATAAGACACAATTAGTGAGTTTCAATAACTAATCACTTGTATAACTAGTTTTAACATGACATATGGCCTATAAAATATGTGCCTACTTTCACCAAGGTGAAGGGAAATGGACATACACAAGGGAAAACACTACCTACCACAAGTGTAGATCAACAAAACACTAAAATCACATAAGAGATATGCTTAGAGAAGGTAAAATCCAATATTTAATCAATTCAAAGGCTTAAATCCAAAATTAAAAGTCTATACATAAGTAGAGTTTTGCTATACACAATAGAGGGATTAAAAAATATGGCATTTCCAACCATTCTAAGAATAAATAAGATCTAATAGAGGAGAAAACACACTATTACACTACATAAATGCAAATTTTAAATAAATAAAATCATGTAAGAGAGGAAAAAAGTGTGCATAAGGGACATTAATCTCTCTTCAACACCTTCATACCTGCCATCATGATGGTCTCCCATGGAAGATGGGCATAGGCATGGAGGATAAGGCTTCATTTTTTTCCATTTTTGGTCCTTTAAAGTGCTTAAACATGTATGATTTAGTCAACTACCTAATCCACTATTTTAAAACATGACCCTTCTTGTGATAATGGCCTTAACTCACCCATCTCTACCTCTTGCACATATTGCATGGTTGACTTATGAAGGAATCTCTTACACCATTTGGAGTTATGGTTGGCATGGGCTTGATTGACACTTGAGGGGGTTACACACCTTAAAGACCATTTTATAATGCCTCATGTCTCTATTCACTATATTTAACACCACTCACAACATTTATTATCATTTTAAGGACCTCATAGGTATATAAAACATGTCTTAAGCCCTTCAAATCTACCATTGTAGACCTAGAGATGATTTTTTAATATTATTGAAACTATGCTCATTAAACTCAAAAATTGATTAATCATTTAATATAATGAGATTCCTATTATTTGATAGGCCTATAGGTCTACATTATTATGTTGATAGGCTAAAAAAGACTTCATTCTAACTCTTCATACATTGTGTAGGCCTAAAACCTTCATTGAAGCTTGGATTATTTAATAATAATTTTGATTGAAGTTTTTAAGATCTAAAAATAGTAACTAAGACTTGCAAAATTACTCTTAAATATTATTTGTATCCGTTTCATGCTCCCATGAAATTTTTTTTGGAGTGTGTCCTTAGCTTGTACCTTCAGTTTATAGCACTATAACATCTCACCTATAAATTTTACCTACAACCTTTATAATCTATAATTACTTGGTCCTTTATACTTGTAATCATTTTTATGCAATTTTAGGGCTATGAACACTTGATTCATTGGCCTGTAATATCTCAATTCCTTTAGACTCTTGAAACCTATATTAATGATCTTCTACCCTCACAAATTGCTATGCAATCTTTGACTATATAGTTTAGGATCCCCAAAATACCCATTGAAATCTTCTATAGGCTTAATGAAGCTCCTAGTATTTGATAAATATTACTTACTATATTTTTATGCATATAGGTGTTATTGAGATCTCTGAAAACCTTGGCATAGTCGTAAGGGCCCTTTTCAACAATGAGATCTCTTTCATAAACCTATAGGTTTATTACACTTTTGAAAACATCAAACCTTAATATACAATCTCTTTGAGAAGTCTTGAGAATTGAATTTCAATCTTTATCAAACAATAAAAATTACTTAGGGTCTACAACTATTTAATATTCCTTAACTAGCCTTGTAATCTTGGCCACCATGAAGGATTGGAAATAATCCTATAGGCCTATTTATTCATGTTTCTTAATATCTTAAAATATTTTTACTTGGTGTGGATACTTCATGATATGGTCTTGAGATTTGTATCCTAGATCATTCAACTTACTCTTATCCAACAAGTAATAATAACATGTTGGAGACCCTTTTGAAACTAGTAACCTCTCACTATTAGGCTAGAGAGACTATAGGTGATTTAGATTACCTTGAGTATTGTCTATAACCTTGAATATTCTCTACATTTCATTATATTCAAAACCTTTAAATTCTCCCAATATACCTTATAGATGTGCTAGTAGTTTCAAAAGACTATTGTGACCCTCATAACTCTCCAAAAGGTCACTACAAACTTTAAAATGTCACTAAAATATCCAATGGGTCTTCATTGAAACTTATAGAAATTTTTTTAGACCTGTATCTTTCTTGAATAGGCTCTTTGGACATACCCATGACTTGAAATGATCATAAACTTTCCTAAAATCCATATCCCTATACCTACAAATTTTACCTACTATGTAAGTTTGCAAGAAGCACTCAGACCTATAACCTTGGTGTTATAACCTCGAACACTTTATGAAGGCATTAAATATTTATTAAGGATATTAAAACCTTTATTATTTCATTTTGTAACCTATAAATGGACTTGGAGGATGTTGGAAGGTGTGTTTCAGCTTGTAGGAAAACTTAAAGCATTAAAAGAGGTCTGTCAAGGTCTTAGAGAGTTCTTAAACAAATTGGTAACCTAAAAGGGCATGAGAACCAAGGATGTTCTCATGAAAATTGTATATTCCTATGAAAAATCATAATAACCTTCAAGACATGGTTATTGCTCCCCATGAACCTTAATAGATCCTTCATATCTTCTATGAAGATCGTGTTTGATGTATTCTTGAGACTATAATTGAAACTAGTATGAGGACTTTACATAGAACTCCCTAAGAGGATTGAGGTCCTAATATTTATTAAATATTATGGATGTATACTTTAAGTAAAGTATTTACCATCCTCACTACTTCTTACTTATCAAACTTGTAAAATCAATGAGAAAATAGTCCTTTGGGTTTTCAAAATGCTTACAGTCCTTTACATGTAGGTTTATTCCTTCAAATGATTAATTACCATGGATTTTTATTGATGTGGAGGTATTAATAAAGATAAAATACCTCTATATTCATGATTCATCTACTATTAGGAGGCCCTCCATGGATTTGGTAGGCCTACTAATGAGTTCTTGGCAACTCTAGAAGGACCTTAAAACTACCTTCACCTTTTTCATTTATTGGAACATACCTAAAACATTTTAGAACTTATATATGAGCCTATTAATATTTTTATAGGATTATAATAATTTTGTTTATGATTAAAACTATTTTCTTTCAAAACATACCCCTGTGGATGGTTTATGGCATAGGGGGTTTTATTTTAGGGTGTAGAGCACAAATGCCTTGCATAAGGCACCAAAGTGTTTGACACTGGTCATGAAAGTGTTATTTCTCACCCTCATGTGAAGAGCATTAGTTATCTCATCACAATAATGGGAATGTCCCCAAGGTGTGGGACTCTTTTTCTCTTTGGGATGAACCTCTAGAGTAGGCCAACTTCTTTCTATTCTCAGTGCACCTAATTTAGGACCAATGTAAAGACCTAAAGAGTTGAAATGTAAATCTACCACTAATCTAGAATAATATTTTGAGGGGAAAATGAGGGAAAAGGTAATAATTTTATATAAATTAAAAGGTGATGTCTTAAGATTAAAGTGAACACTTATGATACCTTGATAAACATACTACAAATCTCTGAGAACAAAACAATATCACATGGACTCCACCATAGACACTCTAAATACATAAATATTGTGCATAGAGGCATAATAACATAACATAACATTGATAGGGATGAAGGTTATCCATATACAAATCCTACATAGATATGAGTACATATAGAATGAAACATGTAAGTTCCAAGTTCCACATAGAGGTGCTAAGAGTGGATGAAAATGTGAGGGACAAACATTACCCACAAAAAATATCAACAAATGCAAATCTCACATGGAATGCAATAAGATTGAAGGAAGGTAAACTTAATTCTCATTAAAGTTCAAGGTTCAACTAACAAAAGTGTTCTTAGAGAATAGATTTTAGTAGCATGAGGTTGATTAAAAAAGTTAGCCCTTTTACAATGAAGAGCAAGGATTTTATAAGGAAACAAGCCTTTTTAATTAATGTGCCCCTTGGGGTGGCAGATATATTATTTTAAATCTATTGTGGTGACATGTCTATGATTCTTAAATTCTATCTGAAATCTGGGATTCAATGGTAGTATTATTCTAGATATACATGCATGTCTAAGAATGGAATTTATTTAGGATAGTCATATGGGTGGCATATGGTCATATTTTAATGTCTAATAGTTGATTTTAAATTTTCTCATATTGACAAGCTCTCAAACACTACTCAACTAATTTTTATATACTATTTTATACTTCACTACCACTTGTGAATCACTTCACATGCCTCCTTTAAAATTCCACATCATTGTTGGGCATATGATGAGAATCAATGCCTATCCCTTTTAGGGATATATGTGCACTAAGGACTATATAGTGAGATATGAGTTGGTGAAGGATGCATATATAGGTGTCCTCTATAAGGTTATATGAATTTTAACCCTTTTGTGCCAAATCCCCCTTGATATCTATCATAAATCTTCATTTCATACCTGGGGCTCATATCAGTGTAAGAAGTAGCATGTGTGAAGCATATGTTGTAGCCTATTGTTTGTGAGAGTGAAGAAGTGGAATTTTGTGATTTGGTGTGAGACTTGATCATGGAGGCATACAGAGTATTTTTAATAGGAGTAATCAAGAATATTAAATATCCTAAGTGTACTCTTCATGATTTAAAATTGCTCCTTATGCACTTATTCTTGTGCTATCTAAAGATTGGGAGTTTTGTGCATTTGAAACTACACACCATTTATGCAGTGGACAATCTATATGAGGCTCACATTGGGAACCATCTCACATATATATCAACCCTGCAAAAACCATGCTAGTTACTGAGCACAGGTGTAGGTAGGAAATGTTTGCATGTAAGTTTATTTTTAGGGACTCAATAATTTGTAGGCACATGAAACTTTTATAATATATTTGTGAGTTATGTGAAATCTAGGGGTGAATTATAAAGTTAACACTTTTGGCAAGATCCAGTAGCCTTTAAAGTACTAAGTGGGAATCCAGTAGCCTTTAAAGTAATCCATTGAGCATGAAGTCATTAAAACTTCTAGTAATTTATCCTTTAATGCATTGGTTGTGTACTTATGCATTCAGAATAAGCTAAGATTTCTTAATAAAATAAAACAATATCACCAAAGTCACTTATAGGAAAGAAGATCTAAGATAATCAAAACACTATGCACAAACTCTTAGAGGAAATAAAATCTATCCTAAAATAATGTGTGCAAGGCACTTATGGAAATGAAAAACATCTAATCTACTTATTTACATATTATACATAAATAAATAGAGATAGTGATTAAGATGGATCTCATTGACTAGGATGGGTAGTTCTTATCCTTTCAATTTATAAATTTAGAAAGTGTTGGGTTACTTACAACTGATTATGGTATATGGACCACTCTATATAGCATCAAATTTAGTATGCCCTCTATTGTTTGCTTTTTCTACATCCTATTTGAGCACTAAATCTCTCTCTTGAAAATTTTTGTCAGTGGATCTTTTATTAAAGGTCCTCTTTATATAATCATGTTGAAGTTACATATTATGTGTAGCTCACACTCTATTTTATTTTAACTTTGTCAGCTCAACTAACCTTATTATGAGGGGATCAATCTCAAATATCTCCAACTGATGGGTGATTTACAATGAAGGAAATTCAAGGGACACGGAAAATCTAGATTCCCTTCCATAAACTAAAATAAAAGGAAAATTTTCCAACACTCTTTTGGGCATGACTCGATTAGCTCAAAGGGTAGTCCTAAGCTTAGTGTGCTAAGGTCACTAATTATCCTCCATGGTCCTATTTATAACGAAAATCAAATTCTTATTTGTGGACTTGACCAGACCATTACCTTGAGGGTAATAGTTTAATGAGGCACTCAAGTGGATTCTATTTTTAATGGCCCATTTGTTGATCCTGGTTCCAAGGAAGGATAATGCATTGCTAGAGATAAAGGTGGAAAAAACACCAAATATCATTATGATTCCATCATAGAAATCTATAGTCGATGCCTCACTATCTTCTTTAAATGCCATAACCTCTAGCTATCTCTTAAAATAGTTTGTGTTCATGAGGATCCATTTATGCCCATTTCTTGATGGTGGGTTGATCATGTTTATGAAGTACAAGCCTCAATATTCAAAGGGATAATTAGCTTGTATTGAGCACATTGGTAAGGCTACTAGCTTATATTTACCTATGAAAAAGGCATATTTTTTTATAAATTTACACATTTGAATGTGCATCCTTGAATAGAGTTGGCTAATAATGGCCAATTTATATAGTTTTTATGGTGGTAGTCTTGGGTGAATAATGGTCTCTTGATGAACCATTATAGAATTCTTGGAGAATTATGCTCACCTAGTCTAATTCTATGCATCTCAAAAGGACTCCATTGATGTGTATTTAGAAAATTTCACCACTGACCAATGCATAAGGAATGGTTTGTAACCTGAAGTACAAATTCTAAACCTTACTTAGGCTAGGGGGATATATGCCATCTTATAATAAATATTTCATATTTGTGGTACAAATTACTAGGATGCTTTGGTCTACTGATTAATCTTTGAACAATGTAAGAACTATTTGATCACCATATCTCACACTATTTGCCAATTATTTGCATATCCCCTTTCCTCTCACAAGATTGGTGACTTAGATTTCCATGTCTTATTCCATCACCTTTGTGATCTAAATAACTCTTTTATCTTTGATTTCCTTATTAATCAGGAGCTCTTTGATGCCTACATGTGGGACCATTAGTTGAATCTTGTTATTGGAAAGTATGTGTCAAAACTTATTAAGCACCCTTATAAATGTGAAGGAATGTTTTTCTATGAGGCTATAGTATATATAATAAATCTTCAATTCCTAGATGAAAAAAGGTAACTAGTTACTCTAATCGATCATTTTTTTTCACTGTAAGAATAGCTAATATGCCTTCATCCCCATCGAATGCATAAATGATAAAATATTTATTATAATCTCAGTTGATTAAGGTGGGAGACTTGATGATAGAATAGTTGATGGTTTCAAAAATACTCTTGTCTTCATGATTTCAACTGTATGAAACATTATTCTTGAGCATTGTAGTGAGGGGTTTGGTTAGAGTAGTCAAGCTAGGCACAAATATCCTAACAAAGTTTATCCTTCCCAAGAAGCTTTGGAGACTCTTCTTTTGACTTGGGAGATGGAGGTACATGATATATTTAACTCAATCTAGATTAATTTTGAGCCCCTCTTTGGAAATAATGTTCCCCAATAGAGCACCTTCATGAATTACAAATATACACTTATTAGGGTTAGAGATATTTTGAACTCTTAGCACCTTTCATAGACTTTTTCTAGATGGTCTAAGTGATCCTCTATACACCTATATAAAATAGTTATGTCACCAAGGTAGACCAAGATGATATTGTTGATGAGTTACTTAAATTCAATATCTATGGATCTATATAAGGTTTCTCCTATGTTTATTAAGTCAAAGGGAATCCATTGGCATACAAAGGTTCCCCACTTAGTGGTGAATGTTATTTTATAAAAATCATACTCTTACATAAGAATTTGGTTATAGCCTAAGTATCCATATAGCAATGAGAATTTATCCACTATTAAAACTATTTTTAGGATTTTCTCCATTGGTTCTTAATGGATGCCTTATTCAAGTCTCTAAAGTCCATGCATAGACAAATATATCTATTCTTCTTTCACACCAAGACTAGGTTGGCAACCCATGAATAGTATTTTATTAGAAGTACTATGATATCTTCAATGAGATTTGATATATCCTTTCTCATAAAAGGCTCGAGCTTTGGTTTGATGGGTTTTTTATTTTGACAAACTGGTCATGTATTGGGGTTGATCTCAATAGTGTGTTGTGATAAGCTTGGGTCAAAACCTCTAAGGTCCCTATAGCTCCATCCAAATATATAATCATACTTCCTGATAATCTTGATAAATTTATTAATTTCTGGTGGGGAGTATACCTTTTCATCTTTGAGGATCCTTCCTTTAAATATGGTTACCTATTTAAATACCTCCTCCTTTTTAATCATGCTTTGGCTTTCTCCTTTACACTAGTAATTAGAATTTAAGATGCCTTCTAGGGTAACTAACCCTTTTGGAAAATTATTCCCCTTAAACTAGATGATTTTATCTTTGTATTAATCTTTAAAATACATTTAATTCTTGGCATAGAACCTAGACTCATCCTATAGGAAGCTGATAATCTACTCATTTAATGCAGAGCTATAAACACTTTCTCTAACACTCTACCCTTTTCTGTCATTCACTCATTTTCTCAAAGTCCTTTGAAAAAAAATGCAACAATGGTTATAGGTTACTTAAAATTGGTCATGGTTATTTTCACCTTATAGGTTCTCTTTATACTCTATTTAGACCTCTTATTTCATTTACAACCTTCTACATTGCATTAAGTCACTTCTATACAACTTTGCCTACATTTTGACCAAACCTTGTAGCATTTTTTTTGTTGAATTTATTTGTGTACTACATTGTATAGACACCAATAAAGATTATATACTCATCTTCAGATACCCTTTTCACTATTTCATCTTTATATGTTTTTTTTCCCCCAAATCATTCTTTAAACCAATTTTCCAATTGCTTTTAGGCCTCTGTTTAGGCCTATAAGGTTTTTAGTACCCTATTTCACACTCATACCTATATATGTGTATGAAAATGTATGGAATCACCTTGGAAAATCCTAAACATATTAACCAACATTTTCAAATAAAAAATATCAAAAATTTACTCTATTTTACTAGTGGAATCAATTTAGATAAGCGGTTTTGTTGCAAACCCTATAAACAAGGTTATCACAGACTGTAAAGAACCTGAGAGGGAATATATTTAGGTTTAAATATTAGTAAAAACTTTAAAACTAATGTAATTATTATTTTAGGCTTTTATAAACATCTTAAATCTCCAATCCATGGTTTCCTCTTTATCCTTTGTTGTTCACTTTTTCACATTATATTAGGTTTGACTGTGTTATCCAATTTAATACCCTAAAATCCTTCTACTAGTTTCTTTATTCAATGGTAATGAAATGAATTAATATAAAAAACTTATGATAATTAAAATAAGTTCTTCTCAATGTTTAAAAACAACCTCTTTTAACCTTCCAAAACTTTGAACTTGGGAAACGTTTGTGTAGACTTATAAAATAGAGAATCACCAAAGGAACTTACAGACTCTGTTTGATATTTCTTAGCACCCTATATCATAACATCAGAAGATAATATTTTATGAATATAAAATAATTATCATGTCATATTTTTACATAGTCTATATACTATAACTATCTTCCCACTTCTTTTAATCACTTTTTCATTTTCACCTCTGTCTCAATTAGTTTTGAACACACATAACATTGCTCAGTCTTGTAAAGAAATATTTAATAAAACTATTAGATAATAGGTAAATGATTTCCTAAAATTTATACCCTTAATTTCATCATTTAAATATCATAAAACATTATGAAATCATATCAAAATTATAACTTCACATTAAATTTATTTACATAGTCCTTATTTGTAACTGTCACCTATAGAATTCATATTCACTTTGCACTAAAACATGGAAATCACCAAATTTGTAAATCTTGTCTCTATGCATGAATAAAAAATGATCAAGGAACATTATTTAAATCCAAAATACCATTTTTATTCATTATCTTTGATTAACACATTGAATTTATTATAGTCCATGACTTTGTCTATTACATCCTTTCATATATCTCATTTCTATTAATTGTGCTCTCTCTCTAATCTCTTCCTCGAGAGCATCTCACACCCCTTATTTTTACATATAATCTAATTTATTAAACACAATATAAAACCATTTATTTATTCAATAAACTTCTAACAATCCCTAGACCTACGTAGGGTGGTGGTCACTCTAACTACCACCTCACTCCTTAAACTAACTTATCATAAAATTATCACAAAAACACATTTATATTATCCACCTAGGTCCTTTAAGACTCACACATATAATATTTTCCCTTACATGATTTTGTAGACCCAAACACACTCTTAAACTCTCATTACAAATTTGAAAATTCAAATTAGACAAGAGGCAAGAAACTTGTTTTAGACCCAAATTAAAATTTCACTATCATATATGATTCTTAGACACACCCTAGACCAACCATGACCATTATTAAGATGCCCCTAAATCATACTCCCAAGGGGAGAAAATAAATTGGTACCCATATTATTCTTCAGTCAAATTTTCATATAAATGTGTATACTCTTTAATGCCACACCTATGTCTCTACTTCCTGAACCATGTTATCCTTTGTTATTTATCATGCTACTTCTCATACTACTTATAATTTTAGTTATTATTCTTGATTTAATTTCTTTCATAATTATCTTCAATCTTCATGACATTCAATAACAATTGACATTCCTTATCCATTGTGTCTTATATCAATTCTATTTCTATTTATTCATCAACATACCCTGTCCATGTCATATTATTTTCCTTCTTTGGTGACCATTCCAAGGTTTCATGCTTACCAATATTTTTCTTGGTAGCATCCTCTATCCTACTATCATCCACTATAACTACTCCTTTTTTGACTATCAAATCAGTCAACTCATCACTTTGTATCTTCTCTTCATGGACAAGAAAATTAGTCACCTTTTCCTTCATCTATTCATTACTTTCTCAAGCACTGCATGTGCTTCTTGCTTATCCACTTCTCCAATGTACTCAAACAAACTTATTGTATATTTATACAAAATATCAACATTATATTCATAATATTAATAAAAAATTTCATTTAATGCATTACCTGATGTTCCTTTACCTTCTTGGTCTAGATTTGATACATTTATATGGCATGTTGTGTCTTCTTTTTCACCTGATCTTTAATTTTAATCTTCCCACTTTTATTCATCAAGTAGTTCTCCATATTCTAGGTAGTAACAAACTTCATCTTCAACTATACCTTCACTCTTACATTCATCAACTTCTTCTTCCTTATGGGCTGTTGTCCAATCAATTTCTTCATTGCAATCATGTTCTTCACTTTCCATTTCTTGTTCTAAAATAAACCATGACAAATCATTATTAGAATGAAAATTTTGAGGCCCATTTTCCTCTCTCTACTCTTCTATGAAAATTTGTGTTTCCATATTTTTAAACTATCTCTCCATATGTTCCATTAATTGCTAGTTTTCCAACTCTTGTATTCTTTATCTAAATCTACACTTGATTCTTTTTCTAAGTTTGATTTCACAGATTAGACTATATACACTCTAAATATATAGTAACTCATTCTCCATCCTTTCTAATGTATCCTTCATTTATTTTATCTCTTTCTCCATCATTTTCTCACTATGGTAATCAAATTTAACCCTATCTCTAACTTTTCTTTCTACCTATCCTTTCATTTTCATCTTTAGTACCTCACTTAGGTATATACCTATATTTTTATTAGCCTCAATTAGACCACTTTATTTTGGTTCATAATTTTAACCCATCTCACTCTCTATCTCAGACCTCACTATGGCCCTTCCACACTTTTGTCCTTCACACTAGGACTATCTTTTATTTCCTAAGCTCTATTTATGATCTTATCTCTTTTGAGCTTGTTAATAAATATTTTGATTTAGGGCTTACCACCAAACTAATTATTGTTTTATTTATTCACCTATCACATACCATCTATAATTCACTCAAACTAATAATTCAACAAGTAACTCATACCTTTCTTAATCTATGTTCTTACTCTGTCTCTCAACAAGACTCCTTACAAATTGCCTCCTTGATTGCTTACTTAAAAATTCATGAAAAATGTACTATACTAATGTAATTAATATTTATAGGGAATCTATATGGATCTAATATAAAATTATTTAGATATATAAACACTTTATATAACACTCTACCCTTTTCCTTCATTCACTCATTCACCCAAAGTCCTTTGGAACAACATGCAACAATGGTTCTAGGTTCCTTACAATGGTTCATGGTTCTTGGGACCTTATAAGTGATCATTATAATATATTTAGACCTATAAGTTCATTAAAAAAATTCTACACTATATTAAGTCACTTCTATATAACTTTGCCTACATTTTGACCAAACCTTATAGCCTTTTTTGTTGAATTTTTTTATGTACTGTGTTGTATGGATGCCAATTAAAAATCTATACTCAAATTTAGATACCTTTATTACTCTTTCTTGATAATTATAAATATTTCCTTGCATCATCATCACTTTTTAACACTTTCTAATTATTTATGTTATCAGGGACTACCAATCTGATTATGAGTTTGACAAGTTGTTCAGATCCATTTATTACATTACTCTAGATGTCATACTGCACACCCAAAATTGAGAGTGTATCCATGCCAAATTTTTTTGATATTAGTATAGAGATAAAATTTAATACATCAAATCCTTAAATCATATCCCACACTCTATGCTTGTAAGATTTTAATGAGCCATTTTTGCTCATGCTCTATGCTCTAGCCTAGTTTATAACTAGTTCACTATCACTAAATTCCTACAGTACTTGATTCCTTTATTATATACAATATGGAGACCTTAGATCAAAGCCTCATATTCTAAAATGATGTTCATGAAACCAAAATACAACCTAAAGGCATTTAAATATCTCTCCTTTTGAGGGGAGACTAGAATCACACTAGCCCCTATACCATGTTTTCTCTAGGAACAATCAAAGTATAGTTACCATGTGCCTTCAAGGTTATCTTATGACTTTATGAGTTTAGGTAACACATAGTCCTCCTATAGGATACAATATGCACCTAGCCCCATATTTTCTACATTGTCATATGGGTTTCACTCATAATGTTCATGTGACAATTCATCTAGAAAATCATCTAGGACCTATTCATGTTGTGTTATGATCTCATGGAGAATCAAATTCTCCTCTTAATTAAACAATATGTAGTTTAATTCAATTGGGCTGGGAGAGTATGCCTCAACATGAATTTTGAAGATGGGTTCAACTTTAATGGTCACCTTATTTTTGTATCTAGTTATGAGCAACATATGTGACCAATATAAAAATAAGTATCAACCCATCTTTGCCATGAAGTCTCAGGAGAGGAAAATGGAGTAGGGAGGCAATTCGATGACTATGATATCATATAAAATTGAAAGGCTTTGGCATATATGTAGTGTAAGATTAAAATTATTGATGATTCTTATGGTCATAAATATTATACCATCGAGCTAGATCACTCTATTTAAAATAGGGGAATACATAATTCCAAGTGTATCTATGATCTTATTTAGTATTATTGAGTTGCTTGTGCATGATTCAATTATATAACTATGTATATGATGCTTACTGATAATCAATGAGATGTAAAATGAGGGTGATTTAGTGTTGTTTTTCATATCCTCCTTTGGTTGACATAGACTCACATATATAAAAGGCATAATTTTTGATGTCTTGCATGCCTAAAATCTTTTTTGAACATCCTATAGTAAATTTCTTTGAGAATGAATAGCAAGAGCATCCCACATTATTACACTGAGGCTCATCTTCTTCAACTATTCAACTATGTTAAAGATAATTTGGGATCCCTTTGGTTTTGGTTTTTGAATAGTAACCTCCTCTCATAGTTGCACATTGGTATGAGGATGTTCTTCTCTTTACACATCTTATTCCATGTACACTGAAAGTTGTGTAGGTACCTTATCTTGTGTACTTGCATGCATAACCTAGGGAGATAAATTTGGTATCACCTCATCCATTACTCTACTTTTGAATTTTATATTGAATGAAACTAGGGTATTTCCTACATCTGACACACCATACTAATTTACATAGTTAAAATCTCCCTCCTAGTAATTAATAAGAGTATACCCATCTTATTATTATGCTAGTGCTTGAGTTTCTTCTCCATGAAAATATATGGCATTTAACTACTCCTAATGTTATGACAAACTTTATGCCATGAATGCTTGGTTAATGAATCCATTTATACATGTAACTTGATTATGAGGTTGATTGCATGGGAAATACCATTTTGGATCTTATGCAAGATTTCTTCATAGGAACAAGGGCTCTAGAGGTACTATTAGTGTTGGATTTCTATACATTAGTCAATCTATTATATGTGGGATGATTTTGTGTTTGAGTGCCACCTTGGTAGGTAGGTATGCTTGATTGGTATTATTAAGTGAAGGGTTGATGGGGTCTATAATACTACACTTGCTACCTTTTGAGGGCTATAAACTCATTTCCAAATATTTGTAGTAGTGTTATAACCTCATAAAATTAATTAGCAAGTGTAGAAGATGAGGCAAGTAGGTGTTTCAATGAATTTATTGCTTATTATTGGAAATGAAAATAAGTACATGTATGGTTGAAAAACCTATTTCATTGTGCATGAATTGAATCAAAATATTGTTAAGAGTTCCTCTTTGGCTTGGTAGGATGACCTATATATAATAAAACACTAAAGAAAACTTATTTGTTAGACAGATAGTTGACTGGATTGCCTAGAGATAGATAGATCTCAAAATCAAGGGCTTCTTTAGGGGATATCAATCCACACATTTTAAACAATTAAGTTTATAAATAGAAATAAAATTACTCACATCAATAAATTAAAGGTACTAAAATTGAATACAAGAATGTTTGCTTAGAAAATAGACTATAAATGATTAAATTAATGATTAATTAATTAATAATAATGTTAGAGAGATGGCTTATGCTTTAGAAAATAAAAAAGGGGTTTGTGAGTAGGTAGGAACATAGAGAATTAGGTTTGGTTAGAGGTAGGTAGGTGAAATTAGCTTACTAGTTTTCATTACCATAGTGACTGTCAGTGGTTGGGCTGATCGTCAATGGTTAAGGTGACTATTGGTAGTTAAAGTGACCATCAATATTTGGATAGACCATTGAAATTTGAGTCAACCATCAATGGTTACTATGTATGGATTTGGGTTGGTAAAAAAGGTTGATTAACAAGATCTAAAGGGTGGGATGGGTAAGACTTGGGTTGATTACAAAATGGAAATAAAGTAAATGAATAAAAAAAATAAGTACTTGTCTTACTAGAACTTGATTGGGTGATTAGTTGAGGTGGTTGACCTATTGGTGAGATCTAGTTTGATTCTAATTAAGTAACAATACCTAAAAATGTGATGGAGAGGTAGTGGCAAATTGACTCTCTAATATGATTATTGTATTATTGATGATAATTTACCTATAAAAATAAACTCCTAGATGCACAAGTTCTTAATAATAATTATAGATGGATTTCACCTCTAGATCCTCTTTCTTTATAGGTACAAGCAAGAGGTGGAAGTAAAGGTTCAATAGGGATATCTAATTATAACTCATCCATGTAATGGGTTACATAAAAATTTAGATAACGTATATTTATAAAAGTAAAGTGGGTATTTACATGTTAGTTGTTAAGGAGGTGAACCCTGACTATTGATGGTTAGGATGATCATCGATGGTTGAGGGTAAAAGGTAAAATGGGTAAAAGGTTAAGTTAATTTAGTTTAGCCAAACTAACTATGGGTTAGGTTTGGTTAGGGATTAAAGGGTCAAATGGTCCCAATGGGGTCCTAAGGTGGTCAAGGGGTATTTCAACACTCAAAATTGTGAAGTGCATATTTATAGTGTCTATATTTTCCCCCTTTTTGGTTTGTGGCTTGAATGAATGAGCTATAAAAGAAAAATTGATGCTAATCAAAGGTATAATGATTACCCCAATTATGGGAGGAGGTGTTCCCCCTCAAATTGGGAGGTGATGAGGTAAATTAGAATCAAGTGCATGTTTGATAAGGTGGATGAAGGTGATGATGAAGGTGGATGATAGGTGAGATATTAAAGCATAAATAGGTGCATAAACTGTAACAAGAGGTGAGATAACCAAGATCACACAAAGACATGGTTGCCATGGTTGAAAATAATAAAGGTTAAGGCTAGGAAGATAAGTGACTAGTGAATTACATGACTGTAATGTAGGTGTGGTGGTTAGTTACACCTATTGGTCTCCTAGACAAGGTCAGTGTTTTGGTGGGTATCTAAGGTAAGAGGTGCTCCTAGAGAAAACATAAATGGATTGAGTTTTGTGGGTATCTAAGTTAATAATTAATCCTAAAAAGACACAAGTGGGTTAGGTAAGCAAGAGGTGGCACAAGTTCAAAAGGTTAACATGAAAATGTTGTCATTGTGGTCAAAGTACTAGGTAAAGGGTGTCATAAAACATGTGTTAGAGGGGCCAAAATGGACTAATAGTGAGGTGATGAGGTGGTCAAGGTAGGTAGAGAAAGTAGTCTCCAAAGATGTGTAAAAATAGGTTAGTTTTGCTAAAATGGTGTTTTTCTAAGGGCAATGCAATAATTTAGGCATCCTGACAATCGATAGTCAATGTGCTCAAAGGTGACCATCGATGATCATCTTGACCATTGATGGTTAGGGTATAAACCCTAAAAATTTGATGGTGAAAAATGAAAAGTGAATCACTTTTCATGAATTTTATAAAATTTCTTGGTTAACTATGTGCTCTAGTTTTTGGCATTTTGTGGTGAATGTGAGTGTTAATGGTTTGCTAAGGTGGAGGTGCTTGTTTTGTTGAGGTGGAGGGTTAACCTAGTAGAGAAATCAAGATGCAAGGAGCACACAGGTGTGGATGAGGATAGGTAGGCCTATGGGTGACTCCATGGTGGTGGTCATAAAATGAGGGAGGGGGTGTTATTAAAATTGATAGCTAGGATTGATTTTGTAAATAGTTAAGGAATTAGTTATGTGGTTTAGCTACTTGTGAAAGCCCTAAATAGGGTTTAGGTAGGTTCTGGGTGAAATTATGATCAAAATCAAGAATTGATAGAGGTTGGTAGGTAAACTAGGTTGGGTAAGGGTTTAGGTTAACAAATTTGGTTTTTTTGCATGTATTTTGGGTAATTTTGAGATGTGATAGGGTTTGGGAAATTTGGCCATGGAATGCCCATAGTGACCATCAATGGTTAGGCTTGAACATCGATGGTTGACATCTATATAAAAATAGGTGCCTAACTATTAGTGGTTATCATGACCATCAATATTTGAATAAGATAAAGGATAAGTCTAGAAAGTGTTTAAAAATGATAAGGTAGAGGAAAGTTAATGTGTGCTAGGTAGAGGTTGGAAGTGTAGGTTTAGAAGGCAAACCTAGCAGGTAGTGGGTAGATAGGTAAGCTAGGTAAGGAAATAGGCCAATTAATTCAAGGTGGATGATATTGGTGTAGGTGATCTAAGTCATGGTTCCAACTTGGTGTAGGATAGGGAGTAGATACATATGCATGACCATGTACCATGTATCTTTATAGAGATATAGCAGGGGATGACTCCAGCTAACTAGGAACACATTAAGGAAGTGGGGTTAGGAGTGATGAGGCACTATCAACATGTGCCTTAAGATGCATCCATGGTTGTAGTGATCATTAAGAGATGGGATGTTATTATGAACTCCTTGTTATTGACCATTGAGATGACTATTTTTCCTAAGGATGTGCATAGGATTACTCAACTTCTACTCTGTGGTGATATAATATACCACATAGAGTGAGAGAAATGAGATGATCATATTGATTTGTTGTATGAAGATGAGAATGACTAGGTTAGATGGCATTCTAGAATATTTAAGTATAATCTATTATATTAGAGGGATCCAATTGAGAGGAGATTCATGACCATGATCATGATTGTTATGACATGCTTTGGGCTCCCTAATTTGAGTAGTAGGAGGTTTGATTATTTAATACTAAGGGTTATAGTTGAGTTATTACTAGGGTGGAAAATGTTTGGTTAGGTACTTATTATGCTGGTAGAGATATATAGGGAGCTATGGGATATTGGGGCCCATAAGAGGTATGTAATCAATCTCATCTTGGTTCTACATTATTGGGCCTATGAGCATATTTGAGTGCTAAGGTCAGTAGGGTTATCATGGGTAGGTTTTACATAGATTGACTTCCCCATTAGCTTAATGTGATGGAGGGGTGATTTTAATACATTATGTGTAGGAGGTGGTGTTCATGACATTGAGTGGTTTAGGGGTACACTGGGTGCACTGGTGATAGGAGATATCACTTAGAAGTTGTACATCTAGTTTCTAGTATGGCCTAGATACAAGAGGTAAACACTCTCACTATAGAGCTATAGATAGATACTTAGCAGGTGATATGGGGAGGTGTAGCTAATTTTTTTGATAGGGTACATTGATATTTCATCTTGGTATAGGGTATCATAGGTCCATTCCCCAGGTAAAAGAGAGAGGATTCAGAGATTCTATTACCAGAGCCACATCCTGTGCCTACTTTGCTAGAGTATGAGGAGCTATCATCTAGGGCACCAATAGATGATGTCAGGTTTATAGATGGGTATATAACATAATACCAACCCATATACATATATATAAATATTGGTAGAGATGATGAAGGTGTGAGGTTGATGGATTTGGATCTAATTAGACATGATGAATAGGTAGGGGTGGCTTTAGCCATTACACAAGGATAAATATAAGTATTACAGGGGTAGGTGGCCATGTTGTAGGGCCATATTGCCACACTACAAGGTCAAGTTGTGACCTTATAGGGTCATTTTGATACCATCATAGGGGAGAGGGACCAGGCTATGACCTATCTAGGATTGATAACCTAGGAGAGGGATTCTCTGAGGTAGAGAGTAGGATGAGTAACAACAACACAAGTAACATCACTAGGTTTTACACCCATGGCATGATACCTAACTATGGTAGAAGAGCTATGTTATTATGAGGTAATTATTCTAACATAGTGTCTACATGAGCCCCAATAGGGTTAGTATAGGGCTACCTTGGTAGGTGGTCTAGTGTAGTGACACTAGGGTAGAGGGAATCATCTGTAATTAGAAAAATAGTAGGTAGGCAAGCACCAGGATCCAATGGTGTTCTAGAAGGTAGTAGTACCCATTAGGCATAGATATATATAAAATATGGCATTTTGTATATCATTTTGATTCCATCTTGTAAGATGATGTGATGAGATGTACATTTTTGAGAGAGAGTCATGTATATCTACTTTGTACACATTATTTTTCTATTTGACTTATGAGATATACATATGATCATTATTTATGCTCATATTCATGGTTTATGGTTCATGGCTTGATGTTGATGTTTAATTATTATGATGTGATGTTTATTTTGCTTATGGATGATGCTTATGTTATGGATGCTAAACACTGATATAGGCTTGGCTAGGCATGAGATGGTTTTGATTATTGGTTATACTTAGGACATGCTAAATTTTAAAGAGTATATGGATTTCATTATATGTAGACATGTGGTGGAAAATGGTTGATCATTTTAATTGCTTACGGATGTGATTATAATGATTGGTATAGTTATGCGTATGGTTAATGTTTATGCTTAGGGTTAATGTTTATGAGAAAACACATGAGGTGGTTTAATTCACAACACTATATGGAAGAAAAAAGAACATAATAAAGAGACAAATGCCATAATGGAAATAGAAACTAATCATTATAGGATAACAAGAGGGCATGATGCTTCTTATTTAATAAAGACTAGAACAAAGCCAAATTTGGATTGACTTAATGAACATGAGCCCTTTGAATGCTTCACATGAGCATTAGTTAGTTGGTTAAAAAGGTGTCTTGACCACATAATGTTGAGTAATCTCAAGAAACACTTGAATATAGTGTAAAGGGGATATGGTTGAAAATGGGGCCTTCTTGGGAGACTAGCATGCCTCTTCTATAGGTGTCCAAAGAACTAGGATAAAAGAGCCTATGACAAAAATGTGTAGATTGATTGATGTAAGAAATTCACTTGCAAAAGCCGATTGCAGTTTCTACCTTAGTATGCTACTTGAGAGCTAGTTATCTTAGTTTTTTTTTACTATGATTTTAATGATGGGTCCTTTATTGATTGTTGTATATGGGAAGCTTATTGATACATGAAGTTTCTAGGAAATTTCTATGCTTTTGACAAATGATTACTTAGCCATCCTTCGAGGGAGTGGTTTAAGTTTATGTGTTTTGTTTAAGGCTTTGTGATAGCTACCCTTTAAGGGAGTAATATACCTTATGTTTGTGTAATTTTAGATATGCATATGTAGCTGTCCTTTGAGGGAGTAGTCTAAAAATGTTTAGGAATGACCCAAGATTGCTATTAGTGTGGATTTTTCTTATGATTTCTTTGAATCTGTTACACATATACTTTCTTATATAGGCCTTAGGGTTCACCTTTATGAAGGAAAAAATAAAATCATAATAAGGTTGATTAGGTGTAAAAGAGGTTTAAGTGAAAATGATCATGGGAATCCATCCTAAAAAGGGTGGAAAGTACCACAAGAAACATGCCATGGGTAGAGCCATGACAATCAATGTTTAATATTAGGCTATGATTATGATGGATAATCACATGATTCATTTGTAATCAATTACCACTAAAATAGGGAGATGGAATGTGGGTGGATAACAAGGGATGAGCTTAAGTTAAACAAAATGTGAACTTTATTCTTCTTAACAAAAGAAGATATTCATATGCAATATATTAAAGGGCTTAGAATCTAGGTGGCCTTTGAGAGAAGATAGCTAATAAGCTCTTAATCCATACTTGTGGGTTATGATATAGGGTCTAAGCTAATTGAAAGCAAACTTAACCCACTTATTTTTCTCTAAATTAGTGACATGTTGATTTTCCTTTAGGATGAGATATCCGATATTGAATTATCATACTTTAAGGTGCTTGTTATAGGCACACTTGATGTGCTCTTGATAGACATGGATATGGGTAAGGGATGCTAAATAATGCTAATCAAATATCTCAAGTTGGGGTAAATAGTGTTAATGATAATTTCTCTTAGAAATGAGCTCCTATAAAGATATGTGAAGAGATGGGATTTGGAATTAAAGAGGTAAGATGGACTCTTATCCAAACACAAGATAAAATATGTTAGCACCTATAGGGGTTCTAATGCTAGTATGATACACCCACAAGGCAAAAGGGATATGCAAATACCAATTTTGACTAGATGCATTGACCATTTTATTTAGCATGTTATTAAGAGTTTTTTAGAGGCTTCTACCTATCCATTTACTTGGGGTTGATAAGGTAAGAAAAATCTTAACTTAATTCTGAATTCATCACATAGACCCTGAACATACTTATTCTTAAAGGATTTACCATTGTCGATGATGATTGATAAAGTCAATGGTCTTTTCCACTTTGGTCAAGACTAGAGGGATAACATCTACCCACTTTGTAAAATACTCAGTCACCTTGATGATATAATGGTGTCACTATGAGGAGTGGGGATTAATTTTATCGATGGGGTCTAGACCCCATAATGAAGAGGGATAGAAACTGGTAGAAACATGAAGACTTTATTTGGGTGCATGATGTAAATTAACATGTTGTTAACATTTGACACACTTTTTCACATAATCATAGCAGTCCTGGTTAAGGGTAAGCTAGTAATAGCCAAAACAAAGGATGTGCTTAGCTATAATGAGGCCATTAAAGTGTCCCCCATAGATGTCATCATGCATTTCCTTGATTGTGTGAGAGGCTTCATGACTACATAGGCAATAGAAGAGTAGGCCATCAAAACCATGTTTATAAATAATTCCTCCCATAATGGTATAGTGAGAGGTACTCTGGATAAATGCTCTTCAAGCATTACTTGAAAGACCATAAGGAACTATCCCAAGGTTGAGATAGTCAAAGGTTTACTAATACTAAAGGTCAGGTTAGGTCTCCTCTATAGTGAAAATGGTAGGAGAATATGGTTTGACATAGGAAGGTTAGGTAAACCTATGGATAATGATAGACAACTTAGATTATAAGGGTAAAGATGGGATTTGTGAAGAAAGGGAAACCATGGTGTCAACAAACTTGTTGATAGATCATAGTGTTGACTTGATATAGTAGTGTTTAAATGATGTTAAGAGTTCATCAACTAGTTTCTTGTACTATTGTAGAACATCATTCTTATACTGGTAGGAGCCATTGATTTTATTGACCATAAGTTGGGAGTCACCAAATATATTGATCATTTTAAATCCTAGGGTTGAGGTAGTTTGAAGGCCTATCACTAGGGCTTCATACTCAGCCATATTATTGGTACATTCAAAATCAATATTGAAGGACAAAGGTAGAGGTTAAACATCAATTGGGATAAGGATGATACCAGCTCCCTCACCATGCTCACACTTTGATCCATCAAAGAACATGGTGACTTGATAGGTAAAATTTGTTTGAGAGAGGGTCATGATGAAATCATCAAGAAACTCAAGAGGAGGAGGCTGGTTTCCTACTAACGATGCTTCATCTAATTGGCTAGTAATGGGTTTCACTTTAATTGACTTTTTATAAAGGAACTCAAGATCAAACTCTACTAAGAGCATGAACCACTTATCCAAATGCTAGTTTTGGTATGGCTTGGAGTGTATGTACTTGAGTGGGTTGGTGTGGGTTATGATGTATATTTTGTGGTTAAGAAGGTAGTGGCAAAGTTTGGTGGCCAAGAAGACTAAGGCCAAGAATTTTTTTTTAGTATGGGTATACCAAGTCTCATATTCTACCAGTGTGTAGCTGATGTAGTATATGACTTGCTCTTTATGTTATTTATCTCAATGAGCCAGCATTGCCCCTAGGGAATGGTTGATGGTAGAGATATAAAAGTAAAAGGGTTTGTCATCCTTATGAGGGGTAAAGATAGGGGGAGATAAAATGTATTTTTTGATCAAATCAAAGGCCTTTTGACAATCATTATTCCACTTGAAAGACACGTCTTTCTTCAAAAGGTGGTGGAATGGCTAGCACCAATCTAAAAGCTAAGATATAAAATGATGAATGGATTAAATCTTCCCCTATAAGCTATGGATTTTTTTAAGGTTGGTTAGAGGAAGCATGTCTAAGATAGATTTGATTTTGGTAGGATTGACTTTTATTCCATGAAGGGAGATAATAAATCCAAGAAGCTTTCCCAAAAAGACCCCAAAAATGTATTTCTTAGGGTTAAGGTGGACATGGTAGTGGATAAGTCATTAAAAGATGATCTTAAGAATATCCAAGTGATCTTTTCAAATTTTGGATTTTCTAAAAACATCATCCACATAGTCCTCAACAATCCCATAGATGAGGTCATGGAATATACAGGTCATGGCATGTTGATAGGTTATACTAGCATTATTTAACCTAAAAGGCATGACTCTATAGTAGAAGGTTCCCCATGGTGTGGTAAACAAAGTTTTATGCTGATCATCAAGAGTAATCAAGATCTGATTATAGCCCAAGAATATATTTATGAGATATAACATCTCGTAGCTAGTTGTAATATCAACAAGTTGGTCGATGTTGGGTAGAGGAAAGTAAAATTTGGGGAAATTGAGGTTAAAGTCATGGAAATCCACACAAATGCATAGTCACCCTATGGCTTTGGTGATAGGTAAAACATTTGAGACCCATTGGGGGTAGTCAATGGGTTGAATGAAATTGATAGATAGAAGATGATGAAGCTCTTCTTTGATGAGAAGGGCTATGTATGGATACATGCATCAAATTTTATACTTGATGGGTCTGGTGTCATGGCTAGCGACTATGTTATGGGTAGAAATGGTGTGGTCAATTCTAGGCATATCACTATAAGACCAAGTGAAGGCTATGCTATGGTCTTGGAGGAAGGAGAAGTCCTAAAGTTCATTAGCATTAATGATTGGTCAATTTTGATAATGTTGGAATTATTTAGAGTACCCAAGTTAATATCTATAGTGGATTCATTAAACATGGTTGAGGTATTAGAAGGAAGGGATTTGGGGATTGAAGAATTTGGGGTACTAAGGTAGGTGATAATAGAATCATCTTAGTACTAAATACTATTAATGGTAAGATATTTTTCTCTTATCATCTCAAGATGGGTCAAAGAAATAGTTATGATCAACCCCTCCTGATAAATTAGGGGTCTAAGGCTAATCATGTTGATGAAAAAAATTTAGGTGGGATAATGCCATCATCCTCACATGCAAGTAGAGGTGAGGTCGATGAGGAAAGGGAATATTATTTAACAATGGTAGTGGTAGGTTGTTTGGCTTTCTTATTGTTGGTAAGATGAAACCCAGTCTGTATTTCTCATATGGCTTACTAGTTTTGATGGTGACCAATTCATGTGGGCCATGCTCATACCACCTACAACCAAAGATTTTCCAAGCACATCGATGGAGGTATGTCTCAAAAAAGTTTGGTTTATTTATGTAAGAGAAATTTATAGTGAATGGTTGAGGTAGAAGAGAGTTGGTAGAATCACCAAGGGATTTATTGAGTCCCCCATAGAAAAAATGAGTTTGATGGTGGGGAGGCTAAAGGAAATAATAGTCCCAATATTAGGGTCATATCCCAACTGGTTGGTAAGTTTCCCATAATTTTTAGGAGTAGGGAAAGTGTCAAGTGCTAAAAGGTGATACTTACACAACAAAACATGATGGGATGTGGATTTTAAAGGGTTTATGGTAGGGATTTAGTGAAAAGGTATAAAATAACTAGTTGATGCCTCATCGGTGAAAGGGGATATGAAATCCACTTTGGTGGTTGAAGGGTGGGTTTTAGTTGTTGAGGGTGTGCTAGATGGGGGTATGAGGACATAGTTAGGGTGATAGGTCATGTTTCATGTTGAGAAAGGACTTGGATTAGATTATATGGTGATAACCTAGTATTTATGCTCAAACTTAATGCAATGATATAGGGTAGAGGGACCATAACCCATGGAGTGAATCCAAGGTCATTCTAATAAGATGTTTTATTTTAATTCACCTTATATAACATATAAAATTTTGGGGAGAATGTAGGGTCCTTAATGGATATGGAGGATGATATTTCCCAAGGTAGTCACCATGGTATTGTTGAAGGAGTGAAGTATGACCAAATATTCAGATATGACATTGTCCAACAAGTTGAGTTGGTAATATCCATGAGAGGAGATGATGTTAATGATATCTCCCCCATAAATCATGACCCATTTGATGTAGGTTTTGTCGATATAGGTAGTAATAAAGAGTGTGGGATCTAGGTCCTCAAGGTAGATGGAAGGTATTTCCAAATCTTTGAAGGTAATAAGGTTGGAAATTTTAAGGGCACCAATAAGGGATACTATAGATTAGTGGTCTTTGGGTTAGACCTCAATGGATTTTAAATCATCTATTAGTTCATGGTGGTGATGGGGAGAGGTAGATATCAACTCATAAAAGCTCATCATTGTTGAGATCTAGTGAAGTTACTTAAGGATAATTTTCCTGATGGATTATGAGACATTAGATTGAGAGGTACCTAAGATACCTTAGGTTTAGTCAAGGATGGAGATGGTTGGGTGTAGGTTGGTTTAGAGGTTAAATAGGGGTATATATAAGGAATGGACACCTTATCCTTCTCCTTATCCTTCTATTATGATCTTGTGATTATGTTTATAGTATGGATAGAAGGAGAAGTTGTAGTAGTAAATTGGACAAAATTGTCTTCACTCTTAGGTGGGAGTGGAGTAGTAGGAAAATGTTGGGTAGGTATGGTTTTTGGTTAGATTTATATGGGTCCCATAGGAGGTTCATCTATTAATAGATCATCCTCATTATAGAGCTGATGGATAATGGTTTGGAGAGCCTTTTAATTATCCATATCATGATTGGGTGTCCTATTATAAGAAAAAATGTGGTGGTCATTATACTAGATAGGTTTGGAAGTAAGAGGGTTAAAGGGTATAATGGGAGGTAAGGCTAAACAATAAATCTATAATAACCTATGGATAATGGTTGATTAGGACTCAACTAAAGGTGGTAGAGGTGTGGAAATATTTGCTTTGATGGTTGAAGTAGGAGGCTATCTAGAGATGGGTTTTGTGGTAGGGTGGTGTGATTGGTTGATGACCTCAGTTTAGGCAAGGAGGTTGATGAGCTAAAGGTGGAGGATCACAAGGTAAGTATCTTAGGTATTACTAGTAAGGTGAAAAGAGGTACATCAGATAACAACTATGAAGGTGTAACTAAAAGAGGTGGTGAGGTTTTGGTATAGGCAATTGGATTATTGATTAAAGTAGAGGGATGAGTCCCTAGAATGGAGGGTAAGGTTGAGGAAGGTAATATTTAGGCCTTCTATCCTTTGGGTGGTTTTACCTCTTTGGTTGCTTTGGTTTATAATTTGGTTACTAGGTTTGAAGAGGTTAGGTCTATCTCCATTTAAGGGTGACTAAGGTTTGGTGTGGGGAAGGTGCCAAGGTTCCTGATTAGTTTGGTCAATTTGGTTTGAGAAGGTGATTTGGTTGTTTGGGGTTTAGGTGTCTTAGATGGTTGAGGGATTATTGGATCGGTAAAAGTAGTTTTTACTTTGGTTGGTAGTGTAGAAGTTTAGATAGCAGAAGTGGTGGGTTAATATAATAAAAGTATGGTTGAAGGTTATTTATTGGTGATATAAGGTAGCCATAATTTTTACTATAAGTTGGATCGATCCATGTCAAGGTTGGAGATAAATTCCAATTTTTGCACTAGCCTAGAGAATGGTTTGTAGGTTGGCTTAATTCTCTAAATGGTAAACCTAAGAGATAGGCCCCTAGGTGGGGACATAGGGATAATAACCTCATCCTCTTCCTTAATCAAAGGATTCAAGGTTGATTCAGGTGGTTCCTCTATGGGAGGAGTAGACATGGGGGTTTCTTCTTTGGGAATGCTTTTTGAAGGTAGAATAGGTTGTTCGATAGTTGAAGGCAAATATAAGGTGGTGATGGTTGGTTTTTCTAATACATTAATTGAAAGGGACGATATTAGATCTAATACCTCAATAAGTGGAAGGAGAGAGGATGGTATTTCTTTAGTTTGAGTGTTTGAAGGAAGGGGAGGTAAGTCCACTATCTCAATAGATGGTGGAAAATCAAAAGATCAGGTATTAGGTGGTTTGGTAATGAGTGGATTAAGGACCATGTTAACCATATGGGTATCATGATAACACTTGATGTTATTGTTCTCATTCTTGGTAGGAGCATGTTTTGGGAAGGGTTGCCTAAATATGTCAAGGGATTAGTTTGATGGTGCATTAGGGTTGTCCAATATAAGCTCCCCCTTGTCAATGAGGGATTGGATGCGGCTCTTAAAGGTATTACACCTACTAACATCATGTCCTATAACTTGATGAAAGGCACATAAATCATTATCATTGAACTAACTAGGTATAGGATGAGAGGCATCAAATTTATAAGGAGGTTTTATAGGAGGAATTTAAATGATGTTGGCTTTTAATAACTTCTCTAAAATGGATGCATAGGGTTCTCCAAGTGGAGTGAATTACTTTTGGTTGTTCTAGTCTTATTTCCTTATGTTTTATTTTGAGGAACCAGAGAAATTAGATTTGTTTATGGAAGGAAAAGGAGAGGGTTTTATGAAAATCATATTCATATTTCCTTTTCTATTACTATTGGTATTGGGTTGGCTACTTGACTTGGAGGAAGAGGTCTCATTGGTTTTTTAGGTTGAATTCTTGGTTTTGATTTTTAGCTTTCCTTCATCAATGTTTTGGTTCTCTAACTTATGCACCATGGTAAAATCTTCATCAAAGATTTGGAAGCTATGGACATACAATGTAGAGGAGATATACTTGGCACATGCTCAAGAAAATAGCTCAATGAGTTCAATTTGAGGTAGGGAAAAGGAAAGTTAGTTAATAAAGATCCTCTAACAAGCCATAAAATTGGCAATGGACTCATCCTCAAACTATCAAATGGAGTAGAGGTAAGTGATGGATACTTTCTTGGAGACATTGATTAAAAAGTGGTCTAAGAAGGTTTGAGCCAGTTGGGTGAAGGAGAAAAGGGAGTTCTTGGGTATGGCACTATACCAATCCAATGTTAGACCAGTTAGAGACATGGGAAAGGTATAGAGAAGAAGGGGATCATCATAGGTGATGAGATAAAAAGCATTCCTAAATGCCCTAAATTGTTGTTGGGAATATTTTTTTGAAATTTAGAGAACTTGGGAAGTTCCCATTGGGAGGATATGGCCTGATAAGTACAGATGGATGGATGGGATCATTATAGATTTGGTAATATGAAAATATGTTGTGAAAACCTAAAATGGATGAATCCAAGATGGTCACCTTATCCATAAGGATATTCATTAGGTTCACTTTGGGTTAAGCACCCAGATGGCTATAAGATGCATACTACTATAGTGGTTGGGAGACATACTAATAGTGGGTAGAAGGTTGGGAGGCTACCATATATTGGTAAGTGGATACCAATGGTTAGGTAGAATATACATAAGGGTAGGTATATATAAGTGGTTGGTTAGTGGGTACATGACCTTGTATATTAGGTATGTTGTCAAAATTTGGTCCAAAGGGTGCTTATTAGATAGGATTAGTAGTTGGGTTGGTGACTGATGGAAGCATGGTGACCCTTGTACTAATCAGTGGCAAGGTAGAGGGTATAGATATCATAAGGATTTAAAGTGGAGTAGTGATTTATAGATTGGAGGTAACTAAAGGAAGGTCGATAGTGTTAGAGGTAGGCACTCCAATAGAAGAGTGGTTGTTAAGAGTAGAAGGTATAAGGGTAGTGGTAGTTTGGGTTGGTTGGTTTTCTTTGGTAGTCTTAAAGGGGTTATTGGTTGATGAGGAGGCTTGGGTAGTTAATGGTTGAGTTGTGACGATGGTGATGGAGGTAATCTCCATGAGGTGGAGAGGAATGTCATATGATGGATCTATAGATGGGGTTGAATCTAGGATATAGTAAGATGTGGTTGTAAGATAATGGTACAAGGCTATAGGATTGTTGTCTAAAAAAGAGACAAATTATGTATCTCCTTAAGGAACCTCTCAAGGGAGAGTAGGAATTCTTGAGGGGTGAGGAGAGTCTAATAGTTCAAAAATGTAGTCCATGGATGAAGAGGTAAAAGAGGAAGGTTGGATTGGTGATGGGTTTTTCTCTACAAGGTCTTTTCACTACTAGTAAGTGAGAACCATACGAGAAAGGGGAGATAGAAAACACAAACATCCTCACTACTAAAATAAAGAGAAGACAATAAAATTAACAAAGAAATCAAATCACACTCTAAAAGATACATTAATCCTTAGAGTTTTAATTGATCTTGATTTTGACTTATTCCTTAAGAAGATATATGACTAAAATTAGTTTATAGAGTGGGTAATAGAGAGGAAATCTAAGGTTGGTTTTAGGCTGTGTTTAGGTAATCAAAAAAATATGTATTGGAATCAATACATGGATTGGTATTAGGGCCTACCCACTCACTTCACACACTACAATGATAAGGGTGTCAGGTGCTTAGCCAATATATATTGATATCTAGAGATTATACTCAACTAGAGAGCTAAGTTGGTTCTCCCCTTGGTAATGACCTCCAAGTGGGATTGTCAAGAAAGGGTAAGGCTATCGCTAGGTGATGAAATCCTAGTCAGGCCTATTATAATTTTTTTTGATGTTCAATTGGTAAAAGTGGTTTAGTTTAGTGTGTGTAATAAAGAGCAAAGCTATGATAGATTACTTTGACTTTTAAGCAAAGATATGTGAATTAAACTTTGAAGCAGTTGATTATGCACTTAATTTTAAGCCCAAAAGAAACTTTTGATTTCATTGATAAACATAGAATAGAGAAAGAATGCAAGTAACAAGAACCCAAGTAAAGACACAAGTGTCCCACCAGGCATGCTAGAATGTTTCAATGAATTTATTGCTTATTATTGGAAAATAAATTAAGTATAGGTATGGTTGAAAAACCTATTTGATTTTGAACATGTTGAATTAGAATATTGTGAAGAGATCCTCTTTAGCTTAGGAGGATGACCTATAAATAATAAAGCACTAAATCCAACTTATTTGTTAGATAGATAGTTGAGTGGATTACCTAACGATAGCTAGATCTTGGAAGCAAGGGCTTCCTTAGGGGCTATCAATCCACACATTTTAAATAATTAAGTTTATAAATAGAAAGGAAGGTACTTGCATCAATAAATCAAAGGTAATGAAATTATATACAAGAATGTTTGCTTATAAAATAGACCAAAAAATATTAAACTAGTGATAAACTAATTAATACTAATGCTAGAGAGTTGGGGTATGCTTTAAAAAACCATAAAGGGGTCTATAAATAGGCAAGGACATAGAGAATTAGGTTTAGTTAGAGGTAGGTAGGTGAAATTAGCTTACTATTTTTCATTACAATAGTGTTTGTTAGTGGTTGGGCTGACCATCAATGGTTAAGGTGACCATTGATAGTTGAGCCAACCATCAATAGTTACTATGTATGGATCTGGGTTGGTAAAAAAGGCTGATTGATGAGATCCAAATGGTCAATTTTGAGAGATGGGTAATACCTAGGTTGATTGTGAAATGGAAATAAAGTAAATGAATGTGAATAAATAAGTACTTGTCATACCAGAAGTTGATTAAGTGATTGGTTGAGGTAGTTGACTTGTTGGTAGGATCTAGGGTTAGGGTGGACCCTAGATTCCACCCTGACCATTGGCTAGGGTGACCCTGACCATCGATGGTTGAGGGTGAAAGGTAAAAATGGGTAAAAGGTTAGGTTAATATTTATCCAAACTAGTTGTAGGTTAGGTTTGGTTAGGGGTTAGAGGGTCGAATGGTCCCAAGGGGGTCCTAAGGTAGTCAAGGGGTATTTTGACACTTAGAATCATGGTGTGTGGATTTATAATGTCTATATTAGGGTTAATAAAATTGGGATGGGTGTCAATGAAGGATACACAATAGATTGGATGGGTGGTAAACTAGGGAAGAGTGGTTTAAGAGGTTTAGGTATAATTTTCCCTACCTGGATCAAACATTTTTTTGCATACAAAGTAAACTCATATGCATTGGGTAGTATTGTGCCTCCCATAGATTGTATCATCATAGATATATCACTATTAAGAGATTTTAAAAAATAAAAAAATGCAGTATTGGGGGATGAATTACACAAGAGTGGAATTCTATCCTAGACCCTCTGGAATATAAAGTTGAAATTAACCATCATCTCATGCAAGGCTCTCTTTATAGTTGTAAGTTAATTTATCATGGATAAGTGATCACTCCAGTCCTTGAATTACTTACATAGTTCCTCCCCAAGATCATCCCAGTTATAAATGGATTTCAACCTCAAGCCTTAATACCATTGAAGTCATTTACCTTTGAAATAATAGGAAAGCATCCTAACTATGTCATTGTCCTTGATGACATGGTACACTGAGCAGATATTCACAATATCCTAAATGTTATCCACAAGGGAATTTGTATTTTTGTTAGTGAAGTAAGATAAAATTTTGAGGGCTATGACTATAATGTCATCATAGTGGGAAATAATTAATGGAACACCTCTATTGAAAGGCACAAATAGTTAGTTTATCTATGAAACCATGAATGGGATAGGGAATAATATTCCTTAAATGGGATGTAGACTAAGATCTAGGGGATGATTACCTTAAATAAATATTTCTCCTAATAAGGTATGAATATATTCTTACCCTTATTCTTCTAGAGGGCACAAAAAGATCAAAAAAATGGAAATTAATACCTCTTGAAGATGATCTCATTTATCTTAACATATAGATGAAACATTGATCTTTATGAACTAGAAATGCTAGGAGTCACTAGGCAGTAAGACTGAGTGTCTATAACACTATTATATAAAGATAACATTGATTCCTTAGCTCTTTATGTAAACTAATCCAACTTGGCATGTTATAAATTAGTGTCATTCAAAACATGCACTTGTGGATGGTCTATAGTATGAGAGGTTTTGATGTAGGGTGTAGAGCATGAATGACTTGTTTATGGCATAAAGGTGTTTGATGATGGAATGGAAGTGTTATTGCTCACTCATATTCATAGAACATTGGTTTTATATTCTCAATTATGGGAATATTTCTAAGGTGTACGACCCTTGCACTCCTTGAGATGAAGCTACACAGTCAACCAACTTCCTTCTATTATAAGTGAACCTAGTTTAGGACCAATGCATAGAATTAAATAGCATAAAGTTAAATCTACTACTAATATAAACCTAATATTTTTAGCGAAAATTAAGGGAGAAGGTAAGAGTTTATTTGAAAGTAAAAGGTGATGCACCAAGAATAGAGTGAATAGTTCTACTGCCTTGATGAATACACTAAAAATCATTGAAAACAAGAAAATATCACATAGATTCCACCATGGACTCTCCAAATTCATAATTATTTCACATAAAGGCATGCAAACATATCACAACATTGAAATGGATGAATATTATCCATAGACAAAGTCTACATAACCTGAGTACACATAAAATGTGACATACAAGTGAGTTCCAAGTTCCACACAAAGGTGTTTGGAGTGGTTGACAATGGGAGGGGAAAACATTACCCATAGACAAAGATCAATAAACAAAAATCACAAATCTAATGCAATATGATTTAAGGAAGGTGAACTTAATTCTCATTAAATTTCAAGGTTCATTCAACAAAAATGTTCTTAGAGGTTAGATTTTAGCAACATGAGGCTGGTGAAAAATGTTGACCCTTTTAAAATGAATAACAAGGATTTTATAAGGAAGTAATATTTTTATAATTAATGCACCCCTTGGGGTGGTAGTGTAACAACCCCATTGGGTTTTACCAAAATAGAGTAATTTTTTTTAAATTTAATTACACATTTTGATCTAATAGATTTTACCATGATAAACCTAACTAAGTTATCTTTAAATAAATGTATTATTTTATTTAACCTTAATAAAGGTCTATAGCTAATGTATTTATATAATGATCATCATCATCATCACACACACACACACACACACACACACACACACACACACACACACACACACACACACACACACACACACACATGAACAAATAAAACATTACAATCACTATTGTGAATGTACAAATGAATAATTAGGTGCAATTTCAACAATAATAATGTCTCAATAATAATAATAATACAATGATACAAATCTCTATGGAGCATGAGTCTCAATGAACTCAAGTATCCATCTATAATCTCAAGTGTAATCTCTAGTGTAGTAGTATTGAGGGGAGGGAGAGCATCATTCGATTTCTTTTCCACACTAACCATAGACCATCAATCCCCTAAACTATCCCAAAATAAGGGAATGACCCACCCTTCATGTATGGGTAGATAATGGTGGTGCAGGAATCCAAAGTGACAAAGTAGAACCGTGTGTTGTAAGATAACTAATACATGATGTATACCATAAAGAAATTTATTCTAACATGATATCATACAAATAGGTATACTATATCAAACACATGAAATGGTAATAATTAACTATAAACATTACTTTGGATAAAGTTTTCATATAGTTATTTATCTCTAGGATCAATCAATTTCATACACACCACTCAATCATATTACACCTCATCTTGCATTGATGACGCTAATTAAGTTAGTTGAATATGCCATACTTCTTATTTAGGGTCATGAATACAAGATTTGGTTAATTATATAATAATGTAAAAACCAATACATTCAAATGGAATATTCCATATTAACAGATATAAAATATGTTAAGTATAGAAATATCATATATATACATTTATTCCATCAAATTAAAAGCAATGAATATAAAATCATTTAATTTATTTTAGAATAATAAAAATATTCACAATCAGCCCATATAATTATCATATCATCTAGATAAGAAACATGTTAAGGCATCTAGTTATAAAATATCAATATGTAATTATAAATGTTATTTGTTCCATCTAATAACATTAAATCATAGCTTAATAACAACATACTGAAAGTATATTAATAATCTTATGTAAAAACACACATTAAAATTATAACTATTACTTCTCAAATACCTCAGATACAAATGTTTTCCCAAAATAGTCAAACACACTCAAAACTCAACCATGATTAAAAAATACACCCATATATATTTGTCTAATCATGTAAAGTTTATTATCTAAGTATGTTTATATATGATATACATGTATATTTGACTAAGTTAACTATCTACATGTATCCCGTGTGTGTGTGTGTGTGTGTGTGTGTGTGTGTGTGTGTGTGTGTGTAAATCATATACTTAGCTATGTGTAAACTAAGTAAAGAAAAAACTAGAATAAATAGGCTTATTATACATTATACTCCATTTGGAAAAAACTATGTCCTCAATAAAGTATTACATATAACTAATTAATCCTTTATTTATTGGCATTTATTCTTCATAATAAAGAACAACTCAAAATAAATTACTTGACTGATTACTATGTTGATATACATAGTATTTTATGTTTTTCAAGCTAATGTATATTTTTATATTATAAAACTCAGACAACTATAATTAATTGACAATTATGGTTTAATCTATTTACACTAATCAAATCCCATAAACATAGAGTTAACTATATAACTCAACCAACTACATTAAACAATTCCATTGAGTCTAAAATATAATGGAGATTATGAGATTATAATTCTACCTTTATATTTATAGATGCCTCATAAGTATCAGTATTTAATTGAATACACAACCCTATTAAAGTTTGTGTAAGCATGTAGATCTCATTATACTTACAAAATAGGATACAATGACAACTATTTAACTTGGGCTCTATATTTATATTGTACACATTGTATTGTTTATAGACTCTGATATTATATCAATTATATATCTAATTGAATACAAATTTCACCCAAGGCTTATAAGTTCCTTTATTCAACACTTGAATTTAATCTGAATACATAGTTTATAAACATATACTCATACCCAATCCATATCTTCATTAAGATATACTCAATTATCATTAACACATTTTTAGGCATTATACATTCATGTCTTAATAGAAACCAAATTCATTACAAGTTTTAAATGCATATTATAAGTTTAGTATAATAGTGGCTAAATATTTTTCCCTATATCTCTTAAATCCTTAAATTAGTTCCAAAACCATACATGCATAATAATAATTTTTTATAAATTGTAACCTTTGTGTGTGTGTGTATATACACACACACATACATACAAATACCCATGTATGTATATATATTTATATATAGTTAATAAAGGTATAAAACCTTATAAAATCTTTAATAATTAAATGTTCAAGCTTAGAGATATATATATAAGTCATGCCCGATATAGGCATAGTATTTACTAAATCCAAATCCCCTACACATTATAGACTTGTTTTAAAATCTATTTGAAGTAATAAATAGTTAAACCCCAAGTTTACTATCATACCATAAATGGGTTCAAAACCTAAGGCCAAATATTTATGTTTATCTATTTCATCATAAAAATATTAGGTAAAGATTCTTAATAACCTTAAATATACCTTATAAAAATTTCCTAGGGTTCCATTTGCGTAAAACAAACACACTAACTACTTTTTCATTCAAACTTAGAATTTGTATTTAATGATAAAATCTTCACATAGTCATATCTCTTAGGGTTAGGGTTTCAAGGATATATATATATATATATATATATATATATATAGGTTTGGTTCTATGAATGGCTGAGCCATCCATTGGGCCAAAATTTTATCCTTATGTATAATTTCAACAAAATCAAACCACTTAAAACCCAAGAATTTATTACCAGATATGAACATTTCACTCATATTAATTTCAAAATGAAATTAACCTGGTAAATGAAATCCCCAAAAACCAATACCAATGATTCAAATGTTACTCCCACTATAAGCTTGAACCTCCTCTCTATTCCTCTATATGTTGATCCTCCCATCTAGGCCTCAATTCTCTCCATTATATCCCAATGTATGTTTAATTAATGCAAATAATTCCACTCTTCTCTTTGCTAACTCCCATTGTTATTGAAGACTATGTCATTGCATGGTAACCAACTCATAGTCAACAACAAAAAACCAATAGTTTCACACAAATTACCTCTTATTATTCCATAATGAAAATTAGTTTTGGTATAATCCCTTATTAGCACCATTAAATTCCATAAAAACCCTAATCATCTCAAAATTTCTAAGTTTAAACAATAAACTCTTCAAACTATATTCATGTTAACAATGACTTCATCGAACCCATTTAATATAGATTTAAAAATTCATCAAAATTATAACTTCAAATGACTATGTCAATATATTATAAGGTCAATAACTAGTCCTTTGACCAAATATAAATTTTATCAAATATTATAAATCAAACACAATGATATGTGATTAGTTTGAAATCAAAACTAGGCCATTGACTATAATAAAAAGTCCACCCATGAATCAAACACTATGATGTTCACATAATCATTTAGAAATAAAACTATACGTATTGAATTTACATAGAATCATGTTTATTTCCTAGGCACAAAGGATTTATAACAATAATTAGTCAATAACATTAATCTCATTATTACCATGCCAAACTAATGTCATCCATAAATGTTAACAAAGAACTTATAATTTATTAGTGACTTAATACAAGTTATTCAAATTATTTTAAATGATAATAATAAACTTAAAAACATCAATAATCACTTGAAAAATTGATCAAGAAAAGTAATAAAATCCATCTATTACTATAATAATGAATCTAAGACAAAACATTATTTACCAAGATAATTTATAAGTCACATTAAGTCTTGTACAGTTTCACTCATTCAACCAAGAAATAAAATCATATGAGATATTCAATTATGATAACCATAATAGCGAAGTCACACAACTAAATCCACATGATCATTAAAAAAAAAAACAATATCATAGTTTTAACATATTAGTAATCATATAAATGTAGATGTCACAAAAGACATACTACAACTATCTAAGAAAAACACTGAACAAAACATTTTATTATACTTGTGTGTGCATGGGTTGCTAGTGTTTCTCTTTTTCATCCCATAATGCCTCCATCTACACCAACTTCTCTGATGATGCCTTCCCTCCATCACACTCTGAGGGATGGATCTGTCCTACATCCACCTCAAAACAATGTAGTTATCTTGAAATATATATATATATATATATATATATATATGTATATATATATATATATATGTATATATATATATATATATATGTATGTATGTATATATATATATGTATATATGTATATATATATATATGTATATATATATATATGTATATATATATGTATATATATATATATGTATATATATGTATATATGTATATATATGTGTGTGTGTGTGTGTGTGTGTGTGTATATATATATATATATATATATATATATATATATATATATATATATATATATAAAATCCATATGGTACTTCTATAATAAACTATACAACATGATCATAATGTACACAATATAAAAGTAAATCTAACTCCATAGCTAATTAATTAGTAAATTAAGTAACATATAATTGTCCCATAACCAAAATATGAAATAAAAATTAATCAAACAATAGTTAATCTAGTAATAAACATGAAAATATATGGATCTAAAGGTTATTAAGCTTAGAGATAAATTGGGATGTGACATCCTTCCCCCTTAAAGTTGTTCATCATCTTGATGACACTTATTCAAATATAAATTCTGAATTTAAGACATTATTCATTAGAAAATAAAATAATATGCAGAAATATATCAAGAAAAAAATATGAAAATAGCCTGTAAAACTTAACATATTCTTCCCAAGTGGCACTATCTTTAGAATATTGGTCCCTTTGGACCTTGCATTATGACACTTCTCTATTATGCAAGCTAACTTTGAAAGTGTCAATTATTCTAATTAGTTCTACCATGACCATCCTGGGAACCAGAACCTTCAAAGCATTCCAATCCAACACATGTGAAGGATCACACACATACTTTTTAAGATAGGACACATGGAATAAATTATGCAAAAGAGCTAGATTTGGTGGTAATGCAAGCTTATATGCTACATGATTGACCACTTTTAAAACCTCAAAGGGTCCTACATATCTAGGTGATATTTTATCTAGCTTCTAAAACTTAATCGAGCATTTTTAGGCTTAACCCACAAAAACACTTTATCACCTACATAAAATTGACTTACTATTCTATTTAAATCAGTATAATTTTTCTATCTATCATTGACCTCAGCCAACCTCTACCTGATTGTCCTAACTTGCTCTTTTATTTTTGTAATCATCTCAAGTCCAAAGACTAACTTATCCCAACTAATTAGTGTTCTAAAAATCTTTCTATTTAATCCTTCAAACAAATCCATATTCAATTTTGATTGGTATTATTTGTTGTAAGCAAACTCAAGAAATAGAAGGTACTCTTCCCACTTGTATTGATAATCCATGAAATACATATGGATCTTCTAATACTTAGTTAACTCTATCTATCCATCAATTCTTGAGTGATAAGTAGTGCTAAAATTCAACTGTGTAACCAAATTTGAATTAGACCAACCAAAATATATAAGTCATTCTTAAAACTTGATCTAAAATTATATTTTTCATAAATCCATGTAATCGATACACTTCTTTCATGAATTTCTTTGCAAGCATAGGTGCATCATCTGGCAAGTTTCCTGATATAAAGTGGGATACCTTGGTTAGTTTTTAAACTATAACCAAGATTACATCATGTTTTTTCCATGATAATGACAACTCTTAGACAAATTCCATATTAATCACCTACCACTTCCATTCTGGTATATCATGAGGATATAACAATCTTGCTAGATGAACATGAATAACTTTAACATGTTGGCATTCTAAACAATGAGATAAAAAATCCTTTGCATATTTATTGATTATTTTTTAGAAATAGAGTGGTATTAGCTCAACCATGATCTTGTTTACACTTTAATGTCCTAGATATGGGTCATTATTAATTTCCTTTGGCACTTTTCTCTTTAGATTCTTTCTATCAAGCACATGCATCCTACTGTTATACCTCAAAATACCATCACTCTCTATCTTGAATAATTTATACCTAAGATTATGAGCATTCTCTAACAATGTTTTCTTGACTTGATCATAAAATTCATCTCCTAGAGAGAATTTGATTACCCAATCTTAGAAAGTACACCTAATAGAATCCATGACTATTATGTACCTTCTATGACTTATAGCGTCAATAACTCTTTTATCTTTTCCCTTGATATAATTAATATCAAAATCATAATTAGATAATAATTCCAACCATCCTCTCTATATATAATTTAGGTTTATTTAGGTGAATATGTACTTGAGTCCCAAGTTGTTATTCTTAAGCTCAAATAGTTTCCCCAACAAATAATTCCTCCAAAATTACAAGGCATACACTATTGCAGAAAGTTATAGATCATGAGGGGCATAATTCACCTCATATGGTTTCAAATTTCATGATTCATATTCTAAAATTAAATCATCCTACATAAAAACTCCTCCAATTCCATTCTTAGATGTATCCATGATGACTGAGAAATGACCATTAAGATCAGGAACTCTTAGCACTGGTGCTGAAGTAAGCCTCAGTTTCAACTCTTGAAAGGATTTATCACACTTGTTTGACTAGATAAAACTTTTATTCTTCTTCCAAATAGAGGTAATTAGATTAGTTATCTTTGAGAAATTTGGAAAAAATTTCCTATAATAGCCTACTAATCCCATGAAACTCCTTACCTCGTGCACATTCTTAGGTGTTGTCCATTACATTATGGCTCTTATCTTCACTAGATCTACTAAAATTCCATCTACATAGATAATATGTCCTATATATTTCATTTTTTTATAAAAAATCACACTTGGAAAACTTTCCATATAACATGTACTTTTGCAAATGCTATAAAACTAATTGTAGATGTTGAAGATGTTTTTCCTCATCCTTATAGTATATGAGTATGTTATCTATAAATACCAACACAAAATGATCTAGATAATATTTGAACTCATTGTTCATAAGATTCAAAAAATTTACAAGATCATTTTTCAACCCAAAAACTAATATTATGAACTTTTAGTGTCCATATCAAGTTATGAACATTGTTTTGGAAATATCCTCATCATGGATTCTTAGGTGATGATGCACTATTCTAAGATAAATCTTAGACAAGACTATTTCCCCTTGCATATAATAAAAGAGATCATCCATATGAGGTAGTAGATATATGTCCTCAATTATTTCCTTGTTTAATATCCTATAATCAATACATAGGCAAAGAGTATCATCCTTCTTCTTGATGAAGACTATTAGTGCACCCCATGGTGACACACTTAGTCGAATCAGCCTTATTCATAACAATTCCTAAATTTGAGAATTCAAATCAACTAATTAGATGGTTTTCATCCTATATGGTACCTTAGACTATGATTTTGATCCGAGTATGATGTTAATCAAGAAATCAAACTCACTCTTGGGTGGTAATCTAGGGAATTCCTCTATAAACACATCCTAAAAGTTTGTTAGAAAAGGGTAATCCTTGATGTATGGTTCCTTAAATTCCTACATCTTATTTATCTTAACAATAAATTATTAGCATCACTTCGTCTAAGATTTATTGAGTTAAATTATATAAATATGTATAGGTTTTGACTCTCTTTTCTCACCCTAAAGTTGTGTCTAATTTACAAAATCATCTTGGCACTCAACTTTCTTCAAATAATAGTCAATCTTAGCTTTATGCTTTGCAAGCCAATTCACTCATAAGATCACATCATATGATCCTAACAGTGCATCATATAGATCCACTATTGTAGTGAATTCAAGAAACCTAATCTTAGCTTCAACTATACATTTATCAACCTTGACCTTTGACTCATTCCTATACTATACTGACCATGCATTTTTCATAACTCTAAATTTTATAGATAATTTACTAAGCATTATAGGAGAAATTGAACATTTTTTAGCCCCCATGTTAATCAAAATAGAAATTGGATGATCAAACAAAATACCTAAAATTTATATGGGTGAAGCTTGATACTCAAACTAAAAATTATCTACAACTACATGAATCTACTACTGAAATGTTCCCTATTGGGAAGTATAACCCTTATTCTTTAACTTGTCTTGTGCACACTCTTAAGCATAATGGTCACCTCCACAAATGAGGTAACCTTCAGGTGGTCCCTTCTTTTTAGACTATTAGTTTCCATTGAAACCTCGCTTGAAACCATTATAGGTTTCTTATTCCTTGAGCCACTACTAAACTTGGTTTTTTGGTTCTTGAACTAAATATTAGAGTCCCCACTCCTGTGCTTCTAGTTCTATTTTCTTATAGTTTTTTTAGAACTTCCAAAATTCTTCTTGAACTTATCTCTGACTTGGATAATAGATTTTAGTTTATGTTCCTTCTTGAATTCCTTCTCAAAGAGCTCATCCATGGTAGATGTCCCATGCACATCCACCTCACACATAATTTGGGGTTTTAATCCTATAATGAATTTTTTGATCTTTAACCTCTCATCTACCTAATACTAAGGTACATATTTCAATATTTTGGTGAGTTACTCCTAGTATTCATTCACTAATAAGTCTCCTTGATTAAAATTTTCAAAATATATAAGCTTATGATTGAAATACAACTATGAAAGCCATCATGACCTAAAAAATATCACAAACTATTATTAAGTGGTGGTAGAGTCAATGTTTTTCTTGAGCTTCTTATTTTCCCACCAAGCTATTGCTTCACCAACAAGTTGATATGCTCCCCAAAATAATTTGGTGATTTCATATTAATTATAAATCTCAAAATATTTCTCCATATTTTTCAACCATGCTTCATATCCATCTCCCAATATGGTTCCATTGAACTTTGGTGGATTTACCTTTATCATGTCATATACTAACTCTATATTTATCGATCTCTAGCATTTTGTGTCTCTTCCTCATTCCTCTACTCTTAAGGATGTTTCTACTCAATAGTATTCTCTTCAATTTCCTCTTGATAATTTTCATCTACATTCCCATGCACTTCTTCTTTTAGGGTCATGATTTGGTCGCTACTTTCTTGTATGGTTGCAAAGATTTGATCCAACTTCATAGCTTGCTTAACAACAAACTA